>JAPDOI010000017.1:187500-695000 GCA_029168955.1 Aplectana chamaeleonis
GTCACACTATTCCATTTCCCTGCGAAACGGAAACATCGCGCCTGGAACTGTCTTTTCCCTGATGCCAAGTGACTTTAAATCCTCTTTAACCACATCCGTCCAGAACTTTCTGCCTACGCCTCAGGCCGTTTCCAGACAGGATTTGGAAGCATTTTTAAAGCGTGTTGTACCGAGACGATCCGGCGTTCTTCTTAGTATATGCCCGAGCAGTCGAAGTCGACTTTCCATTGCTGCTTGAGATGGCGTTAGGAGACGCTGGCACTCTCTCTCGTGTCAATATATATGGATATATATATGTATATATATGTTTATATATAATATATATATATATTTTTTTGTGTATATACACACACACACACACACACACACACGCACACACACACACACACACACACACACACACACACACACACACACACACACACACACACACACACGCACACACACACACACACACACACACACACACACACACACACACACACACACACACACACACACACACACACACATATGCACACGTACACACTACACACACACATACACACTATAGACACACACACACACGCACACACACACACACACACACACACACACACACACACACACACACACACACACACACGCACACGCGCACACACATACACACACACACACACTCGCACACACACACACACACACACACACACACACACGGTGACACGAAGTGAAGCAAATATAGATAGTAGGATAATAGCAATAACGCTGTACTATCTATCGGATCAAGGCTTTTTTTTTCATGCATGACCATGAGATTCCAAACTCGTAGTATTTGTTCGCAAATTCATTCATTATCTGAAAGTCTTCGGGTCCGTTCTTAAACACTGCAAGAGAAAATCGTTTGCGGCATGCTTTTCGAAGACGAATTCAGATTAAACTTACAATATTTCGCCCTCGATAAATATCTCCCTCGGATGTGAACAAGGAAGGACAACATTTTTTCGCGGTTCACCTGTGTCAGTGCTATATACTACATGTCTCGATATGGTTCATCGGTGAGCACTTTTACAGAGACAAATTAAAGAATAAATTTTCACTTTCTTCAATCTTCGATTTCGATATGACTGAAAAGACCTTATATACAGTTCACCTCCGCACTGCCGTTCAGTCCGCAAAGTGCACGCCTATTGCGAAATCGTGGTGCGGCGCGGTTGAAAGTATCCTCAGACAGAGGGTTACGGGAGATCTCACAAGTGAACACGGCTGTCCCCTCAGTCTCTGCCCGCAGCGAGACGAGCAGGGTATTCTGCTGTCCGACCATCAATGCGATGACTCGGCATGCATGGTATGGATTCGCTTACACCGTCTGCAGACTCTCGCGCAGAGATCCGGCTGGCAGCATTCGTCAACGGTTTCGGGTTTTAGCCTGCCTTTGGCTTAACTGTAGGGGGTTGAGAACGGATTTAAAAGTTCCTAACAAAGAAAAAACTAACATCCGAACAAATAATGAAGCGGAAGTGTGAAAATATGCGTTTTCGTGGAAAAATCGCTAAAATGAAACGATTAATAATAAGGAACGTCGATAAATAAAGAAATTTTGCTATGTCTCGGCGTTTTTTCAGTGTTTATTCTTATTTTTACGTATGAAACCGTGATTAATTAGTGGAGCCTTCTATTTACCGAACCAGAACTTCAACGCTTATAAGTTTACCTTTGAGTAATGTTCTTGAATAGAAGATTGCATCGCTGCGATTACAGTTTTAATAATGGTTCGAATATACTCGAAGTGAAAATGAATGAAACTAACCCATATAATACATTCATGGGCGTTTATGAGACCGTTTATCACTCTACTGCTGTTCAATTGACTTCTACCAGAAATTTTGAAGAAGGTGATATGAGATTACGAAAACCGCGCACTCTTATCGAATTTCGAGTGTGGGAAAATCGCGGTTGCGCTAACAGAAACAGAAAGTAATATATCTGCTAACATATCGTCTCTGATGGAATTACGTGCGTCCCCAGGAGCAGCAACGACAAGAGGAGATAGCCGCTGAGATCGCGCGCTTCAACGGTCATCACATTTTAGGAGGCGTTCAGCCCACCACTCGGGAGTGCAAAAATTGTTTGGATTATCTGGCGAGTAGACTCGCTCATTGAGTATCCGGAAACTGCTAAAAAATCATTTTGAAACTTCCCATTATATTTGAACTGTATTCTACGAAATCTCAATTTGCAGCTGTACACTTGTGTTCCTCACGACTTCGCTTATGTGAAATACTGAACCAACCGTTATTGTATTTTTCCACTGCATGCCCAATCTCCTGTTTTTTCTGTGATGGTGAAGCGCTCCACGATTAGTTGATAAAAAATTGTTTTCATCCGCCTTCTGTAGCAATTTTTCTTGTTCCCGTCATTAGCAGAAAAAACCATTCGTGTCATTTCAAATCAGAAAGCATTGTTTATAGAAGCTCGTTTAACCAAACTTTTTGACGGATCAAAAATTGTTCCTAATTCTTTTTCAAGTATAACATTACCAACTTTAATCCATTCAGTCCTTATCATTTAGGTTTGGAATGAGTATCAAAGTCAGTGTATGCACATAATTTTATTCGCTATCTATTCTTTAATCAATTAGTTTACTCATACATTTTGTTCGGTGTTTTTTTTATTTCAATTATTTTTCAAGCGATTCATTTTTTACATCTCTCCAAGTGTCTTTTTCCTTTTCTAGAGTTTTTACGTAGTTATCATTGATTTTTAAACAGCTATGCAGTCATGTTTTTTAATGATTTTGTTTTTATTTTATTTCATTTTGTTCAAGTATTTTCTGGGTGCAATTCTAAATTTTATTGAGCTATATTATTTTGAATTTCGCCACGCGGAATAATGTTGTGGCCACATCTTAATTTTCTATTTATTAAGAGAAACTTAATCTATATTTGTGTCATGCAATCCACCCATAATTTGATATCTGGAAGTTTAACTTGGACTGTAATGGATTCTACGTCATTCCATGCCGTTAAAAACCCGCTTCACAGCCGAGTGCATCACATTGTTAACCGAAATCAGTTCACATAACCCTAATCTCATCGATTATAACGGTTGGGTGCCTCCGTGATGTCAGTTTGGGTGCTGCAACCCCATCCACGAGTGTGCCTCATTTCTCTGCGCTCCAGCGCTCGGGCTGGGCGGTGGGTGAAAGGCATGCGGCGAGGAGAGTGCGCGACGACGGTGGGAAAATGCCGAGCGACGCATGTTCACTTGTGAGATCTCCTTAGACCCAGACAGAGATGTAGGATCACTCGGGCGGTGGGATCACCCGAGCACCAAAGGCAAAAACCGCCCGGGTGATCGCACATCCCTGTCTGAGGATACTCTCAACCGCGCCGCAGCACGATTTCGCAATCGGCGTGCACTTTGCAAACTGAACGGCAGTGCGGAGGTTAACTGTACAATGTGTTTCAGAATCAACGGCGCGTGAATTAGCATCAGCCCACTAAGGTTTTTGATTCGGACTTTTTTGAAACTCTGATTTCTTGAATTCATCTCTTCCTCGCCTTCGTGTTCTCTTCACATATCTGTTCGTCATGGCTTCTGAGATAATATGGTCACCGCTCAATCAAAGCACTCCGACATAATCGATATACTGAATTCTGAATACACTACGAGCCACATCGCTGACCCACTCAAAACTATTCAGACTGCAATAAATCGTTTTCGCGAGCTTGTTGCAATCTCCTACAGAGTTCGCAAACACGGAGAGATCAATATTCTACGGGTTGTTCTGGTATTTCATCAGAACCACTGGGCACTATCGTTACTCTATAACAACACTGACAAGTATTCCATTCATCTTGCCGCCAATATGCATTGGAAACACGATAGATCCCGGGCGTGTTCTCGATGATATAGTAAGAGGCCACGCCCATCTCTGATGTACTCGGGGGATCGTCCCCAACCCGACGGCCGTGGCCACATTAGGGA
Source organism: Aplectana chamaeleonis (assembly GCA_029168955.1). Classification (NCBI taxonomy): domain Eukaryota; kingdom Metazoa; phylum Nematoda; class Chromadorea; order Rhabditida; family Cosmocercidae; genus Aplectana; species Aplectana chamaeleonis. The sequence goes on from JAPDOI010000017.1 coordinate 191,467, forward strand.
CTATACACAACCTTGCTCTGATGTACTCGGGGGGTCGCCCCCAACCCGACGGCCGTGGCCACGTCATTAGGGGCTAAACACAACCTTGGTTGGCCGCCGACATGCATTCTCTAGCTCCGCCCCTTTGGGAGGGACTTGGTAGGCTATTCGTCCCTCCTTCGCTGGATGTGTTCAATCGATTGCGGGGGAGCGACCCCAAACCTACGGGCTCACTCAAATGCCCAGTGAACACAGGGGACCATCCCCAAACTGACACGTGGAGCAATCATGTGGATCGCTGAAACATCGATTGGAATTCTTCCACCATCTATGACAAAAATAATAGAGGAGCAGCCGAGGCAGCTCTCAACGCTTCAGTAGAAAGAATGATTCTCTGGTCTGACGATTGGGGCATCCCCGTTAAAGGCAGTGGTCGCGCTCAAATATGCTTGTCGTCTTTTTCTCTCTAAACCCTTTTCTCAGTCTCGAGTAATAGGACCTCTAAGAAAAAATCGCGAAAAAACCACTGTTTTGGGCCAAATTTGAAACCTGAACTTTCTTGTCTTTTGATGGTGGACGAGCCCACTCCACATCATCGGCATCGGTGACCTCTTATATCAAGAACATCAGCTGGCTTGAAATTGAATCTCAATGAATGAAGCTTTGGAATTATGTACACATCTAGTCAGAAACATTGACTGAAGTGATGCTTTCATTGTTCAACTGTTTTTATTCGTTAAATTTGCATTTATTTCGTCCTCTGAACGTCGATGATTTTTGACTGCTCGGCATGAGACGGCGATCTTTTTCGTCATCGCTGTGCACGTGTGCACGAAACAGCTTCTTTGGGCCCTAGAAACTCTAATTCTAGCCAGTTTTTCACCGCTCTACCTTCATAGTTTTTCAGCTGTTTTTGATCTAAGCTGATTTTTGTAGTTTTTTCTATAACGTTTTTCATCGTGACCACAGCCTTTAACATGAATAAAACTCATTTATTCTCCATAGGAAAGTCACCACTAAAAATCGTTTTTCCTGATTCATCTCCCATTTCAACATGCGATCGAATCAAAGATTTGGGTGTTCATCTTTCTAATGAAATGGAATTGAGTCCACACACTGAAAACATTGCAAGGAAAGGGTTAAGGATGCTATTTATGCTGGTCAGAAACATTTACAGTACTGATTTGTCTTTATGGCTAAGGCTCTACTAGATGTATATTTTACCTGTTGTCGAAAATAAAAACCCTGTTTGGAATCCTTTTCTGATGAGGAGAATCGAGAACGTTAAAAAAACATTCACTAGAATCTTATTCTATCGTGCCATTCCCAACAGAGAATATACTCAGAGCTTACCACCCTACAAAGATCGACTGCAGGAATTGCAATTGAAGAGCCTTTATTATCGACGAATAATCGCTGATCTAGTTCTAGCATTCAAACTTTACAAAGGAGAATTGCGTCTTCACCCCTCGAGATATTGGACGCTCCGACCGACGCATGGCAGAAGAGGAGGCTTTCATACTTACAACCATCAAATGGGCAGATACAAAAGGAATCTACGATCAAATTCCTCTATAGTTCGTGCTACTAGATTTTCAGAACGACTTCCCGCTGAACTTCTTTCTTTTGAGAAATCCTGCCAGTTCAAAAATGCTCTGAAAAGGGTGGACGTCCTAGAAATTCTAGGTCTGCGAGACGTCTCATGATACCGCTGCTCATAATATTATCCATTTAGGTTCTCTTCGTCGTGCTCTAGATAGAGAACTTTTCTGATTTCCCTATTTTCCTATTTTCCCGGTTATTTTCCTATCTACATGTACGATCTACTGCGGTTAAGCACCATAAACAGGCTATTCAAATAGTTGGTTTCGGAATACCATTAAGAGTCTTTACAACTAGAGAAATCAGCCCAGGTACCTATCAGTGGTTTATTTACAACTCTCTTTCAGAGAATGAATAGTCCACAAGTTCGATTTCTACTCAATTCGAGACCGTGAACAGCTTTTTTCCCTTATTTCGTTAGCAGTTCGAAGTATTGTTTATCGGGCCCATGTCGAAGTCTTCGAATCAGTGTTATATTTTGCCATAGCCGATCGCTCCGCAGCTTGCTCCGCCTGGGCGACTGACAAAAACAAGAGAGGTTTCATATTCCCCGGTCCCAAGCACAACTTATCCGAGCAGGCGAGCAATTCGCTCACGCCCACGACAACTCAGCCCGTGGAATAACGTAAGAGCGTAACCTAGGGTTCGAGAAGCGTTTTCGAAATCGAAAGAATTTTCGAGAAATCAGATCTCAAACGACCGAAAATTTTTTGAAAAAAAAATACGCTCGACAAAATTTTGAACAAACGAAAACGAGCGAAAAATCTTCGAAAAATCCTTTTAAAAACTTTCGAAAATTTCATTCGTGTACGGCTATAATAGGTAGTGCTTCTAAAAGATTGCGGTAGAGATCTTAAAGAGTTGTATGGCTCCAGAAGGAGCTTGAAAGAGGTCTCATAAAGCTATCGAGTCTTCAGAAGCAGTCAAATAAAAAGCTCTTCGATCGATTCCATGGACGTGAAGTTTGTATGGAGGGGGCTAGCAGCGAGGTTCGCGGCAACTGAAAAGCTGCCGCTGTTTATAGTCTGTCCCAATGATACTGTCCGCCCATGCGGTCAGCGTGCGTTTTGAGCGGCGGGCGCGAAGACATTTTTTGGACCTGTAAATCGATCAGAGGAAATATTAGACAGATAGAGAATAAAATCCCAGTTAGCTGTTTGCAGCCGTGGGAAGGCTTGTCCAAAAAATGCTTTCGCGACGGCCGCTTGACACCCACACCAACCGCATTGGCGGACGGTCTCATTCGAAGTGACTGTACATTTTTCATGTTGCGTTGCGCTTGAAAGCACGATAAATTTCGATTCCGAGCCTCCACCTCGAAAAAAAGAGTTGGTGTTGCAAAAAATGTGTGGCAAGAACCACGAAGAAACTACGGCAAACGCCCTAAAACGCCTCATTTCAGTGAAAGAATTTTCTGGCCTGGACTAGTTGTATGGTAGGATGAATGAGTTTTCGGCGGTTGCGACAGCTCAATGATGGGGTCAAGCGGAGGTGGAGGGACACATTATGCAAAACAGCATTAGGTAGGGTTCGAATTATTGATTCATTCAAAAATTAGGGTCTAGTGACAATATTGCACGCTCTTCTAGGGAAAAAGATTTCTGAAAGAAAAAAATCACAGTCGTTCCAACAAGTATGATCCAAAGATTGAGAATATATGCTTTTTTTGTTAAAACTGAGGTACGCCAATTCACCCTTCGCAACAATCATCTCATTGCCAAGCCGGTGAGCTGATTCGTTTTTGTTTTTTTTTTCGGGGCATTGACGGCAGTGCTTTATGGCAGTGATGACAGGACTTCAGGGCAGTTATGGCAGGGCTCCGATCAAGCCAAATTATCACTTGGGCGCTCGCTTCCCCGTTTGAGGGGCAAGCTTCGGTGCTCGGAGGTTTGCCTCCTGTAGAGCTGCGCAAGCCCCTCAAATGTTTGAAAAGCTGCAATAATTAGAACAAGAAATCAAGTGTCATTATAATTATGCGACGGACCATGGTGGACGAGGCAGCGAATCGCAACCCAATCCCTTAATGTTGTCTAGGGTTCACCTTGCGCAGTACGGTCCTGCATTATCCGGTTGAGAATAGCGCCTTTTCGGTTGTAAATCGCTGGCCCCTTTTCAATTAAAAATTGACTGACTCGCTGCAGTTGTTCGCTGTAGAGATCTGCATTAAAAGCAGTGGTCGCGATAAGATATGCTTGTCTTCTTTTAACCGCTGTTTCGGGCCGAATTTGGAGCCTGAAATGCATTGTCTTTTGATGGTGGACGGGTCCACTCCACATCATCGGCATCGATGATCTCTAATATCAAGAACATCAGCTGGCTCGAAATCCAATTTCAATAAACGAACCTTCGGATTTATGTACTCATGTAGTCAAAAACAGTTTGCTTTCATTCTTCAACTGTCTTTACTAGATAGATTTGCATTTATTTCTCCCTCTGAATGTCGATGATTTTTGACTACTCGGCATTACTCTGCCAATTCGAGACTTGATGCCTCAGCAAAAGAGACTTGATGCTCATGTACAACTCAGAACTTTTTACTCGAGTTAAAAACTAACTATCGGACTAGTAACGGATGGCTAACGTTACTTGTTTGGAGCTTGTAAATTAGTAGGGTTGAGGTCGTTTCGAGCTGATACTTCAATTGTTCGTAATTTGTTTCATAGTTGTTCATTTGTGGGGTTATACTTGTCCACCCCGCTTATGCAGAACTTTTAAACTAGTTGTAAACTACTAACCGTTGGTTGCTTTATATTTGTCCAAATATTGTACATAACTTATCCGTCACATTCAACGGACAACTTATCATCTACTAATACTCCACTTCAATTCAAGCTGATTAACAACTAGATGAGAAGCTCGTTCGACATATTTATTTGGAAACAACAACAGAAAATATAATACTGTGGCAATTGTTTTGGGTGAAGGTTCAGAAGACGGCGTAGACTCTTTCTTCACCATTGGATCCTATCTCGTGCTGAGTTTCGCGTCGTCCTCGCTTATGTCCTTTTCGGGAGCTTGCTGGTGTAGGCGGAGGGAAATAGTCGGACCAGCAATCCATAAAGTCGTCGTCCTGCGGTGCTGCTTCGATCCAAGTGAAATCACAGTCTGATTTCGAAAAGAAAAACAACACCTGGCATCCTCGTTCCCATACAGCGACAGGTCTAGGGAACCACTGTTGGAGTCAGGGTTACTCGCGGGTACATCTTTATCAACAGTCTACCGTAATATGTATAAAATTGGCAAACGGGTCTCAGACTCGTGTTAAACACATCAGATTACCCCCATGGAATGATTTTGAGACACACCAATCAAAGAAATGCGGAAATCTCGAAATTAGCCTTTTGTCCTCAGAATCTTTCCTTGCTGAGATGCTTTTAGCGAATTAAGCCGAAAGCTTTCGAAAATCGACAAATCAACCTCAGATTCGTGATCAGCTTTTCAAAAAAACCTTTCGAATCAAATCTGGAACTCTTTTCTGAAGCGCTATCACAACTACTTATTGATAAAGCAGCCGCCCAACCGAAAATCCGTGCAAGCACGGAACCGTGCAAGTCTCGTTTTCAATATATCCAAGCTCCATGTGTCTGCACTGGTATACCTTAAAGGCACTGTTCGCGATAAACTTCATCCTCGAATTTTCCATGAAAAACGCTTCTCGTGGCTCTCAGAAGCAGAACAGCGTCAAAAGAACGGGACGAAAAGCTACCCAGGAGCCGCGAAACGGCTTAGAAAAGTGGGAAAACCCCGCCATTGTGGGCAAGTCCCGCCTCTTCCCGCCCCTCGACGTGAACAAAGGAACACTCGAAATCGTGAGTTGAGCGATGGCTTCCGATCAAAAGCCCCGTACTTCCCTTCATTCTCAACTTCTCTCTTTACTCAGGTCAGCTCGCTCACATTGGCTGCAAAAGACGGAAGTTACGAGCCTCGGACAACTCGTCCACCATTTTCCCTAACTTAATTTTTGAGGCACCATAACTCCCTTCCCAGAAGGTCTTGTACGATTCCAGAACCACAATTGGAACCAGAATGGGACCGGTTTCAAGATAGGTAAATAAACAGAAAAGCGATTTTTATCGCGAACAGTGCCTTTAATGCATAATTTCATTGACCTATCTTCTCCTATTGTAAACCTAAATGTTCCGCTTTCTACTCACGTGGGAGTCGGCGATTATCGAAATGCTGGTATTCTCTAGACATCCTGTCGAAACTGCTCACCTACACTGCAAAGATGAACCGTCTGAGTGTTTATGTTATTTGTGAAGTTGAATTATGTGAAAAAAGAAGGAATATGCGATGATAAATCATGTCTGATACAGTCGTCAAGAATCGCACTGATACTTTGCTATACTCTGCCTTGCAGTGGGTTGGCGCAAACTCGGTTGGCGTTTGTTATAACATACTGTGCTTATCTATGCAAAATTCCGGTCCGCAATTGCGCCTCGACAAGCTTTGCAGCCGCATGCTCCGAGTCGGAAGAGCTTCCAGGTCAGCAGTCGCCGATCTACTGACTCTAGGTGAGTTTTGGAAACTGGAAACTAGGAAAATATTTAGAAAATTGTATAAAAAAGCCACATCGAGTCGGCTATGGGGCTGGAAACCCGACTGACTCAAGCGCGTGCGGCGGCAAAGCGTGTCGGGACGCAATTGCCGACCGGAATTTGGCCCAGAGAAGCACAGTATCTGCACCAAGCTTGCGCCGATGCTTGAAGGTCGTGTTCACGACGAAGAAAATGTTTGAAATTTCACTAGGAATGGGTAGCGGATGGCCACACTGTAACGTTGACGTCGAAAGAACCCATGAAAGCGAGCCAGGAAGAGCCCCAGAGGAGCCCGAAGTTGCCACTTTGAGCGCAAGGCAAACCCCAAAAGCACATTGCCCGCCCACCGACGTGAACGAATGAAAGCTTGAAATGGTGAGATGAGCAATGTTTTCCGATTACTAGCCCCGTTCTTGCCTTCATTCTCGACTTCTCTCTTTACTCAGGTCAGCTCGCATACATCGGCGGTAAAAGACGGAAGTTACAAGCCTCGGAAAACTCGTCCACTATGCTTCTCTAGCCCAAATTTTAAGGGACCATAGCTGCGTTCCCAGGAGGTCGTGTACGATTTCAGAGACATCGTTGGAATCAGCATGAGACCTTTTTCAAGATAGGCTGAAAAACAGAATAACGATTTTCATCGTGCACACTGCCTTTGAAGGCATCTTACGCGCTGAAACCGTATCTCATTTTTTCATGTTTTTGGTGCAGGTGATTCTCTGACGTACAGAATTAGAGTGGAAAAGCTCCACAGAACCATCAACTTCCGTAAAAAAAACCGTTCCTAAACGTCTTGAATTATTCACTTCCAACCTCTCCGTCAATTTCGGTATGTCAAGTGGCATACGTCGGAAGTTTTTTCCACTAGCGTCGGATGTGTTTTTTGCTTTAAACTTATTAAAGGCAGTGTTCACGATGATCATCCTCGTTGACTTTCCACAGTAAAATGATAGGGGAGAAGGATCCTAGGCACTCAGTGCCAAAGGAACGGAAGAAAACGAGCCAGGAGTGGCAAAAACGGCTGCAAACAAGCATTTTGGGGCCCCAGACACGCCCCGTGCCCCAGATCCTCCCCTAGAAAGGAACACATGAAGACTCAGATTATAGGAATGATCAAGTGAAGGAAGTGTTCATAAGTGAGCTGATCGCTTCATTGCACTGATAGGTATCATCCTTCTAGCGGTCAATTCCTCCACGCTCAAAAATCAACGTAAACAAGGGAGGGCCTATTTTGGCTAAAAAAACGAGTCTTTCGTGTCCTTTTCAAGCATGCCTCGCTATATAGGGCACCAGACCTTCCGTAAGCCGTGGAGATATCGGAAGTGAAATTTATCGTGAACACTGCCTTTAAGTGGGTGAATTTCTCTCACCTTTCGTTCGCTGGAACTTATTCTAAAATAAAGAAGTCTCCATTGGGCAACATTGGATGTAGAATTTCCCGAATTAAAAATTTCAAATGCAGAATCACCCGCGCCTGTGATGGCGCTTCTGTTCCTTGTGCTAGATAGTTGGTGAGAACTGGTGGCGGATCGTCATTTTGAAACACTCCAACTTCAGAACCATATGCTTTTGACGATCAAAACTTCAGCGACGTGGTCCACCGGGCTCATTCATGAAATTGAGCCTGAAAATGGAAATTGGTTTTCAGCGCGATCGATGCCTTCACCCATTCACGCAGAGTGTCAGTGCGATCCGTGACGACTGTAGAGTTCGCGCAATCATTTTAGTCTGATGAATGAACGGGCTGCGGTGGTAGATCACCCCGCGGGAATCGAAACCCCATTCTCCAGTGAGGCCGCCAACCCCGCACGGCCAGCCGCCTGGTCGATGCGTCAGACTAAAATGAAAACGGAAACCATACGTAAGGGTACAAACTAAGCACCGTTTCTAAACATTTTGCCTTCCTACAAAAAGCTGGAGCCGCAAGACAGTCTACTACAACAAAACTCACAATCTTGCGGTAGAGTGACCGCGCAGGTAAGACGTCGGAATCAAATAGAGGCTCATCTGTCTATGAAATTCCTGTGTACACGCTTCGTTTTTCGTAACATGTTCATGGCAACGTAGGAGTTAAGTTGTGCAGCATGTTGATTTTAGGTAGTCCGTGTAGCGAGACGATGCAATGTCCAACGTTAGTTGTTCGTGATTCCTCCTCCGTTCGAAGGTAGTTTCATACTTGTCCGTTCTCAAAATATATTGAACATTACTTGTCCGTCGCCCCCTTTGCTTGAACATTAGTTGGCTGTCAAGTAAACCACCGCAAACAATTTAAGTTCGAACTAAATAAGTGAATTTAAAGTTTTGCACGTCTAGATATATTGTTTTATACTTGTTCGAGGCGTTTTAGTCGGCTTTCAACTTGACTAAAAAGTTCTGAGAAGTCGGCATGAAGTCTTAATTTGCCGCGTAAATTCACTGTATGGGTGAATTTGCCGCTAGGATAGGTGAGAATGGGGTGAATATCTCGTGCAAATAGTGCGAACTTGCAGCGGGAGAGGGTCCAATTTACCGCGAAAATGAGGTGAATTTACCTCGAAAAATGAGTGAGTTACCCTCGGAAATTTCACGAATTTGAAGGTCCACAACACAGAAAGCCCCGCCTTGTCCGCAACATGTGCGTAATCTTCACCGAGGTCTGCGTTGAGGAGCCACCCTCTGCGGACCCCGGCATAACTCTCCCCCCCCCCGCCTTGGGGATACCCGCTGCATCCTCCCAGCAGCCGAAATTATGCTGGCCCCCGGAGAGTGACCCGAAGTCACCTTCCAGGGCCGGCATCAGAATGCCGAATGAGGCATCCAGTGAGATGAGGCTGCTTTTATACTGGCTGTGCTCACGGTAAACACACTGAGACGTGATCAATCTTTTTATCATTTTTCACTGAGATGTTTCCACTTGTTTAGAAATTTCTGAGATGCCAATACGGCGGTAATTTCACCCTTTGCGCTGATTGATATCCAGCCGCTAAACAACTGATATGCATTAACATGTTAGCGCTGGCGGTATTTTCACTCTGTGCGCTGACTGATATCCAACCGCTCAGCAAATTCACCCTTCGCGCGGATAAGCTTCGATGAAGGCGCTAAAGGTGAATTTGATGCCTAATGATAATAGAGGGTGATAAAGGCCGCTTTCCCCGAAGCATCAAGTCTCGAATTGGCAGAGTAGACTGCGATTTTTTTGGTCGGCGCTGTGCACGTGTGCACGAACTGGCTTCTTTGGGCCCTATAAACTCTAATTCTAGCCCGTTTTTCACCGCGCTACCTTCATGATTTTTTCAGCTGTTTTCGATCTAAGCTGCTTTTTGTAGTTTTTTCGATAACGTTTTCCATCGTAACCACTGTCTTTAACATTTAGGATTGACGGATTTCTGAGCTTCATAATGGCTTCTTCTCAAACAAATAAATAATCGAAGCTCCACTGAAGAGATTGATGTTGTTAGCCTCCTTTATTACGACGTTTCGGGTCTTAGACCCTTCCTCAGGTTGTAAATCATTACAGTAAACAACACAGAGCACAACCATGAGGTTTTCGGAAACTGATCCTGAAGTTCAAACAACGGAATATTAGCCTGACCGGGTTGGATGTTGTTTCTTCCCAAAACGGTACTGGTGTTAGTGGACCGGTTCTAACCCAAGGCAGACGGCAAATAACTGGCTGAGAGACCATTATTTTGAGAGTGGTCCGAAGTTGATTATCAGTGGATAATACCGATGCGTGGTGAATAGTCTCAACGCCTCCCTCATTTCCTCTCGGTTATTCATGGGCGCTGCCCATCTCTTAATATCGATCTCCTCTCTTATTTTTCTCTCCACTGTATCCAAGATGTTTTTGTGCAGAATGGTGGCAATCATTCTTGGAACTGCATCGTTCAAGTGGCGGTGTGTTCGATGTCTGGAGAAAGCACTGCTAGGATATGAGCTCGGTGAACGTAATGCCCTCATATGTTCATCTAGTCAAACTCGAAGGGGTCTTCCGGTCTCTCCTAAGTAAAACTCTCCGCAGGTCCCACATTCCACTCTGTACACCACATCGCGTAGGTGGCAAAATTCTTCACTTCCTGTGCAATAGTTGCAAGCGTTTCTAACACGTCAATCTTCATAAGGTCTAGATGAAGTTAAGAGCTGACGGAGTGTGGGAGGAGGGCGAAACACTAAGCAAGGAGTAGAGTGGCATTCGACAAAGACTGTCGATATGTTCGCCAAGTGTTACGCGTGGTATCCACATAGCCATTCTCGTACAGGATTTTCCTTATTTATCTTTCCATCAACTCTTCATTATCAGATAAGAGCTTCCTCGCCGTCTGCACAAAATTTCGTACTACATTGCTTTTCATAAACGTTGAGAGACAGCTGCGTGCATGTACCATTATATTCTTTGAAGCAGGTTTTGTGTACCACACAGTGCATCTGTTGATTGGATACCTTTACTTGAGTGTTCAAAAACGGAAGGTATCCGTCATGTCCAGGCCTCTCCGCCGTAAGTCGGATGGAGTCGTGTTGTGAATTCAGATCCGACAGAATTTGATCAAGCTTTCCTCGTAAATTGGCCACTATCAATATGTCGTCAATGTAGCGACCATAGAGAACAACATTTGAAGTTAGGATATTTCTCTTGAGGTTGACCCGGTCAGGCTAATATTCCGTTGTTTGAACCTCATGATCAGTTCCCGAAAACCTCATGGTGGTGCTCTGTGTTGTTTACTGTAATGATTTACAGCCTGAGGAAGGGTCTAAGACCCGAAACGTCGCAATAAAGGAGGCTAACAACATCAGTCTCTACAGTGGAGCTTCAATTATTTATTTGTTCGAGAAAAAGTCATCATGAAGCTCAGAAATCCGTCAATCCTAAATGCTAAAGACAGTGGTTACGATTGAAAACGTTATCGAAAAAAACTACAAAAAGCAGCTTAGATCGAAAACAGCTGGAAAACTATGAAGGTAGTGCGGTGAAAAACGGGCTAGAATTAGAGTTTTTAGGGCCCAAAGAAGCCAGTTTGTGCACACGTGCACAGCGCCGACCAAAAAGATCGCAGTCTACTCTGCCAATTCGAGACTTGATGCTTCTGGGAAAGCGGCTCTTATCACTCTCTATTATCATTAGGCATCAAATTCACCTTTATCGCCGTCATCAAAGGTTATCCGCGCAAAGGGTGAATTTGCTGAGCGGTTGGATATCAGTCAGCGCAAAGAGTGAAAATACTGCCAGCGCTGACATGTTAATGCATATCAGTTGTTTGGCGGCTGGATATCAATCAGCGCAAAGGGTGAAATTACCGCCGTTGCTGGCATCTCAGAAATTTCTTAGCAAGTGGAAACATCTCAGTGAAAACATGATAAAAAGATTGATCACGTCTCAATGCGTTTACCGTGAGCATAGCCAGTATAAAAGCAGCCTCATCTCACTGGATGCCTCATTCGGCATTCTGATGCCGGCCCTGGAAGGTGACTTCGGGTCACTCTCCGGGGACCAGCATAATTTTGGCTGCTGGGAGGATACAGCGGGTATCCCCACGGCGGGGGGAAGTGAGTTATGCCGGGGTCCGCAGAAGGTGGCTCCTCAACCAGACCTCGGTGAAGATCACGCACATGTTGCGGACAAGGCGGGGCAATACAACAGCGAGTTGAAGAGAATGAACCTTGCTGTTAAAGGCATCTTGAATCAGAAATTAAACAAGAACATCATAGCAAGAATCATTCCTGCGCACGCAATGATCCCCACCTATTATCAGCTGATAAAAACACATAAGCTCCCAGTTGTTAAAGGAGGCCCGCCAACAAATGACGTAATCAAAACTCGACCCATCGTGTCATATTGCGGTGGACCTACGGACGGAACCAGCTGGCTCTTGCATCAAATCCTGTCTCCCCTGTTACGATTTGTCGCTTCTCATCTTGTAAATATGGACCACTTCCTCGAGAAACTCAGGAGTAGCGATTTAACGGAACCGTATACAGAGTACCAGAGTTTTGACGTCACTGCTCTATATACTAACGTGGACACACATGCAGCGGTAGCGTCTTGTATGAACTCTCTGCGTCAACATCTGCAAGAGATCCATCTCTTTGGCTTCCAATTGTTTTGTTTTGTTTTGTTTATTACGTCACTTAAGGCAAACGTCATATACACATAAATATACACACAAACACACATAAATAAGACTAAAAAGAGTACAATAAGAGCTATACGAATAGTTGTAATGATATATGATGATTTCCGAGACATGAAAGGGAAAGGAGGGAAATTATACGGCATACTACGGCTTCAATAACTTGATGGCGAATTTGCGTTTGAAACGTTTGAGTGTGAGCGGCGATGTCTCGCATTTTGTGAGCTTCAAGTATATCGAGCCTGCGCGGTTCGTGAAAAATCTAGATCGCAAAGAGGTTTTGGCCCTGTGAAAGGTTATCTTATTACTCCCACCACGAGTGATCGATGGAAGACAGGTGAAAAAGCTGTTCACTTTCACTTTAACTAGCGAGACCTAGCGAAGTTTTCGCTCAAGGAAACTTTTGTGAAAAGAAAAAAAAAAAAGAAACTTTTGCGCTAGTTTCCTGAGGCAGATTATTCTGACAAAACGGTGTTGACTGAATTCCGCCTATCCGAAAGTTGCTGTCCGTATGGACTCTCCTGAGCAGAGCAGGCTGCCGCACATTTACAGCAGGGCGTCGGGTATGAAAATGTGGGATTAAAAAGCAAAACATAAGGGTCCAGCGGTAGATCGTCGGTGGCTACCGGGATCACTTTACGACCACTTCCGTCTGTAATGTTCCCAAGCTATTATTCTCACTTTTCCATCCCTGTCATGTTAAGAAAAAAGCCCTCGCATTTTAGATGTGGTTTCCCTTGTTGACCAACACCATGCCCCTGTTCTCAATAAATGAAATATTTCCGTGGATGTTTATGTTTTTGTGAAGCAGATTTTTGATAAGCTATGACTTTCAAAATATATAAAACTGGTTTATGGAAGTTAGTGAATCAAAATGACTGAGCGGTTGTAATGAGTGACGAACAGAGAAGATGCGGGAGTGGAGCTGCTGCTTCTTTCGTCAGACTGGCGAGGAAGTGTCTCCAGAGTTTCGCGTACTCCTCAAAACGCGTGGCACGCTTCTTAAGATACATGATTTCCTATGTTTTCTTCGCTACACAAAGGCTAAGATTTCGCATGAAAAAATTGACAAAATCTCGCTGTTTCAATTCTACTTTCTTCATGACGTCCTGCACACTTCCACTGTGGCCCTGCTAACTTTCTATGACGTCCTGCTCATTCCCACCTGGGTCCTGAACCCATTTCACGACGTCCTGCACGCACCTACTGGGGTACTGCACTCATTCCACGACGTCCTGCACATTCTTACTGGGGGCCGGCGCACTTTCTATGATGTCCTGCACACTTCCATTCGGGTTATGCACACTCCCACTGGGGTCCTGCAGACTTCGTACGACGTCCTGCACACTACCATTTGGTTTCTGCGCACTCCCACTGGAGTCCTGCACACTTCCTCTGACGTTCTGCACACTTTCTATGACGTTCTGCACACTCCCGTTTGGGTCATGCACACTCTCACTGGGGTCCTGCACACTTTCTCTGACGTTCTGCACACTCCCATTCGGGTCCTGCACACTCCCACTGGTATCCTGCACACTTTCTACGACGTTCTGGACACTCCCACTGGGGGTCCTGCACACTTTCTACCACGTTCTGCACACTCCCACTGAGGTCCTGCACACTTTCTATGACGTTCTGCACAATTCCATTTGGGTCCTGCACACTCCCACTGGGATCCTGCACACTTCCTCTGACGTTCTGCACACTCCCATTTGGGTTCTGCACACTCCCATTTGGGTCCTGCACACTCCCACTGGGGTCCTGCACACTTGCTCTGACGTTCAGCACACTTCCATTTGGGTCCTGCACACTTACCATGATGGCCTGCACAGCCCCACTGGGGTCCTGCGCACTACCACTGCTGTCCTGCGGACTCCCATTTGGGTCCTGCGCACTCCTACTGGGATCCTGCACACTTTCTACGACGTTCTGCACACTCCCACTGGGGTCATGCACACTTTCTCTGACGTTCGGCACACTCCCACTGAGGTCCTGCACAATTTCGATGACGTTCTGCGCACTTCCATTTGGGTCCTGCACACTCCCACTGGGGCCCTGCACACTTTCTGTGACGTCCTACATACTCCCATTTGGGTCCTGCATACTTTCTATGACGTCCTGCACACTTTCTACGACGTTCTGCACACTCCCACTGGGGTCCTGCACACTTTCTATGACGTCCTGCACACTCCCATTTGGGTCCTGCACACTCCCACTGGGTTCCTGCACACTTTCTACGACGTTCTGCACACTCCCACTGGGGTCCTTCACACTTTGTATGACGTCCTGCACACACCCATTTGGGTCCTGCACACTCCCACTGGTTTCCTGCACACTTTCTACGACGTCCTGCACACTCCCATTTGGGTCCTGCACACTCTCACTGGGTTCCTGCACACTTTCTACGACGTTCTGCACACTCCCACTGGGCTCCTGCACACTTTCTATGACGTCCTGCACACCCCCACTGGGGTCCTGCACACTTTCCATGATGGCCTGCACAGCCCCACTGGGGTCCTGCACACTACCACTGCTGTCCTGCAGACTCATCAAACCCGAGATTCTGTACGGCGTCCCGTAAAATATTACCGAAGACTTGTCGCCGTGATTAGAGCGTAGCCCTTCTACCTCTAAATGACTCATGGAGGTTTTCATGACCCACGGCTAAAATTGCGCCCCACGGACAAACTCGGATGGCCCAAGGCGCTCAAGAGGAGACTCAGGCTGATTTTTTGGTAATCGATGAGTGTCCCACCCACGCAAATGTTGGTACCATTTCATCCCTGTTTTGATCGGCCATTCCGAAGATCCACGGGAAAACACAATTACATACACACACACACATACATACATACATACAAACATCGGGACATAACTGCTTTAAGTATAAGGATTACACCATTGAGTATCTTGTGCACCATGCATACGTCAAACATTGCCCGTCGGGTTTCTAATGAAGGAATGCCAAGACAAACATTCCTCCTCTGCGCACTAGGCGTTGTAGAGTAGGTCGCCATCCCAGTCCTAATAGAGATCTTTCGAGAGAAATTATTTTGTATTCTCTCTAGAAACTCTATATCTTTCTTCTGAGACGGATTGAAAACCGAGGTTCCCGACTCAACTAGCGGTCGAATGTACTAAGTGGTGTAAGCTAGAAGGAGAGTCTCCTTGTTCTTAGTAGCTAATCCTTTGAAAATTTGAAATGTTCTTCCCAGGGCGTTTCTTGATATTGTAGCCAAATGTTCTGAAAAATCAAGTTTGTCATTGTAAGTAAATCCGAGATCCTTCACTTTGTTAGCGTGAACAACTGGTGACCCGTCGATATTGTAAACATTATAGTTTTCAAAAGATCCGATTCTCATATGTACACTTTTTGGTGGCGATAAACCTAACTGCCATTCTTTGCACCAAAATGTCATTCTGTCAATTGCACACTGTACCAGAGCAATGTCCATCAATGAAGATACTTCCCGATAGATTTTAACATCGTCTGCATAGATTTTACATTTAATTCTATCCATCTGTAATTGGAATGGAAGATCTGCTATGTAAACGATGAATAGAAGTGGCGACAAGACACTTCCCTGTGGTACGCCGCTCGAGATGGGGAAAGCTTCAGAGGAACTTTTCCCAACTCGGACTTGAAATGTTCGACATTCAAGAAAATTTGAGATCCATCGGACTACTGTATGGTGGAACTTCAAGAATTTGAATTTATGAATTAATTTTTCATGACTTGCACGATCGAATGCTTTCTGGCAGTCAAAATATATGATGTCACAACTACGCTTTTCATCTAGCATCAGGGTCCCATCATTCAAACTTTCAAGCAGGTTGGATTCTGTTGATCTTCCTTTGATAAACCCATGTTGTTAGAAACAACCATTCTAGTCAAATTAGAATATTCTCATGGGCAGTAATGGCGATACCCATTGTGTAACCTGTGGAGACATTTCACAGGCCATTTGATGTAATTATAGTCATACCATAATAATAATTAATTAGCAGCGGCGCTGCTTGAAGAAGGCGGTACCAGCCTTTGCCTTGTCAATCCCTGCCATAATTGGCAGCTCAAAACCTTAATAGGTTGGTACCGCCCCTGAGATGTTGTATAAATAGGAAATTATTTGTAGTATAACTATCGTCTATATTGTTGCTATAAGCAATAAATATTCGTACTACACGACTCTACGAGTAATGGCGATACCCATTGTGTAACCTGTGGAGACATTTCACAGGCCATTTGATGTAATTATAGTCATACCATAATAATAATTAATTAGCAGCGGCGCTGCTTGAAGAAGGCGGTACCAGCCTTTGCCTTGTCAATCCCTGCCATAATTGGCAGCTCAAAACCTTAATAGGTTGGTACCGCCCCTGAGATGTTGTATAAATAGGAAATTATTTGTAGTATAACTATCGTCTATATTGTTGCTATAAGCAATAAATATTCGTACTACACGACTCTACGCAGCCGTATACTTCCAAAACCCATGTTGCTCTTGGGGGATTAAAGCATGCTTTTCAAGATGATATTCGAGATGAGGTTTAAGTAGTCTCTCAAAGAGTCGACAAAGGTTGGACGTTATGCTCACCGGTCTGTAGTTTTGCATCTGTTTAACGGTGGCTTTTTGAGGATTGGAGTGGCAAAGCTGTGCTTCCATCGCAAGGGGACCTCGGCATGCATCTGCGATTGGTTAAAGATGTAGGTTAAAGCCACAGTCCAACCTCAGAATCGATTTTTGGTTTTTGTACCTATCTTGGAGACGATTTCAAGCTGATCACAGTGATGTCTCCCGCATTGCTCAAAAATCACTACGAACGGAGTTACGGCTCCTCAAAAATTTCGCTTTTGAACGGCTAGAAGTTTGCGGACGAGTTGTCTCGAGCCTGTATTTTCTTGTCATTCGCAGCCATCGTTCTGGAGCAGGCCACAATATAAAGCCAGACCAAAAACAAATTGAAGAACATAGGTTTTGAATGAAATCACTCGCGCGTCTCTTCCCTATTGAGGTCGGAAACCTGACGGTGGGCGTTACCCATTTTTTCTTTCAAGGGGGCGTGGCCGACTTTTTCCTAGCTTTTTCTCGCTTATTTGAACGAATTGAGATTTCGCGCTTGGCAGGGTTGCTATAGACGGCAGCCGGACGGACCAAAATATGAAAAATTACCTCTGAGGTTGGACTGTGCCTTTAAAGGGCCCGCATTTACGTGCGCAGTGTTTGAATGAAACTAAATGGAACGTTATCTGGGGTCCACGAATAGGATTTCGGACACTTGAGTATGGCTTCCTAAACCTGGGTTGGGGTAAAAATAGGGTAGGTGTCCATAGGATGATCAACGGTTACGTTGAAGTTTGGTAGGGTGCGGTTGTCTTCAACAAACGACTTCAAAAACTCCTCTGCCAGCAAATTCGCTTTTTCAGGTTCCCTGAATACAATCCGTTGGTATATTGGATGAATTGGAATTGGAATTGGAACTGAATTGGAGGATATTGAAGACTTGCTCACTGCCGTTGTCGACTTTAACTTGTTCCGTTTCCAAAACGTAGTCTACAGGCAGCGACGTGGCCTCGCCATGGGAAATAGGCTAGCCCCAATTCTCGCAATACTGTTTATGGACAACCTCGAGAGAAATATCCTAACTTCAAATGTTGTTTTCTATGGTCGCTACATTGACGACATATTAATAGTGGCCAATTTACGAGGAACGCTGGAATTTCCAAATTCTGTCGGGTCTGAATCCACAACACGACTCCATCCGACTTACGGCGGAGAGGCCTGGACATGACGGATACCTTCCGTTTTTAAACACTCAAGTAAAGGTATCAAATCAACGGGTGCACAGTGTGTGGTACACAAATCCTGCTTCAAAGAATATAATGGTACATGCACGCAGCTGTCACCCAACGTTTATGAAAAGCAAAATAGTACGCAATTTTGTGCAGACGGCGAGGAAGCTCTTATCTGATAATGAAGAGTTGATGGAAAGACAGATAAGGAAAATCCTGTACGAGAATGGCTATATGGATACCAGATGCAACACTTGGCGACCATATCGACAGTCTTTGTCGAATGCCAGTCTAGTCCTTCCGTACGTTAGTGATACATTCGCTAAAGATGTGAATACTGCTGTGCGGAATTCGTCTCTCCCACTCCGCTTAGTGTTTCGCCCTCCTCCCACACTCCGTCAGCTCTTAACTTCATCTAGACCTTATGAAGATCGGTGTGTTAGAAACGCTTGCAACTATTGCACAGGAAGTAAAGAAATTTGCCATCTACGCGATGTGGTGTACAGAGTGGAATGTAAGACCTGCGGAGAGTTTTACATAGGAGAGACCGAAAGACCCGTTCGAGTTCGACTAGATGAGCATATGAGGGCATTACGTTCACCGAGCTCATATCCTAGCAGTGCTTTTTCCAGACATCGAACCCACCGCCACTTGAACGATGCAGTTCCAAGAATGATCGCCACCATTCTGCACAAAAACATCTTGGATACAGTGGAGAGAAAAATAAGAGAGTTGATCGATATTAGGAGATGGGCACCGCCTATGAATAACCGAGAGGAACTGAGGGAGGCATTGAGACTTCTCACCACGCATCGGTACTAGGCACTGATTATCAACTTCGGACCACTCTCAAGATAATGGTCTCTCAGCCAGTTATCTGCCGTCTGTCTTGGGTTAGAAGCGGTCCACTAACACCAGTACCGTTTTGGGAAGAAACAACATCCAACCCGGTCAGGCTAATATTCCGTTGTTTGAACTTCATGATCAGTTTCCGAAAACCTCATGGTTGTGCTCTGTGTTGTTTACTGTAATGATTACTGCCTGAGGAAGGGTCTAAGGCCCGAAACGTCGCAATAAAGAAGGTTAACAACATCAATCTCTTCAGTGGAGCTTCAATTATTTATTTGTTCGAGAAGAAACTGTCTTTAACAGTTTGTCTAGGTTTCAGCATTTCAAAATGAACACTGCGGCGAATACTCAACCAAACACACAAGAGCGCATTGTTGGGTGTATACCTGGCTTAGCAGTGCTCCGAGGGATTTCATTTGAAGAGAGCCACTGCCTTTTGCCTTTTGGATTATCATACAGATCCCATTTCTCATCTCCTGCGATCAACGATCAAAACACCCTTCTGTTTGTGTCAGTCCCAATCCTTCAACCAATTTTTATTCTGAGACGATCGAGCGACATAGTCGATGTGGGTTCAGGATGTACCACACTGGAATTCATATAGCTACATCAACAACTATCATATTCTCATGGACAAAAACGAGAAGAGAATGACGTTTTCACATAATTTTGTTGAGCAAACGACATGTGAAGAAATGTTTCGCAAAGCAGTGAAAAGATATCCTATGGATAGTCTGACACAATTCTATGACACGCAATGAGGCCCTCTAGGCGTAGAGCGTCTGCTTCTTAGTGATCGCTTGGCGACAAATATGACAGGATTTCAGCAAAGGCGTACATTCCGAGCATGCAGTATGTCCACAGTTGAAGACGATCTAGAACGGTACACAGTCAGTTGACGGATATCAAGATTCTGCCATGCAATTCGTCAATGAACCTACACTCGGACGAGCATCCATGCAAATTGTGCATGATGTCTCCATTTCAAGCTGGGCTAGTTTCTCACGCAATTCCTCCAACTCGCGTAGTTTTTCTGAAAGCTATCGAGTGCCGCGGAACCACTATTTACAACAGATAATAAGCTCTAGTTGGTAAAAGATAGCCATCATTGTAAAAATGGGACTATCATAAACGGGGGGGGGGGGGCACTTAAAGGCAGGGTCCGGGCAGAATTTCAATTCTGAGATTTCCCGCTAAATCGGTGCTCTTGACACAGTTAGTCCCGAAGAACATGCGAAAACTGCGTAAAAACCGGTTTTCTTCAAGTCATTCCAGCCATTTCCGTTAGCCGATACCAGACGAAAAATACCGTGCGGTACCGGTTGCCACAAAGCCATAAAATACTTTGCAGTTCTCATTTGAGAGCCTGAGTCGGCCGGTCTCATATAGAAATGCAACTGATATCATCATTTCACGCCCTTGTAGATCGGTACCGCACGGTATTTGGAGTTTACTTTAGCCGATGATCCAGAAAAGTCAGAAAAGTGTGGCCATAGTCCATATTTTAGCGGTTGTCCACGCATTCTTCAAAAGTGCTGTGTAATTATCGGTCATTCCATGTATGATTATCACGCCGTGAAAACCGTAATCCCTGACTTTCAGGCTGTTTTCTCCAGAACTAAGGACTCAGAGTTTGTGAAACGTTCGAACGATATTCAGCTAGGCCAGCCCAATCTATTTAACCCAAATTTCGGTAGCGTCAAAATTTGACCGGACCTTGCCTTTAAGTAAAAGTTAGAAATGAAATGAACCACCTCAAAGAAATGAATGGGAAACCTGATAAAAGATGCTCGATGCTGCTATCAATCATTGTTGTTGATGAAATTCTATAGAAATACTTCGATTGATAGCGTTATAGATCGGTGGTTCATATCATTTCTGACTCGGATCTTCAGTGCCCCCCCCCGTCTAGGATACAGGTGCTCTTATCCAACCTACCCCCCCCCAATCAGCTCCCTCGAATTGGCTCTGAATTCTTCTAAGTTTTCACTCTGATGTCGGTACATCTTGAGCACCGGTGGTGCTGTTTTCCTAGATTGTAGTCCGTGCAGAGCCTCAACTTTTGACCCCTGGAGGAGGACGGTGCAAGAATGAACACACACCGCTCTCCACATATAGTGACAAGCACGCTCATGCCGATCATTTTTTCTGCAGGGCTACCGTAACCCTCCTTTAAAATTTTTCCAAGTGTCAGCACATCCTAATAGCCAACAAACATGTTTGCACAATTTCGACCTCCTCAGCCACTCCCCAGTGGCTTCTCGAGGAGAGCGGTGTGTGAATGAATGCATACCGCTCCTCCGCTCTTTTATACCCCGCATGTTATGAGCGTGTGTTTACATTCGTTATCATTTTTGTTCAAGAATGGTTACGGTAGCCCTGCGGAAAAAGTGATCGGCATGGGCGTGCTTTTCATATAGTGGAGTCCACCAAGAGTGTCTCATTTATTATGTTGGAATTCCTATGCCGGACGAGGTTGGTAGATGGAATGTTTTATTTCGGGCCTGACGTTTCGACTGACGTCTTCTTCAGAGGCCTAAAAGTGTGGTTCGAGCATTATTTTATTCATGATTCACCCTATCAAGCGCCTCCTCCATGCCAGCAGTTCTGACGCGCTGCGACGTGCGGCACAGAGGCGTTAAACAGAATCAGGCCAACCCACCGCGTCACTCCACCTTTGAGCGGTGCTACGCCACTACCGTTGCAAGATGACCAGTATACGCGAATGAAAGCTACTGTGAGTAAGATGGTGACTATAACTCACAGTGCTGGAGCAAAAGGCAAAAAGCTCACTCGTGATTGCGGGGCGCTCGAATCTGCTATTCATCAGTGGGTCTTTAGCTTGAATCCATAAGGCCTCCAACGACTTTCTCGCTGATATTTCGCATTCGCAAGTAAGAATCCTACAAGATACATCGTATTCAGCACCATTATGCTCCTCCACCTTATGTTTTCCTAGCGGTGTTCTTAAATCATTGCGCCGTTTGCCTGCCAGTTGTTCCTTCAAACGTACCGCTAGCGGTCTTCCAGATCTCTCCTATATACGTTGCGTTGCATGTCCGACATTTTATCTCGTATATCACACCAACTGACAGCAGTCGCCAACTTTCCCATAGGGACAAATCATACAGCGTTCCGATGTGCATACTCTGTCATACATTCTGTTTCTCACCAACTGACGCTTAATGTTACTTCTCGGGATGTTGACTAAAACAACATCCTCGTCAAGTTGGGCGCGGACAATGCATTGTCGGATAGCATGAGATACTGTATCAGAGAAAAACGGAATGCATAGCGGTATTTTGCCTTGATGTTGACTGATCGGTCGTTCATTGCGAGGCCTTCGTTGATACTGCGGTATCATATACCCATTCGTCAATGCTATGTTGTAGCCATTACTCGAGATTCCTGCCGCTCCGCTTCACCTGTGCACACTCCGTAGCTGTTTGAAACATATTCCTGACGACAGCACATTTCATGGCTTTTGGATGAGAGGTGGCATTAATCAGTATATTTTTCGAACTGGGCTTCCGGTACCATTTGACACTAAATGTGCCATTACATAACCTCACTTGAGTGTTCAGATAAGGTAGCCAACCTTCGCGAGGTGTCTCTCGTGTTAGCCTGATGTTTTGTGACTGAGTGTTCATTATCCGAAAACACTCATCCATTTCAGCCTGCGTTGACGTTATGATAAAACAATCGTCGATGTATCTGCAGTACACTAATGGATGGCGTTCCAGTATCGGTGCTTCTATTCTGCTCATGAAGCAGACTGCTAGCACTGGGGCGAGTCTTTGGCCCATGGCGAGCCCTCTTATCTGAGAGAAATATGTACCAGCCCACTTGAAAATATTACATTTAAGGCATTCCTTGATCATAGTCATGATGAATGATTTACCAAGTCCAAAGGTGTCAACGTTGGTGCCGTGCCTATCTAGCAGTTCGGATAAGGCCTGTAGTGCTTCATCGTTCTGGACATTGGTATATAAGGATGATACGTCGAAAGACTCCATAACGCAGGTTCCATCGATGTCTGAGCTACGCAATGTATCAAGGTATTTGTTGGTGTTGGGCAGGTGGGAAGGGATAAAGGCTAACAACTGGTTTACGATTAAGTTGAAGAACCACGATATACGGTCGGTTGGACTCCCGACGCAACTAATAATAGGTCGTATTTTGAAAGTCTCCGCCGACGTAGATGACATTTCGTGGGCTGCGATCTTGTGTGTCTTCATGAGGCTGTAGAAAACTGGACAGCTGGCGTGTTCAAGTTTGAGCCTGCGTAGGAATCCTTCATTCAAGCCAGCTGACTTCCCTGTTGTCATCCAGATGTGATTAAGCCGTCTACATTGAGACAAGAACTGTGTAGCGGACGACTGTTGATAAATAGAAGCGTCTCGCAGGTGTAGCTCTGTTATTTCGCGATCCAACGACTGAGGAATAACCACGAATTCTCCGCCCTTGTCACTAACGGATATGCGTATTGTTCCGCTCGACCTTAACTCTCTCAACTCGTTGAACCCTTGCCACTGTTCGTGGGTAAGGTTGTTGTTTCGAACCATTCGAAACCGATTCAAGACGGATAGTATTCCTGTCGATAGAACTCTGAACTTGAAATCCGTTTCAGGAGATGGGTCAGGTTCCCTGTAGAATGAGTTGGGAAACGGCACCGAGGGAAGTTGTCTGCGTGGTGGATTTCCGCTAGGCACAGGGCCAGTGCTGTTGGTTCTTATGCGAAGCAAATCTCTCAGTTTCTGCAGTCCGCCTACTACTTTGCGGAATGAAAACGCATTGATGTTCTGCGCTGGAGCGAAGGATGGGCCCAGACTGAGGAAATGAACAGCATTTAAAGAAATTCGGGCGCCCCCAATCACTGTGACTCTTGTCTCTTGGTTTTCATTTCGAGCGCTACTGATACTAGTGGCTTGGTTGGAGTTATTTGGTGGATTGCCCTCCCTGTTCAAACGACTCGGCATCGAAGCCACAAGCGCATCATACTTTGCACAAAGACGGGATTTGGCCCTAGATCGGATTGAATCACAAATAGTTCTCGACTCACCCTCTATCCTCCTCCAAGTCTGTTCAGGTAGAAGACGCCGACAAGCTTGTTCTTTACATGTGCATTTCAATATACTCGTATACAGTACACGCTGATTTTCCTTGATCACAACACGCAGAATAGAGCGATAGATGTTCATGATCATCGGGTGATCTTCGGATAAGCGGCAGCATGCACCGATCCTCTTATTCATGATGAGACGCGGGAGCACGTCGGTTGTTCTGCTTCTTTGGAAGAAACTTCAGGACTGACGAGAGGTGACCACTTTTGTCGGAGTGATAATGCTTCGCGCACCAAGGAGAACAGTTGTGGCGGTATTTCGTCAAGTAATCTCAAGTTCTCCTTTCTTCGAACCTCGGCATTGTGTATTATTATGTTGGAATTCCTATGCCGGACGAGGTTGGTAGATGGAATGTTTTATTTCGGGCCTGACGTTTCGACTGACGTCTTCTTCAGAGGATCCATAAGGCCTATTTACTTATCAATGAGAAGCGGTCGATTGGAGATCAATGAACATGAAACTCATTGCAGCACAACCGCTCTCGCTCAATCGGTATCGAGCGTGCTGGTACTGTGCTTCTCTGGGCCAAATTCCGGTCCGCAATTGCGTCTCGACACGCTTTGCGGCCGCGCGCATTCGAGTCGGAAGAGTTTCCAGCGCCGCAGCCGCCGATCTGTTGACTCTAGGTGGGTTTTAGAAGCTGGAAAGTAAACAAAATTGGAGAAAACTGTATAAAAAAGCCATATCGAGTCGGCTTTGGCGCTGGAAACTCGACTGACTCCAGCGCGTGCGGCAGCAATGCGTGTCGAGACGCAATTGCGGACCGGAATTTGGCCCAGATAAGCACAGTATGGGATTCATGCACATTGATCCCCAGCCGACCGCTTCTTATTGATAAGTAAATGAGACACTCTTGATGGACTCCACTATACTTTATACCCTACCCTTTATCGATTGGGTATCATCAAATTTGTTTACGAGAGCCGAATGGGGGGGGGTGGGCTGCATAATATTATTCCTAAGATAGTCCCGCTGACTTTTCATACTCTTTCCAATATGGTGGTTGGGTGCAAAACTAGAGTTCGGGCGGGGGAGGGGGGGGGGGGGGGGCACTCAGGATTCATTTGAAGGATGAATGATACCGTCTTTAGAAATCGAAATATTTCCATAAATTTCATGAAAACATTGACTAATAACGCTATTAGGTATCTGATATCAGCACTAATTTTCATTTTCATGGATGGACCATTTCATTTTCTCAGAACGTCGGAGGGCCGTGTGCCCGGGGATTTCCGACCAAGGGCGAGCGCCGGGGGCCATGTTTTGCGAGCAGAGAATCATTAGGCGCGAGGCGGGGGCTCCACCAAATTTCGTTAGCTTGGTCCTGCAGGGAAAATCCGAAACAGAGGGAAACATGTTCGCTCGGGCAAATTGCATAATACGTTGAATTCCAGAATCAAACCCGTGCCACATACGGAGCACAATTTTATGGTGACTTCACTGCAGGCACCACTGAGTAAGCACTTACATCATCGCGCACTTCGCGAGGTGGCTGTAAGGTAGGTTCCACAGCCTATTGATTAGACTTGAATGGGACACCCATCACGAGGTTCGGAAAATTTTGGAGAAAGGTATAGCACCCGCCCAGGGTGTGGGAGAGGTGGTTCCCGGATATCGTTATACAAGGAATCAATCATTGAAGCGATGACACAGTGGAGATGTTCTGCCTGGGGCCCCGCGCCCTTTTGCTTGGATGTCCGGGCGTCGCGCCCATTATGAGTCGTGGGGCTGGGGCGGGCACTCTTTCGGAATAGACGACCCACTCTGGTAAAAAATGTTTTGGCATGCAGCTACAGGATCATTACGTCATGTTTTCGCTTCAAAACATGTAAAAGCATAGAGCAACATACAAAATTTATGCAAAGAACATATATAAAACACCATGAAAAACCAATTTCTTTAAATGGGTCGTCTATTCCGAAAGAGTACCCTGGGGCGGGGACCTGTAGGGCGCCAGGCGCGGAGGGGGGCCCCGCGTCGCTGAGTGGTGGGTACGGGGGCGCGGCCCTCCGACGTTCTAAGTTTCCGACACCCCCCCCCCGACTAGTTTCATGCCACTCACCACGCTCTGCATCTAGCTTCGCTTGCTTGGCCGCAGCAGAAGCGATTCGCTCGATCTCCTCCTCGGCAAGGATTTGACGCTGTTCCTCTTCGGAAATAACGGTGTTTCGTGACAGAGCGGAACCAATTTGTACTTCCACACCATCTGAAAGTTGAACTTTCTATATAGGAAGTTTGCTGATTGAACTCAAATGCTCACCTGATATGGCTTTAGTGATCAGTTGATAACACAGAGGACACCGTCGGAGAGGAGTGCTTCTGGCGCATTGCTTACACACGACCCGATGACCGCATGGAACGAAGCAAACGTCTGCTTGCGAGTCCTATAAATCACAATTAGACATTTCTATAATTTTAAAGTCCAGAATCATCCACCGCCTTGACATCAAGCTGCTTACCTCGCAGTTGAACGTGCACATCGTGACTCCTGACTGATCGAACTCGACAAAAGTTGCCTTCGTCATTGGTAGGCATGACCTGGAACCAGCAGGCGTGAACGAGAACAGAAGATCGTCACGGTCAGATGCCACAGACCGCGTTCGCATTTGGCCACCGAACATGTAGAGCCCGTCGGGCAATTGAACCACACCACCCAAACGATGAGAATGAGAACGTGGTGATAGCGAGTGATACGGAGTCGTCAAACATGATAAGCTGACCTTGGACGTTTTTCGACAATATCAGTGAGCAGAAGGCGAATTC
This sequence comes from Aplectana chamaeleonis, assembly GCA_029168955.1. Taxonomy (NCBI): domain Eukaryota; kingdom Metazoa; phylum Nematoda; class Chromadorea; order Rhabditida; family Cosmocercidae; genus Aplectana; species Aplectana chamaeleonis. The sequence continues at coordinate 218,219 of JAPDOI010000017.1, forward strand.
TTTCATCCAAACACCCGTCCAGCACAGAGACCCCAAAACGATCACTGTAATAGTGCTCTACCTTTGAGGTTTTCTCAATCCGAAAATGGATTTATGAAGCAGCTCACATCAGCGAAAGATCAGCTCCTCGAGCAGTAAGGAAGCAGAGAGAGGCGAATTGCCATTGCGGCCTGACGCGGCTCGCGATATCGTGCAGGTTCTGAGTTTGAGAACAGTTTTAATTCTAATGAAACACACCCAGACAATGGGAGCGGCGGCCTGTTTGCAAAAATACGTTATTTTCTCAACTGTTGAGTGATAACTGGCATTTAGCTGGTCAATGGCGACAAAACCTCGAATACCTAGCGCATTGAACCAGTGCCTTTAAGGGCCCGAATAAAGTCCCGCCGCTGAAAGGCGCGGCAGCATGCAATGGAAAAGAATCGATCGCGCGGCGCCGCATGATCGATACCTCTCCATTGCATGCTGCCGCGCATTTTAGCGGCGGGACTCTAATCGCCCCCCAAGGCAGTACCCACGATAAGCTTTGTTTTTGAGTTTTCAATGTGAAACGCTACGCTGATATATGCCGGAGGGGATAGCGTCGATGAAAGCGTCAGAAAAGGGTCAGAAATAGATAAAATTTTCCGCGAAGTGAAGATTCCGCTAGCCCAGTACGCCTGCTTAGCCCGCCCCGCCTAACCCCCGTTTTGACCAGCTTGTGGCGCCGCGGACGTCTTCGATGGCCAATTGCCAAAAAGCTCCGTCACGTCCAGCCTGATCGATTCGCTCACATTTCGTCATTAAGGCACGCTTGCGGAAACTAGCGGGGCGCGTAAGCTCGTCCGCGCCTTGAACCTGTACGTACGTTAGAGACCACTACCTTAGCTTATTCTGAGCCTTTTTCTTCGCTATTTCATCACTACTCGATAGCTCACGGTAAAACAACCCCATTTCTGAGTCGAACTCGAATATGACATTCATCGTGAAGACTGCCTTTAAAACCGCATTACTTTGCTACCCGGACAGTTTTCGATAAGGTTGTACATTCCTTAACAGACTCTTGGGACCGAGTAGAGATGAACTCAGACTTTCAATCCCTCCTTGAGCATTGATAACGATGACAACGTCAAAACGTTTGACCGATAATTATTCCACCATAACATCATGTTAACTAAAGAAGGACTAAACACTAGAACTTGCTCAATGCACAGTAAATCCAAGGTCCATTTTTAGGTTCCTATCCTATATTAATGTGAATCTCGCGTTGATCACATTAATGAAAAACTTAAGAAAACTTCTGTAAAAAAAGAAAAACGGTCACTCGAAGCTCGTGCATGTTTGAGTGGCGAAGAAGTGGTGAACGAGGTGCCTGTATATGAGGGGTGTGCGTAAATGAAATTTTAAATTTCGTAAATCGTAAAACGTAATTACGACAAAACCACCGTAAATCGTAAACCGTAAATCGTAAATCGTAACCAGCAATCAATAACAATAAATACTAAATATATTATTACTGTGGTGAAACAAGAGAAACTACATACTGTCCACTGTTTCACGTATCAAGTACATATTAGGTTGCGTTCAGTATTTAACAGCTAGCCACGTTTGAAGGCACAGGTCACCCAAAAAAATTAATTTTCAGATTTAATGTTCATCTTGGAGAGAGTCACACGCTGATCACAGTCATATCTCTGGAATCGTCCAAGACCCCTTTGAATAGAGTTATGTCTCCTAGAAGATGCCTAGATTTTAAGAGTGAAAATTGGTGGAGTTGTCTCAGGCCTGTATTTCTCTTCATTCGCAATCGTTGCGCGGGAGCCAGCGAGGATAAGGAGACAGCCCAGCAGGGGACTGAAGAACGACGAGTTGTTGGAATTCATTCATCCATCAAACCGCTATCGAGTTCGAAAATCTGGTAGGAGTTCTGGCCTGTGGTGGCCGTTTATATCTCGCTTATTTGTGGGGATTGAGATCTTGCATTTGGCACATGTTATACAGGAGGCGTCTACTACATGAAAATCTCAAAATTCATATCTGAGGGTGTACTGTGCCTTTAAGGATACACTTTGCCGCTGTCATGAGCGACAGGAATGCAATTTAGCACAAATCGCGCGGGAACTGCATCGGAGCAGCGGCATCGGTTGCCGTAGGTACAATTGTTGCGCGTCAGTCGCAGCGACGTGTCGCGGAGGGATGACATACTGCAAATGTGCCGAAGCCTGCCGCTGTGCAGCGCACTGTGAATGCAACATGTTGAAAGCGCGGGAGTTCCGCCACAGCCGGTCGCTGTCGCTGTGAAGAGCGACGCGACCGTGTCTCGAAAAAGTATACCGTACCCTTAATGGGACCGTCTTACCCGTATTTCTCTGCTTTTCCTTACCACTCATTCCACAACTCCTTCCCAGATCTTGATACGCAAGTCCGATTCAGCTTTCCGCGAATCTGCTGGGCAACATGGACACAATTATTCTCGTAATGCCTCTCCCGAAATGCTAACGCTGTATTAAGCGTTAGGCCAAATCACCGTATTTGAGCGATTCTCATCAGCTGAGTTTGAGAACTCTTCCCATTTGCTAGCGGAACCGCAACACCGATTATACAGTCGGTAGGGATCGCACTCATATGCTGTACATAATGTATTTCGAGCTCCCTACCGAAGGTTGGCTCAAACTCGGTACACGTACGTCAAAAAGCATGGCATCAAGCTAGCGCCAACCTTCAATAGAGATCGCAAAGTATCAGTCCGATCCGTGCCAACTCTATTTTATCTAGAGCACAGTATCGGTCGCCCAGCACAGGCTATTTTTTCGTATATCCACTAAATCACTTGCAGAATCGTAGCTTTATGGTGACGATACTGTAGACTATCAAAGGACACGTAAGCACGAAAAACCGCTTTCTAATTCTTGCCGCTTTGTGTAGTTTAGTCCCCATACTTAAAGAATGTAGCCAACGCGCCCCACCGAACGCTCGCATCAGAGAGAGAGATAACGGTTTCAGAAAAAGGGCGAAAAGGAGCGTTTAAATTAGCAATCGCGCCTATTCTGAGTGTCCTTTGCTGCGGACGATGAAAAATTAACTAGAGGAAACGATTTTTAGCTTCAAACTTCTGGGATAAAAAACGAACGCTCCGAGTGGTGATTTTCGTGGACTCTGAGTAGCCGTGATCTACTCAAAAGGCGGGCCAGGAGCACTATTTGAAGCAAGTTTTTGATTGATTAGACTGCTTCGCTCGATGTTTTGACGCTAATCTAGTTATAGGAATCAGGAAAGTTGATCTTCATGAAAAACTCGAGAACGAAGTTCCTCGTGAAGAGTGATTTTAGATTGCATTGCGTCGTAGGCGACAGCTAGTGAGACGTGCTCGGCGAGCAACGCGGATCTGTTAGCCAGCGCCTCCAACTTCGACTGTGTGTCCCGCATTATAATGATAGAATCAAGTCAAATAATGGTAACGGGATAGTGCTGTGTAATCACACGCCTGGGTTGGTCCCATCTCCTGACCAAAAACATTAGTATACGCAAATTGGGATTAGAGCAGGTCAATTGGAGATGTCTTGTGATTTACTTCCAATGCATGTATTTTTATTTACGAAAAATTACGATTTACGGTCCAAAATGTCGTAAATCGTAAACCGTAATTACGAGACCAAAAAACACCGTAAATCGTAAAATCGTAAATCGTAAACCGTAATTACGCACACCCCTGCTGTATATCGCAATTTTGAACGGAAGCCGAGCAGACCGAAGAGACACACTGAGGCTCTGTCCATACGAGGCGGAAACGCGCGCTCTCTCAGTTCCACGCTCCTCAACTCTCCCTAGCGCTGATACTTAGACTCTGCGGGGGAAGGGGCAAGCGCCGGACAATAGAGCCCGTTTTCGACTTGGGGGAGCGACAGCGGAGGCCTCCGCCGAGGGGGGCCTCAGGGGAGGCCCCTACTCTCCTCCGGCGCTTGCCCCCCCCCCGAGAGGAAGAGACGGAAAAGATGGGAAGAAGTCGTAGAAGGTAGTTTACGACAATAGAGGCCAGAGAAGGCATAGTAGGCCAAACTCACACATCGGCATTCACGTCAAGTTGGCACTCTTTCGGAATAGACGACCCACCTAAGAGAATTGAATTGTCGTGGTGCTTTATACATGTTCTTTGGACAGATTTTACATGTTCTTCCATGCTTCTACATGTTTAGAAGCACAAACATGACAGAATGATCCTCTAGCTGTAAGCGAAAACTTTTTTCACCAAAGTGGGTCGTCTATTCCGAAAGAGTACCGTCAAGTTTTGTCCCGATTTTTGATTTCTCCTGTGATCTATCACGTGCTCAGCCGGAATAAAAGGCGCCTCACCTCGTAGAGAGCAGCATTCGGCCCAACAGGGCCGGCCCTGGACGGGGACGTTGGGTCCCTGTCAGAAGGGATATTTTTGTAGGAAAGCGGAGACGCTTTACGGAGGGGGGGTGACGTCACTGCTCCGGGGCCGCGACGTCAGTGTTCCGGGGCCGTGACGTCAGTATTCCGGGGCCGTGGAGTCACTGCTCCGGGGCCGTGAAGTCACTGCTCCGGGGCCGTGAAGTCACTGCTCTGGGGCCGTGACTTCAGTGCTCCGGGGCCGTGACGTCACTGCTCCGGGGCCGTGACGTCAGTGCTCCGGGGCCGTGACGTCACTGATCCGGGGCCGTGGCGTCACTGCTCCGGGGCCGTGACATCACTGCTCCGGGGCCGTGACGTCACTGCTCCGAGGCCGTGACGTCACTGCTCCGGGACCGTGACGTCACTTCTCCGGGGCCGTGACATCACTGCTCCGGGGCCGTGACATCACTGCTCCGGGGCCGTGACGTCACTGCTCCGGGGCCGTGACGTCAGTGCTCCGGGGCCGTGACGTCACTGCTCCGGGGCCGTGACGTCAGTGCTCCGGGGCCGTGACGTCACTGCTCCGGGGCCGTGACGTCAGTGCTCCGGGGCCGTGACGTCACTGCTCCGGGGCCGTGACCTCACTGCTCCGGGGCCGTGACGTCACCGATCCGGGGCCGTGACGTCACTTCTACGGGGCCGTGACGTCACTGTGGGGGGGGCAAGCGCCGGTGCCCGGAGGGTTGCCCCTCTGAAGAGCTGCGCTAGCCCCCTCCAGTGTATGAGTAGGTACCCGATGCACAGAAGACAAGCAAGGACCTCCTACCTCGTGTTGATTCGAAGGACGACGGTTGACCTGGTGATCAATCAATCAGGTGGAATCCTTGACTGCTCGTGTACCACGGTTTGTGGCAGCTATGAGATACGAGAAAATTAGTTTTGAAACAGGCTCGAGGCTAAATGCTTTAGGGACAGAGTAATAAGCTTGAGTCTTGCTGTTTCTTTCCCTGAGCGGGGTGAGCGCGCGACAGCGAGCGTAAGCGCGCGTCAGCGGCTACCGAATCGTGCGTTACTGATGACCATCGATTTTGTGTAATCGCGCGCTCTCGCAGCGCATGGACGCTGCCGGCGAGAGAAGGTAGTATCAAAGATATCGGTCATGTTGTTGGGCTCGTATAGCCTCTGTTGAGTCGAAAGATTGTCAAAAGGGCGTCTCAAAGTGGCTTCTGTTTGCAGGCATTTCAGAGTGTCCTATTCGGAGAAAGTATGGTGCCTTCAGAGACCTCATTTTCGAATATGTAAGTACGATAATTTACTCTGAAATAATTATATCGCCCACCATATTGATTAGATCACTACATCCTCGAATCGCATGCAGCATAGACGTTGGCAGATCGACTGCACCACAGTCACGGGACGCTGTCGTGATTCGATTCAGCTCTCGCACCAGTAAATGAGCAGCCGTCTGACCATCACAATCTTGCACATTCAACGGACAACCGGCTTGTACCAAGGCCTGAAATCGAAATCACCTCTGCCCTCGTAGAGAAGTGCTCGCAAGTTAAAACATTGCAAGGTTCTTTGAAAACTGCACAGTATACGTGGCTAATGTTGTATAGGGTGGACATTGAAGCTAGATCTGATGCCGTTCCGATCGACAACTCAATCATTCTCGAAATCACTGTCTTTCGTAATTATGGGACTTCCTCATTATTTCGTGACCAGCGGCAGCCTGCCGGCGGCCTCTGCCGTCAGCTGCGCAAATCAATGTGTCGGCTTCACACATCTTCTGTTCTTTTAACGCGTCAGGTGAAGTCTTTAGTACATTTTAGAACACTGTGAGCAGGACAGCGATGAATTTCCTTGCGCAGCGCGGTGTCCCACTTCAGTAGTGATTCGCTAGCAGCCCGGACCTTAATCCGATAGAGGCCCTCGGGAGATTCTAGTTTATAACGTATATGTCTACTGCCTGCAGTACCAGACGATAGCGGTGCTTCACAGGTACCCGGATATTTGATCTGATGCGAAACTACGGAGGGCCAATCAACTTCTAAAAGTATGATCCCACAGCGTTGATTGAATAAAAACTTTGTATATCAACAAAACTGTGCGTAGGTTTTCTCTTCTTTTCTTTTCGTAGGCTTTTTGGACAAAGTCCCAAAACCTACGAAAATCTATCAAGAACAGCGGAAACTTCAACGAACCCAAATCGTTCGCAGGCTCATTTTGTGCGCTGAATACAATGTTGTTAAGCAGCCAGCTGAGGCCGGATTCATCAACGAAACTTAGCGCTGGTAGGCTGGGTAAGGGTAGCTTTCTACCAGAATTCGCGCGAATGACGCGATTCACGAGACTTGCTACCCACGGTAGCAACCTACCAAAGCCTACCCAGCGCGAATCTCGGGTAGGGTCCTACCAGCGGGGCCTTACCTAGCGAGATTTCGCGCTCCGATGCTAATTTAACGCGCTCGTCCTTTGAACAGCTGTTTTCAAACCCCTTGTATAACGGATTTCCGACATATTTATCTTTATTTGGTGAAAATTTTGTTTTCAGCTTCGATTTCAGCCACTCTCTTCTCAATACTCATTATTCATCGTCAAGGCTCCTTTAATTCTGAATGATTAGGTTGGTGCAAAAATAATTATTGGTTTTGGGAAATAATTCTTCTTAGTCCGGTTGAGTTTTTTTTTGTGGATTTTGGTGCTTCTCTGCCTGATACATACTTCTTTCTCTTCTCGAAGAACTCGATCTTTTGTAAGTTGAAATTTCATGTGCGTTCTAACTACAAGTACTGAATATTCTTGCAGCCTTCAGTTTCTATTTCACGCAACGACTTTGAGACACCAAACTCCATAGTTAGAAACTACACGAAATCCCCTAATCCACAATATTTATTATGCTATTTATCGACTATTTTTCGATATCCGGTAGTGTAAGATAGGTGAAGAAATGAATGCCATATTACACTCTCCAGGAAAAAAACTCGTTCGGGCGAAAAGAGTTGATTTTATAAAAACCGCGATTAATTTTGCACGAACCTGATATATATCTATGATTTTCCTTTTACGCGAAAATTGGGTTTTTACAGCTTTTATTTATGGACAAACTACTCTTTTATATACCCAAAGGACGAGGGCGGCGAAGGATTGATGATGAGATTTGAAAAAAAACGGGTCCAAAACATTGTTAAAAATGAAGAGCCGTGATCTGTTCTCGGTTTTTTCCCAACCTAAACACTACATGGAAACTAGGTAAATATAAGGTATAAAACATTCGCATAGGTATTAAGGCAGATCAATGATTACACAATTAGGCCCATGCGTTTCTGATACTGCCTATTTTTTGTTTTGTTTGTTTATAGTTACACTGACATTTTCAATACAAATATATCTCCTTGGGAGCTTTCACAGAACGCTGCAACCCAACTATGAGACGCGAAATCATTCAAGCGTCCCAAAAAATATCCCGAATAATATACACATCATTCTCACTCAGAACTTTTGAAGCAAGGTGTTAACACGCAATCCGCTAGTAACGGATTGTCCCCGTACCGAATGCGAAGCAAGCAGAAGCTAACACGCGAAGCAAGCAGAAGCTAACGCCAAGCAAGCAGAACCTTACGTTAGGTAGGGGAACGAGTGGAACCATGCACCAAAGCGAGCGGAAGCAAACGCGAAGCAAGTTGAAACTAACACTGAGCAAGCAGAAGCTAACGCCAAGCAAGCAGAACCTCACCTTAGGAAGGGGAACGAGTGGAACCATGCACCAAAGCGAGCGGAAGCAAACGCGAAGCAAGTTGAAACTAACACTGAGCGAGCGGAAGTTAACGGGAAGCAAGCAGAAGCTAACGCTAAACAAGCGGAGGTTAATACCAAGCAAGCGGAACCATACGATAGGCGGAAGGGGTTAAATGAGAACCACGCGCCAAAGCATGCGGAATCATGAGCGAAGAGAGCGGAATCTCACCTTATGAAGATGTATCGAGGGAAAACTCATGGTACGTCCATCGAAAAGAGGATAGTTGAAATACCTTGTGCTAGCAGCGCATAAAAAATACGATGATTAGTATTTTGACTACCAATGCTTTTCGAATTCGAATACCACGGAACCGCTACCTTATACTGTCTATGAGTCAAATTCTTCCTTGATCATAACCGCAGATACATGAAGATAAATGAAGTTCGCCTTTTACCCACTCTATGAATCATGTAACAATATCGATTTCCCATGTGTTTATCTCTCAGAAAGCTCGCAATAACAACTGTCTTACTGGGGGGGGGGGAAGAATTAATTAAGGAGATATCTTGAAGACAGTGTTTACTATAAGAATCGTTTTTCAGCTTTTCCGCCTATCTTGAAGACGGTCCCATGCTGATTCCAATGATGTTTTTGAATCGCACAAGACCTTCTAGGAACGGAGTTATGGTCTCTCAAAAATTGAGCTAGGGAAAATGGTGGACGAGTTATCCGAGGCTTGTAACTTCCGTCCTTCGCAGCCGATGTATGCGAGCTGACCTGAGTAAAGAGAGAGGTTGAGAATGAAGGGAAGAACGGGGCTATTGATCGGAAACCATCGCTCATCTCTCAATCTCGAGCATTCATTTGTTCACGAGGGTGGGCGTGGAAAGTGCATCTGGGTGTGACGGGCTAACGGGTGTCCAACTTTGGGGCCGTAGGGGACCGTTCCGAGCTCATTTTTCTTAGTTTTTTAACGTTAGGGTTGCGCTAGGCCCTGCAGCTGCCGATCTCCACCAAAAATCAGACACGGTTTTTATCGTGGACACTGCCTTTGAGGTAGCTGAGTCGAACGCAGAACTCAGATATCAGACAGGACTCGAGGCTTTAACGAAATTTGAATTAGGGAGTTTCGCGTTGCTACAACGTACGGAAAAATTATTCACGGACCCGAGTAATCAATTGCATTCTTTAGCCGGTTAAAAACGTTCTTTGAAGACAAATTTTTAGGTGCGATACAATCGATTGTATCACACCTAAAAACGGGTAGTCAAAGACCGTTTTTAACCGGTTGAAAGATTGAAATTGATTACTTAGATCCGTGATCAGGTTTTCCGCACGCTGTAGCAACGCGAAACTCCGTTATTCAAATTTCGTTAAATACTCGTAAATATTTCACAGCTATCGATTTTTTCATGGACCCCTTCCTAAGTAGCGCTGTTCGGCTTTAAGCTGCGTCCATGAAATTTCGAGTGCGTTTTTATCTAAACCAAAAAATCTAAACCGCCAATGACTTGATGTGGTTTTCATGCCCGACACCGCACCTATTTGCTCTCAGGGCACTAATGGATGTTTAGCCATTGAACAAACATTTGGTGTCATTGTCGCAGAAGAGTTGTTTTTCTCTGCTTCCGTGGAAAACATTCATTCATTGCATTATTAGGTCTTGATGTAGTCTTGATCTAAGAAATTCGTTCACTATAAAAATTTACGAAGTGAGGACCTCCCCCCCCCCTGTCGTAGCCATCACTTTTTCCCAGGGGGCGGGCTAAGCAAATCGCTTGATTCGGTTGAGGGGTCGGACCAATGTTGGGTTTTATCACACCTCGCGCCGTAGCCTGACTCGAGCCTGCATTGCACGTTTCCGAGCGAGAGTGTTACCATCACACCACCGACACCACGGTCCGCAGTCCTCAGCTATTCACACATAAACTGTGTAGGCACAGCAACAATCAGTCGATAATGGGTATGATCTGGTAAGCACAAATCGGCATTAAATCCATTTAAAGGCACAGTCCAAGCTCTTCGGCAAAATTTGATGTTATGGCCCAGCCGGTGCGTGTAGCAACCCTGCAAAACGCTGAGTCTCAACTCCTCCGAATAGGCGAACAGAATCGAGCTACCATTCCTTCCGTCTCCCTCCCCCCCCCCCAAAATCAGAATTCGCTCCACCCACTTCAGGGGTTTCGGTCTCAATAGGGACAAGACGCGTCATGGATTTGATCGAAATATAGGTTCTTCCATTTGTTATCGGTCTATTTTTACAGAGTGGTCTGCTCCAGTGCGATGGCTGCGAGCGACGAGGGAAATCAGGACCGAGACAACTCGTCCGCGAAATTCTCACCGTTCAAATTTACAATCTTTGAGGGGCCATAACTCCGTTCGTAGTGGGTTCTGAGCGAATCTGGAAACAATAATGTGATCAGCGCTGAATCCTCTCTAAACTGAGCAGAAAAACTGAATAACAGTTCTGAGTTCGGATTGTGCCTTTAAAGGCAGTGTTCGCGATGACCTTCGTTCCCGAGTGTTGCACTCAAAACAATACGTTGGCGTCCAAGTCTTATCGAAATTACGGAGAAACGGTGAGAAACGCATCGAAACGTCGTATTTCAGTGACACTATTCTTTAACATGGACCAGCCGTCCAGCGGGCTCCGCCCGCCTGACGGCTGGTCCATGTTAAAGAGGGAAACGGGGCGGAAATTATCAAGTTGTCTCTGCATACAGAGAATCGGCTCAGGAATAATTTTGCCCCAATATTTTTGTTGTAGACATAAAGGTTGCCTGCCGCACATGTTGACACATGGAAAGGCGGACAGCGGCAAATTATAGCGAGAAAAGCAATAAATCTGGTTCAGTTGTGCAAGCACACAAAATCAATCCGAAGTGCTGCAAATCCTGTAAATTACCGTTCTCGAGCTCGTTTCGAAGACATTCTTCTTTCTGCGGCGTCCTGCGCATTGCTACGTTGTACCGCACACTTTCTACGGCGTCCAGAGCACTCCTCCTGAGGTCGCGCACACTTTCTACAGGCGCACTCCTACATGGGTCCCGCACACTTTCTATGGCGTTCGGCGCCCTCTTACATGGGTCCCGCACACTTTCTATGGTGTCCGGCGCACTCTAGCATGGGTCCCGCACACTTTCTATGGCGTCCGGCGCACTCCTGAATGGATTCCGTACACTTTCTATGGCGTCCGGCGCACTCTCACATGGCCCCGCACAATTTCTATGGCGTACGGTGCACTCTTGCATGGGTCCCGTACAACTTTTTCGGCGTTGGGCGCACTGCCGCTGGTGTCCCGCTCACTTTCTTCGACGTCCCGTTCGGTTCTTTTGGGCGTAAACCTTGTAAAACACAAAAGTCTGCAATTACAGAGTGCACACCGTATACTGACAGACGGGCGGACGGACGGACGGACGGACGGACGGACGGACGGACGGACGGACGGACGGACGGACGGACGGACGGACGGACGGACGGACGGACGGACGGACGGACGGACGGACGGACGGACGGACGGACGGACGAACACCACTCTCCTTTATTACTATGGAACGACCAGTTGTCCGATTGGATGAACATGTTCACGGTGGTTGTCACCGGTGAAAAAAGGGGTTAATCAAAAATGGAAGAATATTTCGGGCAAAGCAGAATTATTTAGGGTCCGAGGGAGAGAACGGAGCAACAGAAAGAGAATAATTGCAAAAGACGGGACCACAAAAGATTTCATCGTCATAACGAACAGTTCCAATGAGAAAAAAAGGTGGGGCAAAAGTGAAGGATTTGGTGCGCTTCAGGAACGTTTTTTCTCAACTTCTTCCTCATTTCAGTTCTACCCGGTGACCAAACAATCGATTTAGCGATTAATATCAAAATCGGAGATTATCGTGAACACTGCCTTTAAAGGCATTGTACACGATGAAAACCGAATTCCAGCTTTTGCGTTCAGTCGGACTAGTGGGCCATGACAATGTCACTCAGAAAGTTTAGAGTTCCAAAACCGTCTCTGAGTGATGATTCGCTCACCTCAAAAAGGCTTCCTGGGTTTGGGGGCCGGCCTTGGGGTCGATCCGTTGTTACAAAGAACAAAACTCCTGGGTTGCTGACGGCGGGCGTGCGTTGACGCGTCGTAGGGCGCAATTCACAAGCCACTCGATTTCACGCTCGGCATCGATCGAAAGCAGCTGACAGCAATGGACGCAGCATGTTAGTAACCCTTTTTAGTTTCGTTCAAAAAAAAGATCGCTCGTCCGAATGGCGTCCTCGGTGAATTGCTTCCAACGTTGCGCCACGGAACGAATCGTAAAAGTGTTCCTAGTGTTCTTCGCGCAACTATCCCGAATCGATTTTGGCGGGAACTTCAAATTTGTATTAAGCTTTCCTAAAATGGTTTTTTCCTGAAAAGTTGGCGTTTTTGAGGGGGCATTTTGCAACCTTCAGTCACTATAGGCATATAACCACACTAAAAACTCAAAAACCCAAGTATGGTTTTCATCGTGTACGATGCCTATAAGCTGAGGCCTTGGAGGATGTGATTTTGATGTTTTTAAAATTTTTAAAGCTTGACATCTGAGTTTTGTGTTCCACTCGCCAATTTCGCTATATGTTATGCTATATCAGGCCAAAAAAAGGGCATTAAACATTCTGAAAACATCAACATCAGAGAGGGAGAAATGAAAAGGAAACCGCACGACTGCTAATGAACGAAGCAAAAAAAGACGAATCGATGAGCAGGCATTGCTGTAGAGCCGAGTCGCACCTGCAAGATAGCGTGTCAACTTCGTGCAGAGCTGCTGAAACGGTTCGGCAACTCCCATAGGCTGCTTGCACGGTGCCTTACGTGCCTAAGGCTGATTGCACGGAACCGAAGCTGATTCGCACCCTACCGATCCACGATAAGGAGGCTTGCACGGAACGAAAAGTCAGTGAGCTGGTTAACACCGTACAATAAGCTGCTGGAACGCTTCGAAAACCCCCAGTAAGGCTGCCTGCTCGGTGCTTCCTGGGTCCTCTACACTGAGAAAGCTCGTTTGCACCATACCAAGACGCGAATGACGTGTTTGCACCGAACGAAGTGGCTTTTAGCGTGTTAACAACCTGTTTCAAAAGTTCTGAGCAATATTCATACTGGTACAGATTAAAGAACATATTAATAAAATCTCCCGAAAAAAAAACCGAAAACCATCGCTACGTTACCCATACTAGTGGATTCTTCATATGATTTAAACATAGATTTACTTTTTTTATTAGTTTTTCTCCTTTTTTATGCTTCAAGTTTTGTGAGTTTTCGAAAGGTTAGGCTTTTGGAAAACGATTACGAGTGATGTGCAATAGCCGTTGCTTGTAAAACACGGCGGCGTCGCCACACACAAAACGCTTTCAGGCGTAACTGCCTGGTAGCGCTACCCACGGTAGCATTGCACTCGTGAATCACAATGCGATGGTTAGGTAGCAATCTACCGTGGGTAGCGCTACCACTGGATAGGGCTACCAGCACTGCCGCGTTGATGAATCCGGCCCCAGATTTCAAGTCGAGGTGTGGCTCGCAGCAACGAACAGCGCTGGGCGATGCTATTTAGATCACGTTCGGGAACGGGCGCGACCGACGCAGGGTGAAGGGCGACGAGGGGAGCACCACGGAGAGTTTTGACGCCGGGTCGGCCCTGCGTCACTGCCAGCGAGCGGCGACCGAAGCCGCGACTAATGTTTGAAAACATTTTCGTCGCCGCGTCACGGCTGACGCATGACGCCCACTAGCCGATGGTTGCAAGTGTGCAGACCTCTTTAGGCGGGTGTTCATACTTCCAGCAATGCGCAACCGCAACAGTGCATATGACACCCATCGATTTTCGGTCGATATAGATTATGAACACTCACGGGAAGTATTATCACGATCTTAAAGGCAGTGTTCACGATAATCTTCAATTTTGAGATTATTCGCTATACTGATTGAGTGGCCCCCGGGTAGGCCTAAAATTAGGTAGAAATTGAGTGAAACGCATCAGAAACACATGAAATCCTTAAATGCAGTGTTCACGATAGAAATCTCTTCTCTGCTTTTTCTTCTATCTTGAAAACGGTCCCATTCTGATTCCAATGATGTCTCTGGAATCGTACAAGACCTTCTGGGAACGAAGTTCTGGTCCCTCAAAAATTGAGCTAGGGAAGCATGGTGGACGAGTTGTCCGAGGCTTGTAACTTCCGTCTTTTGCAGCCAATGTATGCGAGCTGACCTGAATAAAGACAGAAGTTGAAAATAAAGGGAAGAACGGGGCTTTCGATCGGAAACCATCGCTCATCTCACGATCTCGAGTGTTCCATTGTTTAGTTCGAGGGGCGGAAAGGTACCAGACTTGCCCAAAACGGCGGGGTTTGGCCACTTTTCTAAGCCGTTTTGCTGCTCCTGGTTAGCTTTTCGTCCCGTTTCTTCAACGCTGTTCTGCGTCTGAGAGCCACGAGAAGCATTTCTCATGGAGAATTCGAGGATGAAGTTTATCGTGAACAATGCCTTTAAGTATCACCCGCCTCTTGAAGGCAGTGGTCGCGCTGAAATATGCTCGTCTTCTTTTCCTCTCTGAACCCTTTTCTGGGTATAGAGTAGTAGAACCTATAAGAAAAAATCGCGAAAAAAACGCTGTTCTAGGCCAAATTTGAAGCTTGAACTTCCTTGTCTTTTGATGGTGGACGAGCCCACCCCACATCATCGGCATCGATGATCTCTAATATCTAGAACATCAGCTGGCTTGAAATTGAATTTCAATCAATGAAGCTTCGGATTTATGTACACATTTAGTCAAAAACATTGACAGGAGTGTTTTCTTTCATTGTTCAACTGTTTTATTAGGTAAATTTGCATTTATTTCTTCCTCTGAGTGTCGATGAATTTCGACTGGTTGGATCTTTCTGTGCACGTGTGCACGAACTGGAAAATTAGGGTCTTAATAACTCTGATTCTAGCCCGTTTTTCACCGCGCACCCTTCATAGTTTTCGAGCTGTTTTTGATCTGAGCTGGTTTTTGTTGTTTTTTCGATAACGTTTTTCATCGTGACCACTGCCTTTAAAGGCAGTGTTCCCAATGAATATCGCACTCGAGTTCGACCCAAAAATAGGAGTGTTTGGTCGTGAGGTAACTAATTGTGAAGAAACAGCGAAGCAAAACGTCCAGAATAAGTCAAAATAACGGTTTCTAAATTCATGGCGTGGACGAGAATCATGGGCCCTGCTGATTTCGGCAAGCGCGCGCTAGTCGCAAAATCTGCGCGAATCGATCATGCCTATTGCGACAGAGTTGCTTGGCAATTTGCCATCTAAACGTGCGCGGCGCCACAAGCTCGTTCGATTGGGGGGCGGACCGGGATAGGTATGTAGGCGCAGCGGGATAGCTTTCAAAGCCGTTTTTATTGAATTCTGGCCAGTTTTCGTTTTTTCTTCGACCCTATCCTGTCAAGCATCTGCCAACTTACACCAAGTCCTCGAGAACGAGATTTATCGTGAACACTGCCTTTAAGTATCACAGGAAGTGTTTGTTGTGACGATAAAATCTTTTGTGGACCCGTCCTTTGCAATTCTCTACTCTCTATTGCTCCGTTCTTTCCTTAGGGCCCTTATTGATCCTGCTTCGCATAACATATTCTTCTATTTTCTATTGACCCAATTTTCCACCGGTGACAACCACCATGAACATGTTCATCCAACCGGACAACTAGTCCATGTTATAGAATAATGTCACTGAAATACGACGTATTAATGCGTGTCTCGCCGTTTCTTCGTAATTTTGGTAACACTTGGAGGCTAACGCATTGTTTCATGTGGAAAACTCGGAGACGAAAATCATCGTGAACACTGCCTTCAGGCAGCGTCCATACGTCGAGAGAGCGGGCGCTCCCGCTGTTGTGCGCCTCTCGACGCTCCTCAACGCTGCCCGCAAATGAATGCAGGCAAACACCCCCCACCTCGTGTTGATTCGATTGGAAACGTTTGATCGGGTGATCAATCGCCCGAGTCGGCGCAACGGCTGATGATTTCCCACGATTTTCTACTTCCGTGGTGGGATTATGGAAAACAAAGGCAGTAGTTTTGCTACAGATTAAGTGCCACCTGTTTCAGTGATGGAGCAGTAAGCTTGAAACTTGCTGCTCGCTTCGTGGTGCTGGCGTACGCGCGCGAGGGCGCGCGAGAAGGAGCGCCTATGAGCGGCTAACGAATCGTGTGCCCACGATGATCATCGATTTTGCGTAATCGCACGCTCTCGCCTCGTATGGACGGAGTCTCAAAGGCACTGTTCACGATAAACTTCATACTTGGGTTTTCTCCGAAAAGCAGTGGTGGTAGCCCTCAGAAGCAGAGCATTGTTGGAAAAACAGATTTGAAAGCCTTCCCAGGGGCAAAAACGGGCTTGAAGATTACCCCAAAGGGTAAGTCCAGCCTCCTTTGGTCTAGTTGTTGTCATCAACACCGACACTTCTCTATCACTGCCACGCTTTGACCTGCGATCATCGGCAGAGATTCTTCCTCAGAAGAGACATTAGATTTGGGAATTAGGTCCCGAAAACTTCCTGAGGTGTCCGTCAGGCAAAAATCTGTCCAATCCATTTCCTAATTTAAAGACAACCACTGCTGATGATCGCAGGTCTAAGCTTGACAGTGATAGAGCCGTGTCAGTGTTGATGACAACAACTAGACCCAAGGAGTCTGGACTTGCCCCCTAGGATAATCTTCGAACGCGTTTCTTGCCTCTGGAAAAGCTTTCCAATCCGTTTTTTCAACACTATTTCTGAAATTTGGGCTCCGCAAGATTTGACATTGCTCCAAAATATCGTGACTATCAAACTGATTTTCTAAATGAGGTGAAATTTTTGAATTGATTTGGCTGTTGTTGGTATATGCAGACAACATAATCATCAAATGTAGTGAAATTGTTGCAAATGGATTTGGCAGGCGCTCTATGAATTATCAGAGTCAAATCACGCGTCAGAAGGGGTTTCGCTTGGAGCGTATATTGAATCAAATGAGAACAAGCATAAGTCTAGCAACAAAAACGTTTCCATACAATGTGAACCGTGAAAGCGTTGAGGACACGAAGGCATAGCGTTAGTAGCTAATAAATTGTGTTAAATTTCGTTTTCGTGATTTTTATCTAATCGGTGAGGGAAGGTCTAGTACCTTACTTAGTGGTTAGTGGGAGCTACACCGAAAAGGCAGAATAACATTCGAGGACCTTAGTTTGATAGAGGACTTTCTGACTAGTGATTTGACTTCAAATCATAGAGCGCCTGCCAAGTCCATTGGCAACAATTTCACTACATTTAATAATTATGTTGTCTGCTTATACCAAAAAAAGCCAAATCAATTAAACAATTTCACCTCATATAGAAAATTAGTCTGATAGCCAAATCTAATTAAACAATTTCACGACATTCTGGAGCAATGCCAAATCCTTCACCTTTTCTGCGGAAACCAACTTTCAGAAATTTCACAACTTTTTCCCAGGTTATCCCTCCTACAATATCGTCAATCTCTAGAAGTCAAGTATGTTTTTTTAGAAAACATAGTGGTAGAAATGAAGAAACAACCCCCACTCTGCTAAGATTGCAAGATAGCAGTTGCAACGCGGCCTCCTACGGATAAGATACAAGGCATACACTTTTTGAATTTCAAAGTTCAGAAAATGAAGAACTGAGTTTTAAAATGGCCCAATGGTACAGAGTCCGGGCACTATCCTAGACGGGGGGGGGGGGGCGGGGGGGGGGCACCAGTGGTGTGCGTATATGAAATTTTAAATTCCGTAAATCGTAAAACGTAATTACGACAAAACCACCGTAAATCGTAAACAGCAAATAATAACTATAACCATTAAAAATATAATTACTATGGTGAAACAAGAGAAACTACCTACTGTCCACCGTTTCACGTACTAAGTACATATTAGGTTGCGTTCATTATTTGACAGCTAACCACGTTTAATTGATATAATAAACTTTGTCGCTGTCATCAGTGAGAAGCATGAAATCTAGCACAAATCGCGGCGGGACCCTCATCGGAGCAGCGACATCGGTTGTCGTAGGAAGAGTTATCGCGGGTGAGCCGCAGCGACGTGTCGCGGAGGACTGACATTTTACAAATGTGCCCAAGCCAGTCGCTGTCGCTGTTCAGCGCACTGCGAATGCGACAGGTTTGAAGGTCGGGAGCTCCGCGACAGGAGGTCGCTGTCGTTGTGCAGAGCAATGTGACCGTGTCTCGTAGAAGTACACCATACCCCTAATGGCACCGTCTTACCCGTATTTCTTTGCTTTCCCCTGTCACTCATTCCACAACTTCTTCCCAGATCTTGAGAAATCCGCACGTCCGATTCAGCTGTCCACGTATCTGCTGGGCAGCAGGGACACAACTATAGGCCATTGTTATACTCTGCCACAGCCCTGTCGCTGTCGCAGACCCGAGCGAAGTCGCAGTCGCCCAGGGCCAGTTGTGCTATGCCATACATCAAGCAAACTTACGTCTGACACGCGCTATAGCCCGCGCAATTGCAGACAAATCAATAACCTAGAATCAACAGCAAATCAGTTTAGTTTCAGCTCTATAGAGAGGCAGGCTTTAAGATTTATACATTTGGGATAAGGTGATGATTCCAGGAGAGAAGAGAAAGAAGAAACTACAAAAAAAGAAGAAAAGTGGAGGAACTCCGTACTAAACCAATTACTCAGTCGCTGTCGCGGGCATCGGCCGCAGTGCGCCACACGCCACCGATGGCCGCGACAGCAACCGATTGCGGCGCGGTTTTGAAATTTGAATGTATAACACCCATCTGCGACCCTGAGACGCGACCGGTGCATGCAAAGTGTTCCTGTGACAGCTTTTTTTATGGCGAGAGTGTGGGTCCCGACACGATTCGTAACAGATCAGCGAACCTGTCGCGGTCGCAGACTAACAATGGCCATACTCGTAGTACCTCTCCCGAAACGCTAGCGCCGTTGTAAGCGTAAAACGAGCCAAAATGACTGTATTTGAGCGATTCTTGACACCCGAATTCGAGAACTCCCATTTGCTAACAATACCGTAACACCGATCAAGTCGATAAGAATCGCACTGATGTGTACTTCGAGCTCCCTACTGAAGATTGGCTCAACCTCAGTGCACGTACTTTAAACAACATGACACCGGGCTTGCGCGAACCTTCAATAAAGATGGCGAATTAACATTCAGATCCGTGGCAACTCCATATTATCTAGAGCACAGTATCGGTCGCCCAGCCCAAGTTATTTTTCCCTATATCCACTGAATCACTTGCAGAATCGTACCTTCATGGTGACGATATAGTAGATCGGTAAAGGCAATGTGAGCATGAAAACGCTTTCTAAATTTTGCCGCTCGAGAAGTTCAGTTCCCATAGTTAAGGAATATAGTCAAAGCGCCCCATCAAACGCTCGCATTTGTGAGAGATGTTTCAGAAAAAACGGGCGATGATGAGCGTCTAAATGTGCGCTCACGCGATTTCTGAGGGTCCGTTTGCTGCGGAAGAAGAGGAATTAACTGGAAAAAAACGATTTTGAGCTTCGAACATTTGGGGTAAAAAACGGACACTCCTCTTGTTGATTATTGTGGACTCTGAGTAGGCGTAATCTACTCAAAAGACGGGGCCAGGAGCACTATGTCAAGCAAATTTTAGACCGATTGGACTGCCTAGCTCGATGTTTTGACACTAATCTAGTTAAACAATTCAGGACAGTTGATCTTTATGGAAAACGCGAAAACGAAGTTCCTTGTGAAGAGTGCTTTTAGACTGCTTTGCGTCGTAGGCGACAGCTAGTGAGACGTGCGCGGCGCACAACGCGGATCTCTTATCCAGCGCCTCCAACTCCGACCGTGTGTCCCACGTTATAATGATAGAATCACATCAAAGACTGATAACGGGATCGTGTTGCAGTCACGCGACTGGGTTGGTCCCATCTCCTAAGCAAATACATTAGTATATGCAAAGTGGGGTTAGAGCAAGTCAATTGGAGATAATTTGCGATCTACTTCCATTGCATGTATTTTTATTTACGAAAAAATACGATTTATGGTCCAAAATGTCGTAAATCGTAAACCGTAATTACGCACACCCCTGGGGGCACCCACTACTCAAGACAAAAATGAAATGAACCACCGATAGGCAAGGCTAGCAGTCGAAGTATTTACATAGAGCTCTAATAAAAACGATAATTGATAGCAGTATAAGGCATCTTTTATCATCAGAGTTTTTCATAATTTCTATGAGTGTACCTTTCGTGACCCCACCTCGTCCAAGGTAAACCCAGGGTCAGTCGTTCTAGTCAAACTTCACTGGTTCTTGCTGATGTGGCTCGTCTGCGCCGGACCATATGCCTGACTCGGAGGCATGACTTGCATACGGTATCCTTGAAATTAAACTGAGGTCATGCACACATCCCTTAAAGTCCAGCAAACTCCTACCGAGGTCCAGCACAAATTCCATGATGTCCTGCACATCCCAACTGGGATCTTGCACACGTTCCATAATGTCCTGCACACTCCTACTGAGGTCCTGCACACATTATACGACGTGCTGCACACTTCTATTGGGGTCATGCACACGTTTAATTATGTCCTGCACACCCCTACTGGGGTCCTGCACACGCTCCGTGACGTCCTACTCATCCCTACTGGGGTCCTGCACACGTTACATGACGTTTTCTTCATCCCTATGGGGTCCTGCACACGTTCCGTGACGTCCTACTCATCCCTACTGGGGTCCTGCACAAGTTCCTTGATGTCCTGCACACTCCTCTGAGGTCCTGCACACATTCTGCGACGTCCTGCACACCCCTACTGGGGTTCTGTACAGGTTCCATGATGTCCTGCACACGTTCCATGATGTTGCGCACACTCCCACTGAGGTCCTGCGCACATTCCACGACGTCCTGCGCACATTCCACGACGTCCTGCACACCCCTACTGGGGTCCTGCACAGGTCCCATCATGTCCTGCACACTCCTACTGAGGTCCTGCACACATTCTGCAACGTCCTACACACCAATACTGGGGTTCTGCACAGGTTTCATGATGTCCTGCACACTTCTACTGAGGTCCTGCAGAAGTTCCTTGATGTCCTGCACCATCGTACTGAGGTCCTGCACACTTTCTACGACGTCCTGCACACCCCTCCTGGGGTTCTGCATAGGTTCCATGATGTCCCGCACACTTGTACTGAGGTACTGCACACGTACCATGATGTCGTGCACACTCCCACTGAGGTCCTGCGCACATTCCACGACGTCCTGCACACCCCTACTGGGGTCCTGCACAGGTCCCATCATGTCCTGCACACTCCTACCGAGGTCCTGCACACATTCTGCAACGTCCTACACACCCCTACTGGGGTCCTGCACAGGTTCCATGATGTCCCGCACACTTGTACTGAGGTCCTGCACACGATCCATGATGTCGTGTACACTCCCACTGAGGTCCTGCGCACATTCCACGACGTCCTGCACACCCCTACTGGGGTCCTGCACAGGTCCCATCATGTCCTGCACACTCCTACCGAGGTCCTGCACACATTCTGAACGTCCTACACACCAATATCGGAGTTCTGCACAGGTTTCATGATGTCCGGCACACTCCTACTGAGGTTCTGCACACATTCTGCAACGTCCTACACACCAATACTGGGGTTCTGTACAGGTTCCATGATGTCCCGCACACTTGTACTGAGGTCCTGAACACGTACCATGATGTCGTGCACACTCCCACTCAGGTCCTGCGCACATTCCACGACGTCCTGCACACCCCTACTGGGGTCCTGCACAGGTCTCATCATGTCCTGCACACTCCTACCGAGGTCCTGCACACATTCTGCAACGTCCTACACACCCCTACTGGGGTCCTGCATAGGTCCCATCATGTCCTGCACACTCCTACCGAGGTCCTGCACACATTCTGCAACGTCCTACACACCAATACTGGGTTCTGCACAGGTTTCATGATGTCGTGTACACTCCCACTGAGGTCCTGCGCACATTCCACGACGTCCTGCACACCCCTACTGGGGTCCTGCACAGGTCCGATCATGTCCTGCACACTCCTACCGAGGTCCTGCACACATTCTGCAACGTCCTACACACCAATACCGGGATTCTGAACAGGTTTCATGATGTCCGGCACACTCCTACTGAGGTTCTGCACACATTCTGCAACGTCCTACACACCAATACTGGGGTTCTGTACAGGTTCCATGATGTCCCGCACAATTGTGCTGAGGTCCTGCACACGTTCCATGATGTCGTGCACACTCCCACTGAGGTCCTGCGCACATTCCACCACGTCCTGCACACCCCTACTGGGGTCCTGCACAGGTCCCATCATGTCCTGCACACTCCTACCGAGGTCCTGCACACATTCTGCAACGTCCTACACACCAATACTGGGGGTCTGTACAGGGTCCATGATGTCCCGCACACTTGTACTGAGGTCCTGCACGTTCCATGATGTCGAGTACACTCCCACTGAGGTCCTGCGCACATTCCACGACGTCCTGCACACCCCTACTGGGGTCCTGCACAGGTCCCATCATGTCCTGCACACTCCTACCGAGGTCCTGCACACATTCTGAACGTCCTACACACCAATACCGGGGTTCTGCACAGGTTTCATGATGTCCGGCACACTCCTACTGAGGTTCTGCACACATTCTGCAACGTCCTACACACCAATACTGGGGTTCTGTACAGGTTCCATGATGTCCCGCACACTTGTACTGAGGTCCTGCACACGTACCATGATGTCGTGCACACTCCCACTGAGGTCCTGCGCACATTCCACGACGTCCTGCACACCCCTACTGGGGTCCTGCACAGGTCCCATCATGTCCTGCACACTCCTACCGAGGTCCTGCACACATTCTGAACGTCCTACACACCAATATTGGGGTTCTGCACAGGTTTCACGATGTCCGGCACACTCCTACTGAGGTTCTGCACACATTCTGCAACGTCCTACACACCAATACTGGGGTTCTGTACAGGTTCCATGATGTCCCGCACACTTGTACTGAGGTCCTGCACACGTACCATGATGTCGTGCACACTCCCACTGAGGTCCTGCGCACATTCCACGACGTCCTGCACACCCCTACTGGGGTCCTGCACAGGTCTCATCATGTCCTGCACACTCCTACCGAGGTCCTGCACACATTCTGCAACGTCCTACACACCCCTACTGGGGTCCTGCATAGGTCCCATCATGTCCTGCACACTCCTACCGAGGTCCTGCACACATTCTGCAACGTCCTACACACCAATACTGGGTTCTGCACAGGTTTCATGATGTCGTGTACACTCCCACTGAGGTCCTGCGCACATTCCACGACGTCCTGCACACCCCTACTGGGGTCCTGCACAGGTCCGATCATGTCCTGCACACTCCTACCGAGGTCCTGCACACATTCTGCAACGTCCAACACACCAATACCGGGATTCTGAACAGGTTTCATGATGTCCGGCACACTCCTACTGAGGTTCTGCACACATTCTGCAACGTCCTACACACCAATACTGGGGTTCTGTACAGGTTCCATGATGTCCCGCACAATTGTGCTGAGGTCCTGCACACGCTCCATGATGTCGTGCACACTCCCACTGAGGTCCTGCGCACAATCCACCACGTCCTGCACACCCCTACTGGGGTCCTGCACAGGTCCCATCAGGTCCTGCACACTCCTACCGAGGTCCTGCACACATTCTGCAACGTCCTACACAACCCTACTGGGGTCCTGCACAGGTCCCATCATGTCCTGCACACTCCTACCGAGGTCCTGCACACATTCTGCAACGTCCTACACACCAATAATGGGGTTATGCACAGGTCCCATCATGTCCTGCACACTCCTACTGAGGTCCTGCACACATTCTGCAACGTCCTACACACCAATACTGGGGTTCTGTACAGGTTCCATGATGTCCCGCACACTTGTACTGAGGTCCTGCACACGTACCATGATGTCGTGCACACTCCCACTGAGCTCCTGCGCACATTCCACGACGTCCTGCACACCCCTACTGAGGTCCTGCACAGGTCCCATCATGTCCTGCACACTCCTACCGAGGTTCTGCACACATTCTGCAACGTCCTACACACCCCTACTGGGGTCCTGCACAGGTCCCATCATGTCCTGCTTACTCCTACCGAGGTCCTGCACACATTCTGCAACGTCCTACACACCAATACTGGGGTTCTGCACAGGTTTCATGATGTCGTGTACACTCCCACTGAGGTCCTGCGCACATTCCACGACTTCCTGCACACCCCTACTGGGGTCCTGCACAGGTCCGATCATGTCCTGCACACTCCTACCGAGGTCCTGCACACATTCTGCATCGTCCTACACACCAATACCGGGATTCTGAACAGGTTTCATGATGTCCGGCACACTCCTACTGAGGTTCTGCACACATTCTGCAACGTCCTACACACCAATACTGGGGTTCTGTACAGGCTCCATGATGTCCCGCACACTTGTGCTGAGGTCCTGCACACGTTCCATGATGTCGTGCACACTCCCACTGAGGTCCTGCGCACATTCCACCACGTCCTGCACACCCCTACTGGGGTCCTGCACAGGTCCCATCATGTCCTGCACACTCCTACCGAGGTCCTGCACACATTCTGCAACGTCCTACACAACCCTACTGGGGTCCTGCACAGGTCCCATCATGTCCTGCACACTCCTACCGAGGTCCTGCACGCATTCTGCAACGTCCTACACACCAGTACTGGGGTAATGCACAGGTCCCATCATGTCCTGCACACTCCTAATGAGGTCCTGCACACATTCTGCAACGTCCTACACACCAATACTGGGGTTCTGTACAGGTTCCATGATGTCCCGCACACTTGTACTGAGGTCCTGCACACGTTCCATGATGTCGTGTACACTCCCACTGAGGTCCTGCGCACATTCCACGACGTCCTGCACACCCCTACTGGGGTCCTGCACAGGTCCCATCATGTCCTGCACACTCCTACCGAGGTCCTGCACACATTCTGAACGTCCTACACACCAATACCGGGGTTCTGCACAGGTTTCATGATGTCCGGCACACTCCTACTGAGGCTCTGCACACATTCTGCAACGTCCTACACACCAATACTGGGGTTCTGTACAGGTTCCATGATGTCCCGCACACTTGTACTGAGGTCCTGCACACGTACCATGATGTCGTTCGTGCACACTCCCACTGAGCTCCTGCGCACATTCCACGACGTCCTGCACACCCCTACTGGGGTCCTGCACAGGTCCCATCATGTCCTGCACACTCCTACCGAGGTCCTGCACACATTCTGAACGTCCTACACACCAATACCGGGGTTCTGCACAGGTTTCATGATGTCCGGCACACTCCTACTGAGGCTCTGCACACATTCTGCAACGTCCTACACACCAATACTGGGGTTCTGTACAGGTTCCATGATGTCCCGCACACTTGTACTGAGGTCCTGCACACGTACCATGATGTCGTGCACACTCCCACTGAGGTCCTGCGCACATTCCACGACGTCCTGCACACCCCTACTGGGGTCCTGCACAGGTCCCATCATGTCCTGCACACTCCTACCGAGGTCCTGCACACATTCTGCAACGTCCTACATACCCCTACTGGGGTCCTGCACAGGTCCCATCATGTCCTGCACACTCCTACCGAGGTCCTGCACACATTCTGCAACGTCCTACACACCAATACTGGGGTTCTGCACAGGTTTCATGATGTCGTGTACACCCCCACTGAGGTCCTGCGCACATTCCACGACGTCCTGCACACCCCTACTGGGGTCCTGCGCACATTCCACCACGTCCTGCACACCCCTGCTGGGGTCCTGCACAGGTCCCATCATGTCCTGCACACTCCTACCGAGGTCCTGCACACATTCTGCAACGTCCTACACAACCCTACTGGGGTCCTGCACAGGTCCCATCATGTCCTGCACACTCCTACCGAGGTCCTGCACACATTCTGCAACGTCCTACACACCAATACTGGGGTTCTGCACAGGTTTCATGATGTCCTGCACCATCGTACTGAGGTCCTGCACACATTCTACGACGTCCTGCACACTCCTACTGGGGTTCTGCATAGGTTCCATGATATCCTGCACACTCCTACTGAGGTCCTGCACACGTTCCATGACGTCCTCCTCATCCATACTGGGGTCCTGTACAAGTTACTTGATGTCCTATACACCTTTACTGGGGTCCTGCATAGGTCCCATCATATCCTGCACACTCCTACTGAGGTTCTGCACACATTCTGCAACGTCCTACACACCAATACTGGGGTTCTGTACAGGTTCCATGATGTCCCGCACACTTGTACTGAGGTCCTGCACACGTTCCATGATGTCGTGCACACTCCCACTGAGGTCCTGCGCACATTCCACCACGTCCTGCACACCCCTACTGGGCTCCTGCACAGGTCCCACCATGTCCTGCACACTCCTATCGAGGTCCTGCACACATTCTGCAACGTCCTACACACCCCTACTGGGGTCCTGCACAGGTCCCATCATGTCCTGCACACTCCTACCGAGGTCCTGCACACATTCTGCAACGTCCTACACACCAATACTGGGGTTCTGCACAGGTTTCATGATGTCCTGCACCATCGTACTGAGGTCCTGCACACATTCTACGACGTCCTGCACACCTCTACTGGGGTTCTGCATAGGTTCCATGATATCCTGCACACTCATACTGAGGTCCTGCACACGTTCCATGACGTCTTCCTCATCCCTACTGGGGTCCTGTACAAGTTCCTTGATGTCCTACACACCCCTACTGGGGTCGTGCACACATTCTGCAAGGTCCTACACACCAATACTAGGGTTCTGCACAGGTCCCATCATGTACTTCACTCCTACTGAGGTCCTGCACACATTCTGCAAGGTCCTACACACCAATACTGGGGTTCTGCACAGGTCCCATCATGTACTTCACTCCTACTGAGGTCCTGCACACATTCTGCAAAGTCCTACACACCAATACTGGGGTTCTGTACAGGTTCCATGATGACCCGCACACTTGTACTGAGGTCCTGCACACGTTCCATGATGTCGCGCCCACTCCCACTGAGGTCCTGCGCACATTCCACCGCGTCCTGCACACCCCTACTGGGGTCCTGCACAGGTCCCATCATGTCCTGCACACTCCTACCGAGGTCCTGCCCACATTCTGCAACGTCCTACACACCCCTACTGGGGTCCTGCACAGGTCCCATCATGTCCTGCACACTCCTACCGAGGTCCTGCACACATTCTGCAACGTCCTACACACCAATACTGGGGTTCTGCACAGGTTTCATGATGTCCTGCACCATCGTACTGAGGTCCTGCAAACATTCTACGACGTCCTGCACACCCCTACTGGGGTTCTGTACAGGTTCCATGATGTCCCGCACACTTGTACTGAGGTCCTGCACACGTTCCATGATGTCGCGCCCACTCCCACTGAGGTCCTGCGCACATTCCACGACGTCCTGCACACCCCTACTGGCGTCCTGCACAGGTCCCATCATGTCCTGCACACTCCTACTGAGGTCCTGCACACGTTCTGCAACGTCCTACACACCAATACTGGGGTTCTGCACAGGTTCCATGACGTCCTCCTCATCCCTACTGGGGTCCTGCACAAGTTCCTTGATGTCATGCACACTCCTCTGAGGTCCCGCACACATTCTGCGACGTCCTGCACACCCCTACTGGGGTTCTGCATAGGTTCCATGATATCCTGCACACTCATACTGAGGTCCTGCACACGTTCCATGACGTCTTCCTCATCCCTACTGGGGTCCTGTACAAGTTCCTTGATGTCCTACACACCCCTACTGGGGTCCTGCACAGGTCCCATCATATCCTGCACACTCCTACTGAGGTCCTGCACACATTCTGCAACGTCCTACACACCAATACTGGGGTTCTGCACAGGTTTCATGATGTCCTGCACCATCGTACTGAGGTCCTGCACACATTCTACGACGTCCTGCACACCCCTACTGGGGTTCTGCATAGGTTCCATGATATCCTGCACACTCATACTGAGGTCCTGTACAAGTTCCTTGATGTCCTACACACCCCTACTGGGGTCCTGCACAGGTCCCATCATATCCTCCACACTCCTACTGAGGTTCTGCACACATTCTGCAACGTCCTACACACCGATACTGGGGTTCTGTACAGGTTCCATGATGTCCCGCACACTTGTACTGAGGTCCTGCACACGTTCCATGATGTCGTGCACACTCCCACTGAGGTCCTGCGCACATTCCACCACGTCCTGCACACCCCTACTGGGGTCCTGCACAGGTCCCATCATGTCCTGCACACTCCTACCGAGGTCCTGCACACATTCTGCAACGTCCTACACACCCCTACTGGGGTCCTGCACAGGTCCCATCATGTCCTGCACACTCCTACCGAGGTCCTGCACACATTCTGCAACGTCCTACACACCAATACTGGGGTTCTGCACAGGTTTCATGATGTCCTGCACCATCGTACTGAGGTCCTGCACACATTCTACGACGTCCTGCACACCCCTACTGGGGTTCTGCATAGGTTCCATGATATCCTGCACACTCATACTGAGATCCTGTACAAGTTCCTTGATGTCCTACACACCCCTACTGGGGTCCTGCACAGGTCCCATCATATCCTCCACACTCCTACTGAGGTCCTGCACACATTCTGCAAAGTCCTTCACACCAATACTGGGGTTCTGTACAGGTTCCATGATGTCCCGCACACTTGTACTGAGGTCCTGCACACGTTCCATGATGTCGCGCCCACTCCCACTGAGGTCCTGCGCACATTCCACCGCGTCCTGCACACCCCTACTGGGGTCCTGCACAGGTCCCATCATGTCCTGCACACTCCTACCGAGGTCCTGCCCACATTCTGCAACGTCCTACACACCCCTACTGGGGTCCTGCACAGGTCCCATCATGTCCTGCACACTCCTACCGAGGTCCTGCACACATTCTGCAACGTCCTACACACCAATACTGGGGTTCTGCACAGGTTTCATGATGTCCTGCACTATCGTACTGAGGTCCTGCACACATTCTACGACGTCCTGCACACCCCTACTGGGGCTCTGCATAGGTTCCATGATATCCTGCACACTTGTACTGAGGTCCTGCACACGTTCCATGATGTCGCGCCCACTCCCACTGAGGTCCTGCGCACATTCCACAACGTCCTGCACACCCCTACTGGCGTCCTGCACAGGTCCCATCATGTCCTGCACACTCCTACTGAGGTCCTGCACACATTCTGCAACGTCCTACACACCAATACTGGGGTTCTGCACAGGTTTCATGATGTCCTGCACCATCGTACTGAGGTCCTGCACACATTCTACGACGTCCTGCACACCCCTACTGGGGTTCTGCATAGGTTCCATGATATCCTGCACACTCATACTGAGGTCCTGTACAAGTTCCTTGATGTCCTACACACCCCTACTGGGGTCCTGCACAGGTCCCATCATATCCTCCACACTCCTACTGAGGTTCTGCACACATTCTGCAACGTCCTACACACCGATACTGGGGTTCTGTACAGGTTCCATGATGTCCCGCACACTTGTACTGAGGTCCTGCACACGTTCCATGATGTCGTGCACACTCCCACTGAGGTCCTGCGCACATTCCACCACGTCCTGCACACCCCTACTGGGGTCCTGCACAGGTCCCATCATGTCCTGCACACTCCTACCGAGGTCCTGCACACATTCTGCAACGTCCTACACACCCCTACTGGGGTCCTGCACAGGTCCCATCATGTCCTGCACACTCCTACCGAGGTCCTGCACACATTCTGCAACGTCCTACACACCAATACTGGGGTTCTGCACAGGTTTCATGATGTCCTGCACCATCGTACTGAGGTCCTGCACACATTCTACGACGTCCTGCACACCTCTACTGGGGTTCTGCATGACAGTTCCATGATATCCTGCCCACTCATCCTGAGGTCCTGTACACGTTCCTTGATGTCCTACACACCCCTACTGGGGTCCTGCACAGGTCCCATCATGTCCTGCACACTCCTACTGAGGTCCTGCACACATTCTGCAACGTCCTACACACCAATACTGGGGTTCTGTACAGGTTCCATGATGTCCCGCACACTTGTACTGAGGTCCTGCACACGTTCCATGATGTCGCGCCCACTCCCACTGAGGTCCTGCGCACATTCCACCGCGTCCTGCACACCCCTACTGGGGTCCTGCACAGGTCCCATCATGTCCTGCACACTCCTACCGAGGTCCTGCCCACATTCTGTAACGTTCTACACACCCCTACTGGGGTCCTGCACAGGTCCCATCATGTCCTGCACACTCCTACCGAGGTCCTGCACACATTCTGCAACGTCCTACACACCAATACTGGGGTTCTGCATAGGTTTCATGATGTCCTGCACCATCGTACTGAGGTCCTGCAAACATTTTACGACGTCCTGCACACCCCTACTGGGGTTCTGTACAGGTTCCATGATGTCCCGCACACTTGTACTGAGGTCCTGCACACGTTCCATGATGTCGCGCCCACTCCCACTGAGGTCCTGCGCACATTCCACAACGTCCTGCACACCCCTACTGGCGTCCTGCACAGGTCCCATCATGTCCTGCACACTCCTACTGAGGTCCTGCACACGTTCTGCAACGTCCTACACACCAATACTGGGGTTCTGCACAGGTTCCATGACGTCCTCCTCATCCCTACTGGGGTCCTGCACAAGTTCCTTGATGTCCTGCACACTCCTCTGAGGTCCCGCACACATTCTGCGACGTCCTGCACACCCCTACTGGGGTTCTGCATAGGTTCCATGATATCCTGCACACTCATACTGAGGTCCTGCACACATTCTACGACGTCCTGCACACCCCTACTGGGGTTCTGCATAGGTTCCATGATATCCTGCACACTCATACTGAGGTCCTGCGCACATTCCACCACATCCTGCACACCCCTACTGGGGTCCTGCACAGGTCCCATCATGTCCTGCACACTCCTACCGAGGTCCTGCACACATTCTGCAACGTCCTACACACCCCTACTGGGGTCCTGCACAGGTCCCATCATGTCCTGCACACTCCTACCGAGGTCCTGCACACATTCTGCAACGTCCTACACACCAATACTGGGGTTCTGCACAGGTTTCATGATGTCCTGCACCATCGTACTGAGGTCCTGCACACATTCTACGACGTCCTGCACACCCCTACTGGGGTTCTGCATAGGTTCCATGATATCCTGCACACTCATACTGAGGTCCTGCACACGTTCCATGACGTCCTCCTCATCCCTACTGGGGTCCTGTACAAGTTCCTTGATGTCCTACACACCCCTACTGGGGTCCTGCACAGGTCCCATCATATCCTGCACACTCCTACTGAGGTCCTGCACACATTCTGCAACGTCCTACACACCAATACTGGGGTTCTGCACAGGTTTCATGATGTCCTGCACCATCGTACTGAGGTCCTGCACACATTCTACGACGTCCTGCACACCCCTACTGGGGTTCTGCATAGGTTCCATGATATCCTGCACACTCATACTGAGGTCCTGTACACGTTCCTTGATGTCCTACACACCCCTACTGGGGTTCTGCACAGGTCCCATCATATCCTCCACACTCCTACTGAGGTTCTGCACACATTCTGCAACGTCCTACACACCAATACTGGGGTTCTGTACAGGTTCCATGATGTACTTCACTCCTACTGAGGTCCTGCACACATTCTGCAAAGTCCTACACACCAATACTGGGGTTCTGTACAGGTTCCATGATGTCCCGCCCACTCCCACTGAGGTCCTGCGCTTATTCGACCGCGTCCTGCACACCCCTACTGGGGTCCTGCACAGGTCCCATCATATCCTGCACACTCCTACTGAGGTCCTGCACACATTCTGCAAGGTCCTACACACCAATACTGGGGTTCTGCACAGGTCCCATCATGTACTTCACTCCTACTGAGGTCCTGCACACATTCTGCAACGTCCTACACACCAATACTGGGGTTCTGTACAGGTTCCATGATGTCCCGCACACTTGTACTGAGGTCCTGCAAACATTCTACGACGTCCTGCACACCCCTACTGGGGTTCTGTACAGGTTCCATGATGTCCCGCACACTTGTACTGAGGTCCTGCACACGTTCCATGATGTCGCGCCCACTCCCACTGAGGTCCTGCGCACATTCCACGACGTCCTGCACACCCCTACTGGCGTCCTGCACAGGTCCCATCATGTCCTGCACACTCCTACTGAGGTCCTGCACACGTTCTGCAACGTCCTACACACCAATACTGGGGTTCTGCACAGGTTCCATGACGTCCTCCTCATCCCTACTGGGGTCCTGCACAAGTTCCTTGATGTCCTGCACACTCCTCTGAGGTCCCGCACACATTCTGCGACGTCCTGCACACCCCTACTGGGGTCCTGCACAGGTCCCATCATGTCCTGCACACTCCTACCGAGGTCCTGCACACATTCTGCAACGTCCTACACACCAATACTGGGGTTCTGCACAGGTTTCATGATGTCCTGCACCATCGTACTGAGGTCCTGCACACATTCTACGACGTCCTGCACACCCCTACTGGGGGTCTGCATAGGTTCCATGATATCCTGCACACTCATACTGAGGTCCTGCACACGTTCCATGACGTCCTCCTCATCCCTACTGGGGTCCTGTACAAGTTCCTTGATGTCCTACACACCCCTACTGGGGTCCTGCACAGGTCCCATCATATCCTGCACACTCCTACTGAGGTCCTGCACACATTCTGCAACGTCCTACACACCAATACTGGGGTTCTGCACAGGTTTCATGATGTCCTGCACCATCGTACTGAGGTCCTGGACACATTCTACGACGTCCTGCACACCCCTACTGGGGTTCTGCATAGGTTCCATGATATCAGTCAAGGCAAGGTGGGACAACTTAGACCGTTTCTTCACTAAACTACAGCTTTTTAATTTGTCTTTGCCTAATATTTTTGAGACAATTCAACATGCGGCCGCTATTTCGGCGAACGCTACGCGTGTAATGCGAGTCCTGCAATCCTACCAGACGTTTATTGCAATGAGCGGAGACCGCGTCGTTGTCACAGCGGAGGACGAGAATTACAGACTTGCCAGCACACCAGCTTTTCCCGAACCATGGTGCGATGAACCTTCAACATACCTACAGACACTAGAATGGTGGCGCCATTACTATTCTAGTAACTGGGCAATCGACTACTTGGAGCGCTATCTCCAAAACAATGCAGTCGTCCTAAACCAGGCCCTCAATACAAAGCAAAATACACTCCAGAAGATCCCAACTACAAAACCAAAAGTTCATGCTCCATGTACCTCAAACACTCCAAGTATTCCATCTCAGACCATTCAGACCAATACAAAAAAGCAGGTGCCTACCGGTCATAAGTCATCTCGTTCGCAGCCTGTCCCTCCTGCACAGTCCGCGATGCCACGAAAATCACACGGCATTCATTTGCGGCCGCCCCAGGCTGGACTGCCGTCCAATTCTATGAGCGGTTTTCGTGGAAACTCGCATGCTTCAGGAAAGCGGAGGTGCGAAAGTTTTGATCGTCGTCAGCCACCGTCTAAAACTCGCAGGTCACCTCAATACAACCCACAGTACAACACCACTCGTCAGCCCCGCGTGGAGCATGGTATTGCGCGTGCGATTCTTCCTCAAGGGACAAACCCTTGCGCCTTCTGCCGGTCCTCAGTTCACTACACGTCAGATTGCGATGCTTACACTTGGTTGTCAGAGAGAGCTGATAGGGCTGAGGTGCTTCAGTTGTGCTGCAACTGCACCAAGCATCACCGCGGAGTATGTCTCCTCTGCCGCCAACCAGGTCATCACCGCGCCTTCTGTGTAAAGAACCCTTGGGTGCGCTCGGACATCA
Source organism: Aplectana chamaeleonis (assembly GCA_029168955.1). Lineage (NCBI taxonomy): Eukaryota > Metazoa > Nematoda > Chromadorea > Rhabditida > Cosmocercidae > Aplectana > Aplectana chamaeleonis. The sequence continues at coordinate 252,264 of JAPDOI010000017.1, forward strand.
GCGGAGATGCACAGTCATTCTACAATAAACTGTGCCTGCGCACCTTCCGACCATTCCCTGAGGGCATGGTAGACCAGTCTCTTGAAGATGAAGCAATGCGCAGATTTTTTGCCAAACTATCCAGTGACGGTCCGTGCTCATCCCGTGATCGTCCAAGACACGAGAGCGAGCACAGTGAACGCCACTGAAAGAAAAGCGATGCCAATACATTACGATCACTTCATTCAATACACACTGCAATCCAATACAACGCGCCTTAAATCTGACTTCACATGTTGGAGTACTTTCGATGATATACGAATCGATTGCACGGTTGCATCTTGAACAGGTTGGTTTAGAGTGAACGCTGGGAATGCAGTTTTATTGAATTCATTGCATGATTTTGTTACTACTTTTATTTAAATTGTTAGTTGAAGTTCTTTTTTTTGTGTGTTTCCATTTTTATTACTTTGCGATTTTTCTATTTACAGGAAGCTAGTTTAGCAGGCCAGTGCCCGGTAGATCGTCTTCTCAGCCGTTTTATATTGATCTTTTTGTTGTTGCGAAGAAACATCGCAGACGAAGCGTTGACTGACCTATTGTTTTGAATTGTTGTGTAACCTGTTGTTTTACTTGTTGTTGTTATTTTTAGTTGGTCTCGTTTTTGATCTTGATGTCTTGTGAAAATCAACCTGCCGGTGACATTGCCGAGCTTTATGTTCTGTGCCTCATTGTTGATTGTGCTTTTGCACACGTGCCGTAGATTGTGTAGGCTAAAACTGCCGTTTGGCGGATCCTTTTTGAGAAGCTGACCACGTTGATGGGTTTGAGCCGAAGGCGCTGAGATTAAAGATCGGCACCTTGGTGGAGTTGGCACCCTAAAAGGCAATAGGCCAGTGGTGGTGAGCAGTAGCGGAGGCTACGCCTCCGTGAGGATTATGCCCATGGCAGGGTCACCTTTTGTGGTCGGGAGTGTCGCGAAGGCGATGCTTCCTCCATGTGATCTTACCCGGGCGCCGACGCGCCTGCGGTAGTGATCTAACGATCGCCCTGATGAGGCCGGTCGCTGGTCGGCCTGGTTGCTGGGGGCAGTGTGTGTTCGTCAACGACCGCGGCCCCGGGTAGGCTGCCTGCACTTCACCTCCCGGGACCTACCGCAGGGCTCTCTGCCCTTAGAACCACATTCGGATATAGATACAGGTACGACGACTAATCCAGCTCCACCACAGCGCCGTCGGGCTTGTCGCCTGAAGCGATCATCTCACCAACATCCCAATACAGCATCCTCACCATTATTCTACTACTATATTCTGTTAATTAATTGGTGAAGTAAAGGTTGGTCAACACAATTGGTTTATCGTACTTACTGGTGAATCCAGGTGTATCTCTGGTATTAGTAAAAGCTGTCTCCGTAGGTTGTCGTCTGAAGATAATCTTCTTGATCACTTCATTTTTGGCCATATGCAGTGCGAGTAGTACGGGTGCGACCTCCTCGTGTAGTGCCATGCGGCGGCAGGGAATCCACCGTTCGCAACATGGTGCATCGGACGGGAACATGGTGCATCGGAAGGATTCGTGCCCTTTAGGCGACTTAAATCGCTGGGCAACTACCACATTTCCTTCTGTATGGCGCTAATTCGCCTGCCAATTATTCATCAGTTAATCAATTAATCAGTCATTGTTCCTTTTTGCGTTTATTTTTGCCTTTGTGATTGAACATTACACTACTACTGATCAGTTCAACCCCTTAACCCTGCGCGATGCCCTAAACCTTCTTATTCGTCCTTCGTTAACTCTATTGATGGCTATTATTCTTCTCTTCCCCCTTATCAAGACAGTGTTATCGATATCTTATCAGTCTCGCCGCTCCGACGAGAGCATCTATCTTTTCTCCCTACCTGCGAACCACTATCACTTGATTATCTTTCTTACCCCTCGCCTCTCTAGTGGCACGCAATCTCTAGTCGTTGCCACTATCAGTTGTTTATCTTTTCCACCCCTCGCCCCTCCAGTGGCATGCAGTCCCTAATCGTTTATCGATACCACCGCCACTCACACCCCCCCCCCCATCCTCCTTCGCGCGCCTTTTTGAACTCGAGTGGAGACACCTCTCTCCCCTGCCCTCCGCTTCGCGCGCATTCTCTCGCATCCGGGTCAAGAATCAATCTCGACTCGACCTGACCCCCCCCCTGCTCATTCTTCAACTTCTCCAGCCGAGTTTCCGGTTCCCCTTTTGTTAAACTTTCTCTTATTTCATGATTTTTCTCATATTTGCTTCACGCTTGTACTGTCTTACTCCAGTAACCCCCATTACATGGCTTTGAATATTAAAAGCCACTGGTGACTATTCTACATGCAGTTTCTTCGTAAAGGAACGCCTAAAGGGCACGAATCCTTCCGATGCACCATGTTGCGAACGGTGGATTCCCTGCCGCCGCATGGCACTACACGAGGGGGTCGCACCCACACTACTCGCACTGCATATGGCCAAAAATGAAGTGATCAAGAAGATTATCTTCAGACGACAACCTACGGAGACAGCTTTTACTAATACAAGAGATACACCTGGATTCACCAGTAAGTACGATAAACCAATTGTGTTGACCAACCTTTACTTCACCAATTAATTAACAGAATATAGTAGTAGAATAATGGTGAGGATGCTGTATTGGGATGTTGGTGAGATGATTGCCTCAGGCGACAAGCCCGACGGCGCTGTGGTGGAGCTGGATTAGTCGTCGTACCTGTATCTATCTCCGAATGTGGTTCTAAGGGCAGATAGCCCTGCGGTAGGTCCCGGGAGGTGAAGTGCAGGCAGCCGGCCGGGGCCGCGGTCGTTGACGAACACACACTGCCCCCAACAACCAAGCCGACCAGCGACCGGCCTCATCAAGGCGATCGTTAGATCACTACCGCAGGCGCGTCGGCGCCCGGGTAAGATCACATGGAGGAAGCATCGCCTTCGCGACACCCTTGCAGAAATGTACAACCGTCGACTAGAAAGCATTGTCTGCAGGCACCAACGAAACGCGCCATTCACGCGCAAAAAAATTTAATTGAGGCCGAGTGATGATCGTCGGTTTTTCCCATTTTTTTGTGTTTTCCTCGTTTTTCCTGCTCTCTCTTCTACTGTTTTTTGTTTCTTCTGCGTGGTTACGAAGAAAAATAGTAATTTTAGGGGGTTTCCGTGCCGGTTAAGGTGACAAAATCCCGATTTGATGCCAGGGAATAATCGAAATATCAATTAGTATATTTTTTCATGGAATCACTATTTCTTATCCTTAACATTTGTACCAAGCAGAAGATACAAGACTATAGAAGAATGGAAGGATCGGCGAAACACCAAGAATATGACATCGATCATGCTTTGAAGGCTGGAAGAATAGAAAAGCTGGAGAGACGTTGTTTTTTATTCAGTGTTTATAACCGTTATTAAGTTCAAAGCTGCACCGTCAAAATTGGATTTCCTCTGATTCGCACCTCCCGGAATTGCTATGGCAAAAGATTAGCCCACACCCGGGATTTTCCTCCCCTTTCGGACGGTGCGGCAGGGAAGGAAAGCCTCCAGCTGCACCATGGGATTAGATTTCCTCTGATTCAGCACCTCCCAGAATCGCTATGGTAAAAGATTAGCCCACACCTGGGGATTTTCCTCCCTTTCGGACGGTGCGGCAGGGAGAGGAAAAGCCTCCGGCTGTACCGTCAAAATTGGATTTCCTTTGATTCGCACCTCCCGGAATCGCTATGGCAAAAGATTAGCCCACACCCGCGATTTTCCTCCCCTGCCGGACGGTGCGGCGGGGAAGGAAGGAAAGCCTCCCGGCTGCACCTTCTTCGTCAAAATTGGATTTCCTCTGATTCGCACCTCCCGGAATCGCTATGGCAAAAGATTAGCCCACACCCGAGATTTTCCTTCCTCCTTGCCGGACGGTGCGGCAGGGAAGGAAAAGCCTCCCGGCTGCACCGTCAAAATTGAGATTTCCTCTGATTCGCAAAACCTCCCGGAATCGCTATGGCAAAGATTTCAGCCCACACCCGAGATTTTCCTCCCCTGCCGGACGGAACGCGGCCAGGAAGAAAGAAGCCTCCGGCTGTACCGTCAAGAGTGAATTTACTCTGGATTCCTGCACCTCCCGGAATCGCTATGGCAAAAGATTTAGCCCACACCCGAGATTTTCCTCCCTGCCGGACGGTGCGGCAGGGAAGCGAAAAGCTCCGGCCTGTACCGTCAAATTTGAATTTACTCTGATTCGCACCTCCCGGAATCGCTATGGCAAAAGATTAGCCCACACCCGGGATTTTCCTCCCCTGCCGGACGGTGCGGCAGGGATGGAAAGCTCCGGAAAACCTCCGGCCACCGTCTGTAGCGTCAAAGTGAATTTACTCTGGATCTGGCACCTCCCGGAATCGCTATGGCAAGATTAGCCCACGACTCGGGATATTTTCTCCTCCCCTGCCGGACGGTGCGGCAGGGAAGGAAAAGCAAAGCCTCCGGCTGTACCGTCAAAATTGGATTTCACTGCCTCCGATTCGCACCTCCCGAATCGCTATGGCAAGATTAGCCCACACCCGGGATTTTCCTCCCGCTGCCGGACGGTGCGGCAGGAAGGAAAGCCTCCGGCTGCACCGTCAAAATGAATTTACCTGATTTCGCACCTCCCGGAATCGCTATGGCAAAAAGATTAGCCCACACCCGAGATTTTCCTCCTGCCGGACGGTGCGGCAGGGAAGGAAAGCCTCCGGCTGTACCGTCAAAATTGAATTTACTCTGATTCGCACCTCCCGGAATCAAGCTATGGCAAAAGATTAGCCCACACCCGGGATTTTCTCCCTGCCGGACGGTGCGGCAGGGAAGGGAAAGCCTCCGGCACCGTCAAAATTGATTTCCTCTGATTCGCACCTCCCGGAATCGCTATGGCAAAGATTAGCCCACACCCGAGATTTTCCTCCCTGCCGGACGGTGCGGCAGGAAAGGAAAGCCTCCGGCTGTAGCGTCAAAAATGAATTTACTCTGATTCGCACCTCCCGGAATCGCTATGGCAAAAGATTAGCCCACACCCGAGATTTTCCTCCCCTGCCGGACGGTGCGGCAGGGAAGGAAGCCTCCGGCTGTACCGTCAAAATTGAATTTCCTCTGATTCGCACCTCCCGGAATCGCTATGGCAAAGATTAGCCCACACCCGAGATTTCCTCCTGCCGGACGGTGCAGGGAAGGGAAGCCTCCGGCTGCACCGTCAAAATTGGATTTCCTCTGATTCGCACCTCCCGGAATCGCTATGGCAAAAGATTAGCCCACACCCGAGATTTTCCTCCCCTGCCGGACGGTGCGGCAGGGAAGGAAAGCCTCCGGCTGTACCGTCAAAATTGAATTTACTCTGATTCGCACCTCCCGGAATCGCTATGGCAAAAGATTAGCCCACACCCGAGATTTTCCTCCCCTGCCGGACGGTGCGGCAGGGAAGGAAAGCCTCCGGCTGTACCGTCAAAATTGGATTTCCTCTGATTCGCACCTCCCGGAATCGCTATGGCAAAAGATTAGCCCACACCCGGGATTTTCCTCCCCTTTCGGACGGTGCGGCAGGGAAGGAAAGCCTCCGGCTGCACCGTCAAAATTGGATTTCGCACCTCCCGGAATCGCTATGGCAAAAGATTAGCCCACACCCGAGATTTTCCTCCCCTGCCGGACGGTGCGGCAGGGAAGGAAAGCCTCCGGCTGTACCGTCAAAATTGGATTTCCTCTGATTCGCACCTCCCGGAATCGCTATGGCAAAAGATTAGCCCACACCCGGGATTTTCCTCCCCTTTCGGACGGTGCGGCAGGGAAGGAAAGCCTCCGGCTGCACCGTCAAAATTGGATTTCCTCTGATTCGCACCTCCCGGAATCGCTATGGCAAAAGATTAGCCCACACCCGAGATTTTCCTCCCCTGCCGGACGGTGCGGCAGGGAAGGAAAGCCTCCGGCTGCACCGTCAAAATTGGATTTCCTCTGATTCGCACCTCCCGGAATCGCTATGGCAAAAGATTAGCCCACACCCGAGATTTTCCTCCCCTGCCGGACGGTGCGGCAGGGAAGGAAAGCCTCCGGCTGTACCGTCAAAATTGGATTTCCTCTGATTCGCACCTCCCGGAATCGCTATGGCAAAAGATTAGCCCACACCAGGGATTTTCCTCGCATGCCGCCGTCCAATTTGGATCTCCCCTGACCAATTCGGTATTCTCCTGATTCGCCGTCCAAATCGGGTTTCTACAATTGGCCCCCATTGAAGGATGGTACTTCAATATATAAGACAATTCACCCTAACATTTTCATGGTCTGAAAAATAGATTACATAGTTTGGTTCTGCGCCTCAAATGTCTGTATTGAACGCTTCAAGATGAAAAAAAAAGCTTACATTGCTTACTACAAGGTTAGATGTGTAATAATCTGAGGATTTCCTCCGTAATACGTTGACACAAGAGTAATTCACAATGATTCATTGTGAAAAAACTCTTCTGTGCAAAAAATCCTCGAAAACAACTTCCCATCCTGTGACTTCGTATTTTGAAAAATGCGCGTATAGTATGGTGCACTTGGGCCGTAGCTGCGGACACATCGGAATTGACGGTTGTACATTTCTGCAGCTCCGACACTGGCGGAGGTCTCTTGCGGGAGAAAACGACCATCGTGGTCAACCACAGGAGGTATTTTGTAGTGTGGATGACCGGAGTAGAGAGAAGCGGTCTCCCAAAGGTGATGGCGCCGCTTTGCGCGTCGCGCGCGTTACATCGGGCGTCAATTACACCGTGGCAGCTGCGGCCGAAGCATGCAAGCATTTGATATGACGTCTTCCAGCGAAGAACGACCAATCAGACATACGTGTTGAGCAATCAATGCAAACTCGCGCCGCATACGAGGCGCACAAGGATGGGGTGGACAGACAATGGCCATGCGTCAGAGTCCGGGAGAGGACCAAAATCGAGTGCGGAGATCATGAGGTCTCCGTTGTTGACGCGACGAGGGTGCAAAGAGCTTTCATCGGGCTCAATCCCGGAAGCAATTTTTGAATCTGGCAGACAAGTAGTCATGGATGAGCCATTTTTACGCTTCAAGAAATGTTATCACGGAAAGCCGAAGGATTTGGCTCAGATTCTTCCTTAAAGCCGTATTTGAAATTCCCTCCAAAATTAGATTTCGTTCAACTGCTGTGCAAGGTTGGGTCTCCTCCAGGAGACAGATAGGACTCCTACATGTGGCGAACAGGAGTCCTATAGCTGATGAGGCTAGGACTCCCAGCCGACTCCCGTAGGAGACCGCTGCCAGTGTCGGAGAGGGGTGTCCAGCTGCCGTCAGCCGTCTCAAAGAGAGAACAATCTTGGCCGGAAGCGTATCATTCGCTGTGTTGATTTTCATTAGCTCATTTTCAAAGCTCAGTGAACGTCGGATGGTTTTCAATAACATGTTTACATGTTTTTACCCGTCTTGACCCTTAATTTTGAGGGTCCGCTAAAATTGAGTTTTCAACTCCAAAATTGAATAGGAGCTAGCTGCATCCATTTCCAGCCTCCTGCCAAAAAATTAGCTTCCTAGCTCAATTTTAACTGGTAGAACAAGATCGTGAACGCCGTCTGAAAAAAAGGAGATTAACAGTTTTTCGACCAAAATCACGTGGTTTTCTCCATTTTTCTCGAGTGCCAAGAAACCATTCCAAAACACTTTTTCGTATACACACCAACTTTTTACGCTCTTTTCAATGGAGAGAAAACCGCATCTCCTTAGTTACCCAGAACGCTGATTTCGGAATCGCAGAGTTGCGCATGGGCGAGTTAAAGCCAAATCTGGTGCACCACAATAGCAAAATATCCCTCATTTTTATAAACTAATCTTGAGAAGCCGGTTTCCGAGTTTGAACCGCTCGTTAGGGGTCCAGAATTAATTATGGTGAGTTCTGCCCATTGTTTTCGGCATTGCCGTGACCAATTACCTCTAGCCACAAATTTTCAAGCGGTTTGGTCCACTCCTTCCAAAAAAATGGAACTCGACGGACGGAGGGTGAGGCGGAGTTGGAGGCGGAGGCGGAGGTGGAGGCAGAGGCGGAGGCGGTGGTGGAGAACGTCTATGCGTATTTTGAGAGGGTCATAACTTTAGAAAGCGGTGACCAGTCAGGATGAAAATTTACACACATATGTAAAGTCTTACAGCGCATCGAATGGTGTACATCTCATACCTCTGGTTACGGTATGAATAGGTGATCTCATTGTAGGGCATCCGCGCGGGAAGAGATCAAAGCCAAATCCTGGTGCGCGCTTCGCGCGCACCACAATTCTGCTTTTGAGGCCTACCACATTTGTTTTTCGCTGAAAAATCAAGGACGAAGTTTATCGTGAACAGTGGCTTTAAGTGCAGAATACAATGAACGTTCGGAGATGCTGGTTATGTAACCCCACAAAAAAAATAAACGCTTACGACCTGCGCTAGAACGCTTACGTCGTTGTAGCATGAAAAAACTAGCCAAGAAGATCGTGTTCGAGTAATCTATGTGGACGAGCTTCAACTGAGGGGCGGGAACAGTAAACTAAATAGGCGGAGACTGAAAGTCTCGGTGCTTCAGTTTGGCTCAAATACGATGATATTGACTCGTATTTGATGCTTGTAACGGCGTGAGCGTTCTACTAGAAGCCGTTTTGTCGGCATGAATACTAGCAAAACTCGGAGCACTCCAAGAATCAATTTCTCACAATACTGCCTCCCTTCGGGTTTTCATTCTTTCTCACCTTGGGTTTTCATCGTCAGCGCTGCTACAATTGCTTACCTGCACACAAGCAAGACGATCCATATCCTTGTCAACAGCTCCGTGCCACGTCTCAAGCGCTAGATGAAGAGCTGTGCGCCCCAGTTTGGAGTAGCGATTTACATCGGCATTCAGCTAGAATTCTCAGTTTAACAGCTCGAAAATCTGCAAAAAGTCCGCAGCACTATATCCAGCGATAACCTCGATCAATGCTTCAGTGCATTTACGACGACCATAGAAGGCAGCCAACAGAAGCGGCGGAAAGCCATTTCCAGTGTCGGCATTGAGTTGCTGAGGTCTCGACTGCAGAATCAGCTCCATCGTCCTAGAATTTCACTCCACAAGCTAGTTTGTTTTGCACAAGAAGTAGCTGCACTTACTTATAATAGTCCTTCGAAATCGCTATGTGGACTGGGGTAAGCTCATCTTCATTGTAGAGGTGCAGATTGAGTCTAGCGTTTGCCAGAAGTCGTCCTACCATGGCAATTTTTGTGGGTGACTCTGGCAGTCCACAGACGATATGCATAGGGCTGTCACCGGCTACGTTCTGAACCATCAGACTATCTACACTCCCGACTGTTCAGTCCGAGCCCGCTGTATACTCTGTCCCGATCGAGTCAGCCAGCAAAGATTCCAGAGAAGCAGCGCCCCGTCTGCGTCTCTGCGGAACCGAAAAGGGTGATGTTCGCAATGCATTCCAACAGCAAGAGAGACGGACTCCGTGTTCCTTTCAATCACGCGCTTCGCTCCTCCCCCCCCCCGTCCAATCACGAGCGCCGCTCATCCCCACATGTCCCCGCTTTGGAATGCATAACGACCATCACGCGTCTGAAATGCACGTCACGTACGCTTCCACGCTAAGGAGAACGTCTCGGTGGTAACGAAGTCGTCTGACCTACCGCTTTCATCACTTGCCTGCCACAATTGAACTCTTAGGCAAAATTTACGGCTATTGTTTCTTCTTACGCTTCGACTGCAGTTTGTATAGTATTTTAGGGCAGAGGTCTTTGGGGAATCCAGTTTTCTGAATTACGGTGGGGCAGGTACTGCACATTGTGTACAGTGCACAAGTAACGTGATTCGCATACTCGCAGATATGCCGAGGGAGCTCTGCTTCTTCGTACTCTTCATTGGCCGACACGATCCGGCAGAGTATAATATATTGCCGAATACAATCCCTCGATAAGAGGGGGAGAATAATAACTCATCGGCGGTCATACCTGCACATTACTGTGTAGATGGTTGGTGTTGAGCAGCCTGTCGAGGCATGCAGCGTGCTGGCCTCGCGCCGCCAAATGCATTGGCATGTCGCCCTCCAAATTCGGTCTATTCACTTCGCTACCAAGAAACATCAATAGTCCTTCAAGAATCATTACGTGGCCTCTGAAATATTGCGTACGAGGGTTGTTGAAACCAGGAGAAATTGTATCATCTCATCAAGAAGATTCGAAAATTGGGACCGCCGCTGGGGTCCGAAGGGGACAGACGGACATAGAAATTAGCAAGTCAAGAAAGATCTTTTTCTTACTGATAGTATCTTTTGTGAGAAATCGAAATTCATATCACTCATGGCACGTGCGGCCCGAGCGATGATGCGGAGTCCGTCTGCCCTCCGCTCTTTCGCTGTCACTAACACCCGCTCCGGACCCGCACACGTAAGAGTTGAGAGTATTTGTTTTTTTACAGCCTGAACAACCGAATTCCCCAAGATTTCATTAATTTATATGAATAATTTTTTTTTACTCATTCACTTATTTATTTATTCATTTATTTATTATTTATCTATTCATATATTTATTTATTTACTTGAGTATTCTCCTAATTAAAGGCAGTGTTCACGATGATTTTCGTTCCCGAGTTTTCCACTCGAAACAATGCGTTTACCACCAAGTGTCACCAAGATTACGAAGAAACGGCTTGAAACGCACTAAAACGTCTTATTTCAGTGACATTATTCTCTGGCCTGGACTAGCTGTCCGGGTAAATGAGCATGTTCAAGATTGTTGTCACCGATAAAAAATGGGGCTAATCGAAAATGGACAAATATTTTAGGCAAAACAGTAATAAGTAGACTCCGAAGGAAAGTATGAAGCAACTGAGATTGGAGAATCGCAAAAGAAGGATACATAAACGATTCCATTGTCACAACGAACAGTTCCAGTGAGAGTAAAGAGCCGGGGTGAGAGTAAAGGATTTTGTAACCTTCTGGAACGTTTTTCTCGATTTCTTCCTCATTTCAGTTCTACCCCGAGGCCAAACAATCGATTTAGGGGGTAATCTCAAAATCGAAGACTATTGTGAACACTGCCTTTAAGCCTAATCTTAGCTGTCATTACCTTTCCCCGCCTGAATTACAGTACCTTTTTCCACACCAATATCTTCATTTCTACCATTTTTTAAATTACATTCGTCGCAAAGTACACGAATTTATCCAAAAGAAATTTGGACTAATCAGCTCACCTTTCAGCAGCGATGTGTAGCAGCGTGTTCCCGTTCGGATCTGCAGCGTCTCGTTGTGCTCCTAGAGAGAGCAATGCAACGGTAGCCGTCCAATTTCCATCGGATACAGCACACATCAGCGGAGTAAAGCCGTTATCGGACGCAGTGTTGAGCTCAAACAAAGTAACGATCAAACGATGCTACTCCAATTGCAACTAGTTCTGCGCAATTATATCGACAAATTCAGTACTCTAACCGTGAGCTGAATAGCCACATTATGTCGTAAGCAGCACAAGCAACCTCAACTTATTGCAGGCACAACTGGACAACAAACCCGTATCGCTTACCTGCTCGAAGTAGTTTTGGGCTGCATTTGCAAAATGCGCAGCACCGCTGTCACTCTTCGTCCAGTTTACGACTGTGGTAATTAACTGAGCACCATCTGGAGCTGGACACACCCCATGACGAAGACGAGACGCACATGACGAAATAGTCGGATCGTTATCCTCGCGGAACACTCGACAGAATGATCCCAACTCGTTTACTGAAACACATAGTTTGGTACAGATCTACACGAAAGTGTACGGCCGATGTCAGAAACGAGAGAGGCAAAGGCCTACTGATAGTGGGTAAGCTAAAACACCTAAACCACTCATGGAATTTCCCTTATCCCAGGATTAGCCTTACAAGGCAAAAGAGGCTTACAAGAGTAAGCTTTAAATTTGGGGTTATTTGGGGCGCTGAACCCGAATCTGGGGTCTATTCTTCGCCGGACTTGAGGTTACTGTATGTTACGGTAGGCATTACGTCTTTTAACTGGCGTTTCATACCTTAGAATTCCGAAAATCGAAAAAGGGACCACAAATTCGTGTTCAGCGTTCCAAATAACACCCACAGAAAAATTTTGAGTCAAATCTGAGACTTTGACCGAGCTACTGCCTACCCACCCACCGTTACATATCGTAATCCAAGGAAAATCCCTAAACCGACAACAGATTCGTGTTAGGCAGCCCCAAGAGCCAACCTCTATGTAAAAGTTTCAAGACAATTTTATCGTAGCATTTTCGAAATCGTCAAAAGTCGCGTTTGGCCAGCAAAATTTGCCTCATTTTGAAGCTTCGGACCGAATCAGACGCATTTTTTGAGATATGGCCAAACGGGCCTCAGATTCTTTATCAGCACCCAAAATAATCCTCCGCAAAAAGTTTTCAGCTCAATTGGAGACAATATTTTGAGCACCCTAAAATCTGCCATTCGTGTACCCCTTACCACAACTACGCAAAGCTATGAGAATGCCTACTTTTGGAAGTCTTCTGCGAAGATCTGAGGCATTTAGGGGATTTGGAAAACGTATTATCAATGCTGGGTCCCCTACCTACTATTATCAAAACTGGTTTTGCTCAAGCCCACCGGAATGTTCGGCAAGCCCTAGTTAGAGCTGAACTAGCCTGTGTAAATTGGCAGCATTGCGTCCATAATACGCTCATCCTGCGACCAGAAGAAAACATGTTTATTGATCGACTCTAGACAGAACATTTGGTCTTCTCCGTTATAGTTCATCACTGATCGCACGGATACCATGTGCAAGTCCTAAATTTAAACGAGTGAAATCACGGTGTCTGTACAGTCACCACAAGCGCTAGCGCACCGTTCGTCGTATCGAGGGTTGTCGGAGAACTCGGTCCCGCCAAGCTTTGGTTTATCACAACCCAGTGTTTCACCGACCACGAACTCCACGTCGACCACGGGTTTCTTTCCCCTTCCAAAATCGGGAGAGTAACTAGCCCATGGGCTTCATATTCCACAAAAAGTCGGACTCCAAAGTGAGCTTATCGGTATGCCCGAAATCGCGGAGTGCACGAGTTTTCATAGAACTCGTATTGAGTACTTTCGCTCGTCGTACGAGCGCGCCAGACATTGGTCTAGCCGCGCCTTTTGGCGCGTGGTAGGCCACAAAGGTTTTTCTTCACAATTTCACAACTAAGAAACTACCTTGAGCAAACAGCCGAAGAGAGTGAAAGGGTTGCTCGAAATACCATATGGTCAAGGGAAACCTCCGATTACGTCAAAAGCTTGCTACGGGTTGTTGCTACAGATTCGCAAATTACGTTCCCGATTCCATAATAATCGTCTTTTCTAAGATTGTTGAACGTTAATTTTCTAGAATATTGTTACTGATACTATATTGCAGATTGTTGAAAAATCTTAACCATTTGACCAATTAACTGCTTTGAGATATATGACTTTGTGCCAATTTAATGGTCGTTATCAACTGATCCGCAAACAAAATCTCAGGTAGATACATATAATATACACTACAAGACTAAAATTTGTGTGCATAACAAATTTCATCCCAGAATAACTTTTGACGTCACTAGATTAGTTCCGAGTACCTAGAAAGCCTGCACACTGGCTAGTTGACAATAAGTGAAGCGAAAGGAAGGGTATAACTGTTTGCGAAAAAAGGAGCAGATTTTTTTTTCAAAAAATCGGAAATTGGATTTCGGAAAACGTAAAGCCCATTCCTATTTCGGAAATTGGAACACAGGAAACCATCGGAAATCTATTTACCCAGATAGATTCTAAGAACCCCTACTTGCTCTACCTATGTATTCTATTGATAATCGGCGCGCTAGCGCTTTTACATTAACCATTTGCTAGCACTCACAGTTTGACCTTCATCACCCGGCTGCTCCAGCACAGCATGATCTCCAACCTCGAAATGAACTCGATATATTGGTCGAAGAGCTCGAACGTGCCACAATACGTCAACAGCCATCTGAAATCACAGCTAGCACGATTCCGTCAAAATACAGTGCTGCTGAAAAGTTCCTACACTTTTTCAGGTGGCGTGAAAAGTTGCGCCTGTCACTTGTGAATCATCGATTCAACCCATTTCAAAAACTAAAGGCTCATCTAGATCAAGGACAATAAAGATCAAAAGTTAACAAGAAGTATTAGAAATCATATTCTCCGATTTAGTTACATTTCCACAACACGCTATCAAAAATTATCCACTTTGATCGCTCACTCTTTCACCGTATTTGCCTCAAAATATTTGCCAAGGTTGATCGCAACGCACCTAAGGTAGCGTATCATTTTACTGATACTGACATCTTCCGGCGCAGGGTGGACTAACCCAAAATTTCATCGAGCACAAGTCAGAGGAAACAACTTTGTCTCAGAATCTCTGAGGCAAATATACCAAACAGCAGCTCTCGAATCGGTCGAATAAGCCGGTGCCCAGTCCTATGATAGAATTTCCGGAAAATTAAGCTCCGCATAAAAAGTTAAGGATTTGGCATTGTTCTCAAATGTCGTGAAATTGTTTTCTTGGGTATGGCTCTAAACTTGATTTTTTAAATGTAGTGAATTGATTTGGCTGGTCTTGGTATATGCAGACATCGTCATCACTAAATATGGTAAAATGTTTCGAATGAATTTGGCAGGCGCTCTATTAATTATCAAAGTCAAATCACGAGTCAGAGGGCTCTTCGGCAAGCAAGTAGAACAAAAAAATTCATTCTATATTGGCTCAACCAACAATGCCTAATGAAATGTGTCCTTATGGGCTAAAAAAAAGATTCTCGATTAATTTTTTTTTCAAAAACGTTTTTTTCATTGTAGGCTCTAACTAAGGGTACTAGACCTTCCAAAACCTACTAATAATCATGAAAACTAAATTTTACATGATTTATAGGCTATTGACGCCAGCCTTGAAGTCTTTGTGCTTTTAACGCTTTCACGGTGCACATTGTGTCAGAACGTTTTCGTTGCTAGACTTATTCTTGTTCTGAATAGATCACAATTACGCTCGACGAAAAACTCCTCCAGACACGTGATTTGTCTCTGATAAATTATAGAGCGTCAGTCAAACTGAATTGGGAATAGGATTTACTGAGGCTGGGGGATGCGACCAACGCTAACAAAATGGTCCCTGTGCTTAAACTTCCCCAATAGTTTTTTGGAGGCATCTTCGAACATTTGACAGGACTATAAAGTTGAAGCCGCAGATTCTATTCGCCGTACTCCAATGGACATGACAAGTGTAAGGAACACTTCTGCGTCCCCTTATCGTCATGATGAAAAGTGGGTGGGCGGACTGTTGTCATACAATACCCACCCTAAGTTTTGGCAAAAAGGCGAAAAAGACGCAGAAAATCGCTTTTTTCGTCTTTTGATCATAACTCGCTTCAAAGTTGACGGTTTTCCAACTTAAAAACATTTTTGGAATCGGCATCGTTCCCTTATTCTTTCTGGTCGATATATGGCTTACTTTGAAACAAGGCATATAGGGTTAACACAATCGATCGAGTGGGTGAAAAGTGGGTCAATATGAGCTGCTGAAATGTGTGACTGGGTCTACTCTAGTCGAATTGAATTTGCGATTTAATTTTTTCATTTACAAATTCTATATTCTATATGCATATTTTTTTGATTTTAATTTCTCTTTTCCTCTATTTATTATTTAGTAGCTATTAATTTAAATACTTGCTTGAGCCGTTTGTTTTTAACTATTTTGTTTTTCTATTTGTATTTAATACTCATTTTAATTGCTTTATTTAATTTTTTATATGAATTTTGACTGTAATTTGAATACTTATATATTTCAATTTGATTCATATAACTATCGCTTTATATTAAAAAAGGTTTTGATAACAACTTTAAAATATTAATCGAATATGAATCGTTTAAAGGCAGTGTTCACGATGAAAATCGTTTTCTGTTTTCCCACCTATCTTAACAACGGCCCTATGTTGATTCCAATGATGTCTCTGAAATCGGACAAGATCTTCTGGGAACGGAGTTATGGTCCCTCAAATATTGAGCTAAGGATACATGGTGGACGAGTTGTCCGAGGCTTGTAACTTCCGTCTTTTGCAGCCGATGTATGCGAGATGACCTGAGTAAAGAGAGAAGCTGAGAATGAAGGGAAGAACGGGTCTAATGATTAGAAATCATCGCTCATCTCACGATCTCGAGCATTCATTTGTTCACGTCGGTGGGCGTGTGTTGCGCTTTTAGGGTTTGCCTTGCGCTCGAAGTGGCAACTTCGCTCTTTTGGAGCTTTCTAGCTCGTTTTCATGCGTTCTTTCGACGTCAACGTTACAGTGTGCCCCTCCTCTGCCCATTCCTAGTGGAAACTGAAACACATTTTTTATCGTGAACACTGCCTTTAATCTGCGACTTCAGACAAACAATTCATAAATACAAAAACCTCTAGAGTCCTAAATGTAGGAGGAAGTTCGAGTTTCAATTGTTTGTGTCAACACTGAAAATTTCTTAGAGTTATTATTTTCAGAACCCGAGAATACCATCCGTCGCCCTGATTTCTAAAATGTTTTCACGGTTGTGAAAACAGTTATTTTTTGGAGTAGTAATCACATATTTCGCCCTTCCAAGAGAAGTTGAAATTCTTTATAATCTGATAAACTTCAACCTGAAAACATCACCAATCGATTCTGGTCGTATTGCAGAGTTTCAAACTGTCTCCATGTGTGAGGAACATTCGAGGTTTACTTGATACTGCCTAGTTTTCGATGAGCTCCGCGCTGGCAATGGTCCCCTTCAGCTTCCTGCGCATCCACTTCTTCCCCTCTATCTCTCTCTTCCTCTCGACGGTCCGTCGCACTCCTCGTACGAAGACAGTCCCCCGAAGTTAGTCAAAGGCACAGTCCAACCTCAGAATCGATTTTTCGCTTTTCTGCCTATCTTGGAGAAAATTTCACGCTGATCACAATGGTGTCTCCTGAATCGCTTGGCACTCACTACGAACGGAGTTCCGGCTCATCAAAAATTTCAATTTTCAACGGCTAGAAGTTCACGGACGAGTTGTCTCGAGCCTGTATTTTCTCGTTATTCCCAGCCATCGTTCTGAAGCAGGCCACAATATAAAGCCAGACCGAAAACAAATCGAGAACATAGGTTTTGAATTAAATCATTCGCTCATCTCTTCCCTATTGAGGTCGGAAACCTGGCAGTGGGCGTTACCCATTTTTTCTTTCAAGGGGCGTGGTCGACTTTTTCCTGGCTTTCTCTCGCTTATTTGAGCGAATTGAGATTCCGCGCTTGACAGGGTTGCTATAGGCGGCGATCGGACCATGATATCAAAAATTACCTCTGAGGTTGGACTGCGCCTTTAAATTCGAACAGCGAAGATGGACTGAGAGACAGCGGTGGAAGGTGTGGCCTCTGAGGGCTCAGAAAAGAAAGCATTCAACTGTGTGGTCAATATCATACGCGCATTTAGAGAACATAGGAACAGGAACTAGTTTTATGGGTGGTCCTTTAATGGGATACCTAGTCCCGTTCTCGTACTATGCTATCGGTGAGCGAATCCTTGGTCGCAGATCACCCAGCAGCCAACGCGCGCGGTCGCGGTGTGTCACCGCACTGATCTATCAAGCGAAAGGTGTGACTCAACCAAATAACTTCTCTCCGCCATATGCGGACAGAAATTCATTAAAGACAAGAAATAGTGTTGGACTCTCGCTGTTTTCTCGCGTTGACCCCCTCGAATACTGCTGTTTGAAGAAGGATTACCAGGAACGTTTAATCATTTGACAATCAGGTGAGTTGTGTGAACACAAAAAAATGTCGTGCATCAATCGTCGAATTCGAAGACATCCGCGCTGTGAGCGGGCTCAAGCAGACCATCTTCGGATAAATCGGCGTGAGACGTTTCAGCAGCGACTGTGGTTCCCCGTACCCTGCGTACTCTTCCATTCAGGGCATTCTTCACGCCCTGCCTCGCATTTTGCGAGAGTTTAATTACCCAAGTTTGAGGTTTTCTTCTCTGGGTGCTGGCTGATTGTGCTAGTGGTATATCCTTCCATATAATAAAAGAATCGGAGCACAAAGTACGACCACCTGGGCCTCCATCACTATAGCACTATTTCGTCACATCTCTAACCACTCCAAAACAGTATTGAGCTGTATGTGCATTTCAGTTCACCAAAACCTTCAAAGTTTAGTTAGGCTCATACGATTGTGCACTCATTTAGGGAAGGTTGGGGATTACGTTTTTCGGTTCTCAACATTCTGCCATCGAAACAGCCGAAAAATCTGCGAGCAGTTCGAGTTCCTTTCCTTTCTTCAGCCAAACGACTTCACCCTCATTACGTGGAGGAGATTCAATTCTCGGCATCACCTGGGGTCACGACCTTCGTGCGTTGGTGACACTACAACATCATCGACGTGACTTAGAACCACCTCCCGGACTTATTCCCCGCCCCAAACCCCGATGAACCGTTATCAAAATCTTTTCAAGCAGCTCCAAGATCTATTAGAGGATGTCTGTGTAGCCTAAAAACCTTCTTCAACCACCAAAACTTCACGGATTTAATCTGCAAAAGTAATCAAGGACTATTCTTTTACCACCGGTCGGATAACCCTTCAAATTCTGATACTACACAACATCCCCAACCCAAACTCACTCCATAACTCTTTAACGAGACTTTTGAATGCGAAATTGATAGCAAATTCGTGATCAGCGCGTCAAATACCCATTGGACACCAATTTCGCATCGTTTACTGCATCGGGAAAGAAGAAATTTTTTTTTGGCCTGAAAAATCATCAGGCTTATCCTTCCATATAATAAAAGAATCGGAGCACAAAGTACGACCACCTGGGCCTCCATCACTATAGCACTATTTCGTCACATCTCTAACCACTCCAAAACAGTATTGAGCTGTATGTGCATTTCAGTTCACCAAAACCTTCAAAGTTTAGTTAGGCTCATACGATTGTGCACTCATTTAGGGAAGGTTGGGATTACGTTTTCGGTTCTCAACATTCTGCCATCGAAACAGCCAAAAAATCTGCGAGCAGTTCGAGTTCCTTTCCTTTCTTCAGCCAAACGACTTCACCCTCATTACGTGGAGGAGATTCAATTCTCGGCATCACCTGGGGTCACGACCTTCGTGCGTTGGTGACACTACAACATCATCGACGTGACTTAGAACCACCTCCCGGACTTATACCCCGCCCCAAACCCCGATGAACCGTTATCAAAATCTTTTCAAGCAGCTCCAAGATCTATTAGAGGATGTCTGTGTAGCCTAAAAACCTTCTTCAACGACCAAAACTTCACGGATTTAATCTGCAAAAGTAATCAAGGACTATTCTTTTACCACCGGTCGGATAACCCTTCAAATTCTGATACTACACAACATCCCCAACCCAAACTCACTCCATAACTCTTTAACGAGACTTTTGAATGCGAAATTGATAGCAAATTCGTGATCAGCGCGTCAAATACCCATTAGACACCAATTTCGCATCGTTTACTGCATCGGGAAAGAAGAAATTTTTTTTGGCCTGAAAAATCATCAGGCTTATCCTTCCATATAATAAAAGAATCGGAGCACAAAGTACGACCACCTGGGCCTCCATCACTATAGCACTATTTCGTCACATCTCTAACCACTCCAAAACAGTATTGAGCTGTATGTGCATTTCAGTTCACCAAAACCTTCAAAGTTTAGTTAGGCTCATACGATTGTGCACTCATTTAGGGGAAGGTTGGGGGATTACGTTTTTCGGTTCTCAACATTCTGCCATCGAAACAGCAAAAAAATCAGCGAGCAGTTCGAGTTCTTTTGCTTTCTTCAGCGAAACGACTTACCCTCATTACGTGGAGGAGATTCAATTCTCGGCATCACCTGGGGTCACGACCTTCGTGCATTGGTGACACTACAACATCATCGACGTGACTTAGAACCACCTCCCGGACTTATACCCCGCCCCAAACCCCGATGAACCGTTATCAAAATCTTTTCAAGCAGCTCCAAGATCTATTAGAGGATGTCTGTGTAGCCTAAAAACCTTCTTCAACGACCAAAACTTCACGGATTTAATCTGCAAAAGTAATCAAGGACTATTCTTTTACCACCGGTCGGATAACCCTTCAAATTCTGATACTACACAACATCCCCAACCCAAACTCACTCCATAACTCTTTAACGAGACTTTTGAATGCGAAATTGATAGCAAATTCGTGATCAGCGCGTCAAATACCCATTAGACACCAATTTCGCATCGTTTACTCCATCGGGAAAGAAGAAATTTTTTTTTGGCCTGAAAATCATCAGGCTTATCCTTCCATATAATAAAACAATCGGAGGACAAAGTCCGACCACGTGGGCCTCCATCACTATAGCACTATTTCGTCACATCTCTAACCACTCCAAAACAGTATTGAGCTGTATGTGCATTTCAGTTCACCAAAACCTTCAAAGTTTAGTTAGGCTCATACGATTGTGCACTCATTTAGGGGAAGGTTGGGGATTACGTTTTTCGGTTCTCAACATTCTGCCATCGAAACAGCCAAAATCTGCGAGCAGTTCGAGTTCCTTTCCTTTCTTCAGCCAAACGACTTCACCCTCATTACGTGGAGGAGATTCAATTCTCGGCATCACCTGGGGTCACGACCTTCGTGCGTTGGTGACACTACAACATCATCGACGTGACTTAGAACCACCTCCCGGACTTATACCCCGCCCCAAACCCCGATGAACCGTTATCAAAATCTTTTCAAGCAGCTCCAAGATCTATTAGAGGATGTCTGTGTAGCCTAAAAACCTTCTTCAACGACCAAAACTTCACGGATTTAATCTGCAAAAGTAATCAAGGACTATCCTTTTACCACCGGTCGGATAACCCTTCAAATTCTGATACTACACAACATCCCCAACCCAAACTCACTCCATAACTCTTTAACGAGACTTTTGAATGCGAAATTGATAGCAAATTCGTGATCAGCGCGTCAAATACCCATTGGACACCAATTTCGCATCGTTTACTGCATCGGGAAAGAAGAAATTTTTTTTTGGCCTGAAAAATCATCAGGCTTATCCTTCCATATAATAAAAGAATCGGAGCACAAAGTACGACCACCTGGGCCTCCATCACTATAGCACTATTTCGTCACATCTCTAACCACTCCAAAACAGTATTGAGCTGTATGTGCATTTCAGTTCACCAAAACCTTCAAAGTTTAGTTAGGCTCATACGATTGTGCACTCATTTAGGGGAAGGTTGGGGGATTACGTTTTTCGGTTCTCAACATTCTGCCATCGAAACAGCCAAAAAATCTGCGAGCAGTTCGAGTTCCTTTCCTTTCTTCAGCCAAACGACTTCACTCTCATTACGTGGAGGAGATTCAATTCTCGGCATCACCTGGGGTCACGACCTTCGTGCGTTGGTGACACTACAACATCATCGACGTGACTTAGAACCACCTCTCGGACTTATACCCCGCCCCAAACCCGTACAGAAGGAATTCACTTATCATTGAAGGCTGAAACCCAAAATTTTAAGAGAATCAATGCATGTGTATGGGCTTTTACCACTGTCGAAAAGAAAGTGGTTTTCATGGGCGATTTTGGTAAGTTGAAAGGAGTGGCAGTTAGGCTAAGTCCCTACGAAGACGGCTTTTGATTTTTTTAATATGGGGCTCTGGAAGTTATGGGGCGGGTGCGGACCGACGACAAAACGACATTGAACAATAGTCTTTGTTCAGTTACTGTTCCACTCCAAATGCGCGGCAATGCATGAAAGCCCAGAGGAGGCTACTGATCAGGGATGAGCGGAAATCTTTTCGAAACTTCGTTATTCGGAAATCGGAACGACCATTTGAATTTCGGGAGTCGTAATTCGGAAATCGGAAGGCCAAAACCATCGGGAAATCGGATAATCGGAAATAAGTTCACCTGGATGGATTCCAACCACCCATGGTGGCTGTATGTAGAGTTCGCTCAATAATTTTAGTCTGATGAATGTACGGGGCTGCGGCGGTAGATCACCCCGCGCTAATCGAAACCGCATTCTCCAGTAAGGCCGCCAACCCCGCACGGCCAGCCGCCTTATCCATGTGTCAGACTAAATTGAAAACGGAAACCATACCTACCCTACTTCTAATCTAATGATCCTTCAAAACTGTTCTTAATCTCTAGCTGGGAGGAGATCTCCTCCCAATAAAAAGACTTAATGAGGCTTATTCTTCTTTCTCAATTTTCACGAAATTCGGATACACGACAAAAACCGAGAATCCGGACAAATCTGCTCAAAGTTCGCTTCAATTAATCATTTTCCGGTAGCACACTTTAGATATCATGACTTCGAGACAACACTCACTAATTCACTGTAGCACAATAAGTTATCAGTTTGTGTACCATAACTTAAATAGTGAGTGTAACCATTCGATAACAAGAGCTATGTATATAGACCATTAGAATCACAACAAGTACAATTGAACAAAAATACTATAGTAGGTAATGGCCACTTGCTAAACATGGTCTAGCGGATGGGCGAGGCGCGCTCATTGCGGCGAGCAGTGCGGATTTCGCGACACCACCGGCAAACAGTTTCGATCGCGCGTCTGCCCTTCGAAGCCCCGTCCATTTTTTACACCACACATTCTGAGAAGATATCATACGTTCACTCTGTTCCTACTGTCTCCACCTAAACAAACACCGCAGGACCCTATTAGATTCAATAAAAGCATGGACAAATCTGAAAAAGAGCCCAGTTTGAGAATGGTTCAACCTGAATTTGAGGAAAAGAGCCCAATCACAGTGAGTTTTTGGTTCATTTCGAAAAAATATAGATCCTGTTGACATATGGAACCTTACTCCTTGCTCTTTTTTAACATCAAAACAAACCTCCGGTTCAGGTTTAGCTCTTAAAGAACACCCTTAATGTCTTGCAATTACAATGCGTAACCTCCTAAAATTGTGATCTTCTAATCATTTCCGATACTTTCCGCATTTTGGGGCATTTTTTCGGAAATCGGAATTCAGAAATCTGAAGGCCAAAAACCATCGGAAATCCGCTCATCCCCGCTACTGATCTATCGCGACAAGGCACATAACGCTCTATTCGATTAGTGAGCTCACACTTATGATCAAGGCAGTGGCTTAAGGCTGGAATTTGATCAACGTCGTTCTTTCGTTGGCCAGTTCCCTCCTCACTGTTTTCCGAATCGGAATTCCAGAAAAAAAAGAATTATGGCGAGTCACCGCTCTTAGCTGCTCTGAACCCTGCCATACATATCAGCGCGCTACTACAGCACTCTGCAGGTACGCAATCACGTTACTTACGCAGTATCCATTCTACGGTAATCATGAAAACTGGAGCAATATACAAAAATTATGTGTTCGCGGAAACAACTATGAATTTGGTGTTCTGAATTACGGTGTTGCAGAAACTGTATAAGAGGGGTGACTGCAACCACAGGTGGGGAATAACAATGCTTCTTGGGACTCTCACCGAGACGGATTATAGGGAGCAGAAGCAGCAAAACCTAGCGTTCAGTCAGTGCAGTGTGACGCGGTACTGGAAGTTCACTCAGGACCAAACTGCTTCACTAATCCCTACACAGAAAAATTTAGATGAAAGTTCTGTCGTCGGTGTCTTCCTTTATTTCTCAGTTGTGTTTTTTAGATTTTCGTAATGAGGAGAATACAGTTTTGTTACTCTAAAATTTGAAAACCTTCTGACCGACTAGCGGTTTCTATTGAGCTAGGAACCCTAGCTATGGTGTCACATTTTCAGCTTCACCTACAGCGGCCTTTTTCGGACTTGACGTGTAATCCACACGTCAAAGTGGACCTTAAATTTTGGTTATGAAGAATTTTGAACGAATCGTTCGTTAATCACAAAGATGAAGGGGAAACTGTGGAGAGTTCCGAAAATTCGTTGTATCAGACTGTGAGCAGCGTCCTTATCGGAGTGAAATTACGGTCTGGAGCTGCGCACTGCCGCGTTTGAGAAGGCCCGCCACACAAAATCGTGCAAGGATCATGGGCAAATTTTCATTTCTTCTGTGAGAGCAGTCCTGAGAGAGTCCAGTTTCAATCCAGTTTCAAAAAGTCTTTAAGTGAAATAGAAATCATTAATTGAACTGTCAGGACAGGAAAATGTAGTGTTTTCACACACTACTGGACCTCTTTGTAAGCGGCAGAGTTGTGGCGGACCATTGATATCATTCGTGTAGAGATAGTGCACGCTTCAGTTGATGAGGATTTTCTCGAATAGAAGCGGTAACTGCATTTCTACAAATCGTTAGGAGCAGGACATCGTAATTATAGGGCTCCCGGGACTTTGATACCCACCACCATCCCCCGTTTCAGGTGTTTTAAAGTTATTTTGAAACAGAAAGTTTTTTTTTGCTTTGCTAGTGCGAAGCGGCGCTTTGGCCGGGGTTTTCCTGACCGTGAGGGATTTAATTTGTTTAAAAAAGCCACAAAGTTTCCGGACAGAACGCCGCGAAGCGGCGCGAACTCCCCTTATGGTTTCCCGGACAAAGGCGTCGCGAAGCGGCGCTTTGGCCGGGTTTTCCTGACCGTGAGGGATTTAATTTGTTTAAAAAGCCACACAGTTTCGGACAGAGCGCCGCGAAGCGGCGCGAACCCCGGCTTATGGTTCCCGGACAAAGCGTCGCGAAGCGGCGCTTGGCCGGGGTTTTCCTGACCGTGAGGGATTTAATTTGTTTAAAAAGCCACAAAGTTTCTGACAGAGCGCCGCGAAGCGGCGCGAACCCTGGCTTATGGTTCCCGGACAAAGCGTCGCGAAGCGCGCTTTGGCCGGGGTTTTCCTGACCGTGAGGGATTTAATTTGTTTAAAAAGCCACAAAGTTTCCGGACAGAGCGCCGCGAAGCGGCGCGAACCCCGGCTTATGGTTCCCGGACAAAGCGCCGCGAAGCGGCGCTTTGGCCGGGGTTTTCCTGACCGTGAGGATTTAATTTGTTTAAAAAGCCACAAAGTTTCCGGACAGAGCGCCGCGAAGCGGCGCGAACCCCGGTTATGGTTCCCGGACAAATCGTCGCGAAGCGGCGCTTTGGCCAGGGTTTTCCTGACCGTGAGGATTTAATTTGTTTAAAAAGCCACAAAGTTTCGGACAGAGCGCCGCGAAGCGCGAACTCCCGGCTTATGGTTCCCGAACAAAGCGCCGCGAAGCGGCGCTTTGGCCGGGGTTTTCCTGACCGTGAGGGATTTAATTTGTTTAAAAGCCACAAAGTTTCCGGACAGAGCGCCGCGAAGGCGCGAACCCCCCGGATGGTTCCCGGACAAAGCGTCGCGAAGCGGCGCTTTGGCCGGGGTTTTCCTGACCGTGAGGGATTTAATTTGTTTAAAAAGCCACACAGTTTCCGGACAGAGCGCCGCGAAGCGGCGCGAACCCCGAGTTATGGTTCCCTGGACAGCGCCGCGAAGCGGCGCTTTGGCCAGTTTCCTGACCGTGAGGGATTTAATTTGTTTAAAAAGCCACGAAGTTTCCGAACAGAGCGCCGCGAAGCGGCGCGAACCCCGGCTTATGGTTCCCGGAAAAAGCGCCGCGAAGCGGCGCTTTGGCCGGGGTTTTCCCGACCGTGAGGGATTTGATTTGTTTAAAAAGCCACACAGTTTCCAGACAGAGCGCCGCGAAGCGGCGCGAACCCCGGCTTATGGTTCCCGGACAAAGCGCCGCGAAGCGGCGCTTTGGCCGGGGTTTTCCTGACCGTGAGGGATTTAATTTGTTTAAAAGCCAGAAAGTTTCCGGACAAAGCGCCGCGAAGCGGCGCGAACCCCCCGGCTTATGGTTTCCGGACAAAGCGCCGCGAAGCGGCGCTTTGGCCGGGGTTTTCCTGACCGTGAGGGATTTAATTTGTTTGAAAAAGCCACACAGTTTCCGGACAGAGCGCCGCGAAGCGGCGCAAACCCCCCGGCTTATGGTTCCCGGCCAAAGCGCCGCGAAGCGGCGCTTTGGCCGGTATGTATATATAACGGATATCTTGCTCGTGTACAACTATTGCACGGAACTACTTTATCTGGACAGCTCTCATCGATCAAGGAAAAAATGTGGACGTTGTTTATTTTGACTTCACCAAGGCTTTCGATAAGGTTCCCCATGATAAATTGTTGCAAAAACTTTCACTTGTTGGTATCCATCCGCGAATTGTCTCATGGATTCCGTCATTTTTGACTGATAGGACGTTTTCTGTCCGCGTTAACTCGTCCTTTTCGAGTCCGCGACCCGTTCATAGCGGAGTCCCACAAGAATGAGTTCTTTCTCCCATCCTTTTCAGCATCTACACGTATGAAATCGCGAATTTAAACTCATTTCGGCACCGGGTTCAGTGCTTTTGCTGATGATATCAAAATTTATCATGAGGTTACTTCCCCTGGGGGCTGTGAATCTTTACAGCAATCAGTCAATGCTATCAGCATGTGGTCTCGTGATTGGGATTTGCCCCTGTCTAAGGAAAAGACCAAAATTCTCCACCTCGGTGCTAACAATCATAACCTCAATTATAACATTGAAGGGACTCCCATTGAGATCACTGATCAGATAACTGATCTTGGTTTCGTCATCACCGGGAGTCTTAGCTTCGATGCGCATTGTGAGGTCAGGTCGAGAAAGGCTACTGTTGCAGTGAATAAGATATTCAGAGCTTTGGCAACACGTAATCCATCTGTGCTTATAAGAGCCTACACCACCTACGTGAGGCCAATTCTTGAATATGGCACGCCGGTGTTTAATCCCTACAAAGTGAAGGACATCAACTGTTTGGAAAAAGTCCAAAGCAACTTCACAAGGAAATTGTTTATTAGGATGCATGGTTTCGTTTATGGCCGCATACCCGATTCTGTGCAGAGAAATGAGCTATTTCGTTTGAAACCGTTACCCCTCAGAAAAGTAGAGAATGAGTTACTTCTTCTCCACAAGATCCTGTTTGGCGTAGATTTCGGTCTTAAACCTGAGGACCTTGTGACAACGAAAGAGTCAACCACTAGGGGTGGCCCCATCAAACTCCACCGTTACACATCAAATCTTAACTGCAGGCGTCACTTTTGCATCAACAGAACTATACCCATTTTTGAGAACCTTGGTAGGAATCATTCCATTCCTTCCAACTTTACGTCATTCAAAAATTTCATTCGAGAAAAATTTGAGCTGGCTGATCGTACGAGTAGCCCTTCCTGACTGGCTGGATAGCTCTTGATTCCTTTCTTTAGGTTGATTATTACAGCAATGCGCTTTTCTTTTCTGTTCCGCTATGTTGTTTTTTCTAGTTTCCATGCTTTCAACTTCCTATGGTTCATTCGTATTTCGCGGTCGTTTTGAACATTGTTTTTGACTACATAGGCTTGCCTATGTAATATATATATATATATATATATATATATATATATATATATATATATATATATATATATATATATATATATATATATATATATATATCCTTCCATATATATATATATATATAAATTTAAATAGTTGTAGACTGCCTGAAATAACCGGCACTATTTCTTGTATTGAATGATTGACGCGATTTAAATGATCCGCATTTATCGAAGAGCGGTTAATTGGTTGGGCCACACCTTTCGCTTGGGGGATCAGTGTGGTGACGCACCGCCACCGCGCGCGTTGGCTGCTGTGTGGTCTGCGACCAAGGATTCACTCACCGATAGCACACTACGAGAACGGGACTAGGTATCCCACTGAAGGACCACTCATAAAACTAGTTCCTGTTCCGATTTTCTCTAAATGCGCGTATGATGTTGACCACACAGTTGAATGCTTTCTTTTCTAAGCCCTCCGAAGGGCCACACCTTCCACCGCTGTCTCTCCAGTCCATCTTCGCTGCTCAAATTTAACCCACTTCGGGCGACTGTCTTCGCACGAGGAGTGCGACAGACCGTCGAGAGGAAGAGAGAGAGAGAGGGGGAAGAAGTGGATGCGCAGGAAGCTGAAGGGGGACCATTGCCAGCGCGGAGCTCATCGAAAACTAGGCAGTATCAGAAGTAAACCTCGAATGTTCCTCACACATGGAGACAGTTTTGAAACTTGCAATACGACCAGAATCGATTGGTGATGTTTTTCAGGTTGAAGTTTATTAGATTATAAAGAATTTCAACTTCTTGGAAGGGCGAAATATGTGATTACTACTCTAAAATAACTGTTTTCACAACCGTGAAAACATTTTAGAAAATCAGGGCGACGGATGGTATTCTCGGGTTCTGAAAATAATAACTCTAAGAAATTTTCAGTGTTGACACAAACAATTGAAACTCGATTTTCCTCCTACACTTAGGACTCTAGAGGTTTTTGTGTTATGAATTGTTTGTCTGAAGTCGCAGTTTAAACGATTCATGTTCGATTAATATTTTATCGTTGTTTTCGAAACCCTTTTTCAGATAAAGCAACGGTTATATGAATCAAATTGAAATATATAAGTATTCAAATTACAATGAAAATTGATATAAAAAATTAAATAAAGCAGATAAATATGAGTATTAGATACAAATAGAAAAACAAAATGGTGAAAAATCAAAAAGTGTCAAGCAAGTAACTAAATGAATAGCTAATAAATAATACCTAGAGGAAAAGTGAAATTAGAATCAAAAAAATATGTATATAAAAATAAAATTTGTTAAATAAAAAAAACTAAATCGCAAATTCGAATAGATTAGAGTAGACCCAGTCGCAGATTTCAGCAGCTCATATTGACCCACTTTTCACCCACTCGATTGATTGTGTCAACCCTATATGCCTTGTTTCGGAGTAAGCCATGTATTGATCAAAAAGAAAGAGGGTTCGATGCTGATTCCAAAAATGTCTTCAAGTTGGAAAACCGTCCACTTTGAAGCTAGTTATGATCAAAAGACGAAAAAAACGATTTCCCGCGTCTTTTTCGCCTTTTTGCCAAAACTTAGGGTGAGTATTGTACTCACAGGAAAGAGCTCATTCCAATACTTCTGGATTAAAAGCAAGGTCTGGTCAAATTTTTACGCCATCGTACCCGGGTTAGATAGATTGTTCTGGCCTAGCTGAACACGTTCTGGACGTTTCATCAACTATAAGTCCTTTCTTCTAGAGACAACAGCCTCAAAGTCAGGGATTACGTTATTCACAGCCTGATTATCATGGCCAGAATGACCGATAATTACACGGCAGTTTTGAAGAATGCATGGACGATAGCTAAAACGTGGACGATAGACACACTTTTCTGTCACACTGGTTGACGGAAATACCTGGAATAACTTGAGGAGGATTGGGACTGTCTGTTCCAGAAGCTCCTATTTAGCGAGAAATCTCGAGATCGAAATCCTGCCCGGATCCTGCCTTTCAGGTTTCGTACGATTGTATAGTTGGAAGACAGCACAAAGAACCTTCACATCGGGATTCCTGTCAAGGTGAAAGACTCGTAGGTTTCCCCAATCGCTGCCCAGGCTGGGTTACTACCCATCAGGGATGTGCGTAAATACGACTAACGACTGACGAATTTAACGACTAACGGGCTTTTTAGGTGCTACGTCTAACGACTAATGACTAACAAAATGAAAAATATTTTTGTAAGCAATCCCAGAAACCGTTAGAAAATCGATAGCATTTCACATCGGGTTCCAACCCATGGGTTATATCAGAATTGATACATAGTTCCATGTTGGTTCTTCGAGGTGGATGGTGGAAAATAGCCATTGGTTTCAGTATTTATTATATCCACTAACACTGCTTCGCAGTTCAGGAACCCCCACATTATGACCCTAACCGAACGTTGCGCGGCTAGGCACAGCATTTATGCGACTTCGTGTTGGTCGCGCAACTTTATGGTAGGCTCACTGAACCAGCCCCGACACTGACCGACTCCAACTGAAATTTTTACAGAGGACACTATTAGAGGTGATAATATGGAGTGATACCTGCAGGTCACAACAGCGCACCGTCGCTAACTGTATTCGATGATTGGATTGTGAAGGGCGCCGTTCTCCAATTTTCAGTAATATATTCGGGATATGGGATTTCTATAGAATCGTGCTGGGATCTCTCAGTAAGTGAAATCTTACTTGAACGCCAATTTCTTCCGACCTTACCCTCATTATGGGAGCAAGCTTGAAACGACGCGCACGCTCAACTTGGGCGCTGGGAAAAGAACAAATAGTGCAAGGTTGGTGCAGTTCTCCGTGTTGTCACCATCGGGCAGATCTCATACAAAGTATAGCGCAGAAAGGCGAATTTTGCAGTGAAAAAAGCGAAGAGCTGAAGGTTTCTTGGGTTAGCCATATTGTTTCTTTTCTCACCGATAAAAAGGACAAAAATCGACAAGCACACATTCTCGAGTATTAGGCTTCCATTCATATTTTAAATTATGTATACATAGGTTTGCAGTCTTAACTGGGTTCTCTAACAATGACTTTTTCTGTGTTTGACGGCCATGAATGTTTTGGAAACCATACATCTCTTCAAGTCTTCCTTTTTCTATTCACAAAGGCTTTTTTGAGTCTCAACTGCGCTTATTTTCAGAGCCTAGATTTTTAACCACTAACGATAAACGACTAATGACTAACGAGGGTTTTGGTAGGTTGAACGACTAATGACTAACAAATTACAAAATCTCTATTACGCACATCCCTGCTACCCATTGAGTTATGGTGAATGAAACCAGCGGTTTGAATTTTATAATTCTGTGAACATCCGTTGTACCGCTTTCTTCTCGGTGTTCTGATGGAGCTTTTGGTTTTTAGATGCAGTGTTCACGATAAATCTCGTTTCTGAGCATTAAACCTGGAACACTATGCCACCAGATGCTAGACTCAGAAATTTGTGGGGAAGTTCCCGAGGACAATAGACCTGATTTGGTCGTTATCACTCGGTCGAGGGGAGAGGAGCGAGACGTCCCCCCGGAGGGGGACGTCTCGCCCCTCTCCCCTCGAATTATACACAACGATGAGGCCTTCGAAACAGTCAACTCGGGGGAAGAACAAGGGAAGTTCGCTTCACGGTTGTTCCCATGGTCTCCCCCCGAACATTCATATATGTTTTTTTGAAACGGAACGCTGCCTAAAAACGTGCAGGAACTTTTCAGCCAGACTGTACAAGCTGAGCTTCAGTACACAAATGGGCCTGCTTCAGTCCTATCAGGACTGTGCCTCACAGACAGATTCAGGACTTATTGTTTTTACTTGCTGCGTTTATAGCTGCGGAGAAGAATAAACGTGGCCGAAAAAGCGTGGCCATTCTGTGTCAGCACTGTAGTCGATAATTAGCGGAATAGAACCAGGGTCCGGCGTGAGGTGTGATGTATCACAGAGGGGGCAGGGGTGGGGGGATTCGGACCCGTCGACATCCGTTGGGATGGGGGTCGGACCTCCGGTCAACCAAGAATCAAGATGGACTTCTATCAGGGCGGGGGACGGAGTTGAGAGCCATACCGTTGCTATAAAAAAGACGGCAAAATGAGATCACAATAAGAGATCAAAATTAAACTGGAGATCATACTGAGAGAGCAAAATGAGACAGGAGATCAAAAAGGAAACTGAAAAGTTAAAAACAACTGCGAAAAAACAAATGAGGCAAGATACGAAATGGAGATGTAAGCGATGGTGTTGAGTACTCGCTGTCGTCGAGGTCACTACAAGCGGACTATCCTGTCAACGAAACGGCACAGATGTTTTGGAATGCCGTAATCTAAGATGCATTTTTAGGCGATTCAGGATTCACAGGTTCGATCCCGCTAAAGGTAAAAAAATTCGCACTTCTGAGAAATAATGGATTGTTGGCTGTTCGAGAAGAGGATTGTTCACTGTTATATCTCTTGCAATTTACTCCACGAAATTGACTCGTGTCCAAGATGCGATATCGCCTGAAGCATATGATTTTTTTTGCCCTGAGGGCACATTGGTGCGGTTTCATGAATGAGAACCACATTTTGTAATTGGCTATGCGGATGTGAAAACGCACCCAAAATTTCATGGTCACAGCTTTAAGCCGTACAACGCTACATAGAGTGGGCGGAGCCTGTTTTCATGCCCTGAGGGCACATAGGTGCGGTTTCGGGCAAGAAAACCACGTATAATAATTGGATATCTGGATTGAAAAACACACCCGAAATTTCATGGCCACAACTTCAAGCCGAACAGCGCTACATAGGGAGGGCGGAGAGTTTTCTTATGCCCTGAGGGCACATAGGTGCGAATTCGGGCACGAAAACCACATTTGATATTTGGTTGTTCAGATGTGAAAACGCACCCAGAGTTTCATGAACGCAGCTCTAAGCCGAACAGCGCTACATAGAGTGGGGTCCATGAAAAAATCGATAGCTGTGGAATATTTACAAGTATTTAACGAAATTTGAATTAGGGAGTTTCGCGTTGCTACAACTTGCGGAGAACCTAGACACGGACCCAAGTAATCAATTTCATTCTTTTAACCGGTTAAAAAAGGTCTTAGAAAACCCATTTTTAGGTGTGATACAATCGATTGTATCACACCTAAAAATGGGTCTTCAAAGACCGTTTTCAACCGGCCAGAAGAACTAAATTAGTTATTTGGGTTCATGACTTGGTTTTCCGCACGTTGTAGCAACGCAAAACTCCCTAATTCAAATTTCGGTAAATACTTGTAAATATTTCACAGCTATCGATTTTTTCATGGACCCCGTCCTATGTAGCGCTGTTGGGCTTAAAGCTGTGGCCATGAAATTTTGGGTGCGTTTTCACATCCGCATAGCCAGTTACTAAATGTGGTTTTCATGCCTGAAACTGCTCCTATGTGCCCTCACGGCATGAAAACAGGCTTCGCCCACCCTATGTAGCGCTGTTCGGCTTAGAGCTTCATCCACGAAATTTGGGGTGCGTTTTCACATCTGGACAGCCAATTACTAAATGTGGTTTTTATACCTGTAACCGCACCTATATGCCCTCAGGGCATGAAAACTGTCTCCGCCCCCCCCCTATGTAGCGCTGTTCGGCTTAGAGCTTCGTCCATGAAATTTGGGGTGCGTTTTCACATCTGAACAGCTAATTACTAAATGTGGTTTTTATACCTGAAACCGCATTTTTATACCTGAACAAAATACGATCTACGTGCCCTCAAGGAACTAATCAATGTTCAGCCATTGAACAAACATTTGGTGTCACTGTCGCAGGAAAGTTGTTTTTGTCTGCTCCGTGGAAAACATTTATTTATTGCATTATTAGCATTAATTGATACAATCGATGCATCAATGTAGTCTTGATCTAAAAATTCGTTCGCTATAAAAAATTGCGAAGTGAGGACCTCCCCCCCCCCGGTCGTCGCCATCACTTTTTCCCGGGAGGGGGGGGGGGGGGGCTGAGCAAATCGCTTGACTTGGGTAAGGGGTCGGACCGATCTTGGGTTGTATCACACTCAGGGCGACGGCCGGCGAACCTCTATGCCGAAAATGACGGCCGGCGCCCCACTTTTCTAGGGTGCCGGCCAGCGGCGAACCATGCTGCATGCGACGCACACGCAGCGCGGATATTGGCGCTGCGTGTCTCGCACGCGAACCACAAAACACGCCACGCCATCTTCAATTCGGCCGGCTGGAAAGACAATTGATAATGATCACGACTGATCACGTTGTAACGTGGCTATCACGTGCACAGCCGGTATAAAAGGCGCCTCACCTCACTAGAGTCCTCAATCGGCATTCTAATGCCGGCCCTGGAAGGTGACTTCGAGTCACTCTCCGGAGGCCAGCTCAATTTTGACCGCTGAGGAGATAGTGGTATCTCCACGGCTGGGGGGGGGGCGGTTTTCGCCGTGATCCGCGGGGAGGGTGGTTCCTCACCGCATACTGCGGCGGACCGAGGCGGGGCGTTTCTCCGCCGTGGCGCCGGGGTGACATGCTTGAGGTAAACAATGATACTAATAATGATCGCGGGTCATCTGGTAAAGGTCGGCGGGCCGTCGATATGCGGCTGGCCGGCGAACCAAAAGCGGACGGCCAGAGGACGGAGACCGCGGGCCAGCTGGGAAGGGTTCGCCGGCCGTTATCCTGAGTACCTGAGCACCTCGCGCCGTAGTCTGTGTAGAACTTCGGGGAACCGATCGGCTCCTAACGCTAAAACGTGACTGTCGAAGTGATAAAACATGTATACCTGCAATTACCTGTCTGAACTCGTTAGATCGATACGTATGACTTGTTTAGAAGCAGAGCGGTTCCCCGAAGCTCTATACTCGCACTCGTAGTCGTAGTAGATGACGCTCACAGATGACCAGATGTCTTGCGGCGTAATACCTTATCTTACAGCAGGCCACATTTTCCTATTCAAAAAAAAAACGCGAGCCGCCATTACGAGTACATGAGTAGCCGTAACAGCGTGGCGTGTTGCAAGCGTGTTTAAATCGACGCCAATTCGGTCAACTCATAAGTCACGGGCGCTTTGGATGAAGCTCTATGGACCCACCAGCTCGCATTCACCATAAACTCCATATTCCTCTGACCGTGTCCACAGATAGAATCGCACCGTGGCTGACTGCCAGTCGTCAGAAATCTCCAAAACGCTGCCGATTTTCCCCAATGTCTGAAAGCGCCCTGGCAATCACAATCTCAACGCCGTACCCGAAAAACTTCCCGATTTCATCGAACGTGAGAAACACTTACCATAACATTATAGACTGGATCCCATGGCAAACGCGAGTATTCGTGCAGCTTTTCGGCATGCCTTGTCTCTCGCTCCTCTACAAACGCCCTCTGACCGGCTTGCAACCAGCTCATCGCTTCAAATGACTTGAAGTAACCTCACTAGTTCAGCCTTAACACTGAAGAATAAACATGAAATTGCTGGGATGCACCGGTTGTTAGTTGGCCGAAATGCGACCGTATCCCTACTGATATGCCCTCGTATCTCATATCGACGCAGTGTTTATAGCCTTGCTCCCTCATTTTGAGCTAGTCCTCAGGTACTCAGGGCGACGACCGGCGAACCTCTATGCCGAAAACGACGGCCGGCGCCCCACATTCCGTGGGTGCCGGCCAGCTGCGAACCATGCTGAATGCGACGCACACGCAGCGCGTATATTGGCTCGCCCGCGAACCACAGAACACGCCACGCCATATTAAATTCGGCCGGTTGGAAAGACAATTGATAATGATCACGAATGATCACGTCGTAGCGTGTTTACCACGTGCACAGCCGGTATAAAAGACGCCTCATCTCACTAGAGTCCTCATTCGGCAATCTAATGCCGGTACTGGAAGGTGACTTCGAGTCACTCTCCGGAGGCCAGCATATTTTTGACCGCTGAGGGGATAGGGTTATCCCCACGGCTGGGGGGGGGGGGGGGTTCTTCACCGCAGACTGCCGCGGACCGAGGCGGGGCGTTTCTCCGCCGTAGGGCCTGGGCCATATGCTCGAGTTAAACAATAATACAAAATCCTGAAAGTTTAGGTTCCTGGCAAAAGTAAAGATTTGGCATGGCCATTTTTTCGAAAAATTAGAAATATACTCAGTTAAAAGGGGAAGGTAAAGAAAAATGAAAAAAAGGTTTTGAAATATTCCTGAGAACGATTTGGCCTAGAATGATTTGATTTTCGGAAATGTAGTGAAATAGTTGAAAGTATGATTTGGCAGTCGAGTTTGAACCAACTATTGATAAGAGTTGTGCAAAACGAGAGATCGCATTGTATGAGCTTATCCGTAGAACATATCAAAGCAAAATCACGCTTGATATGGAACAAACAGTTGATTTTACTTTACTTAATACGTGAAGACCGCGGCATTGCAGCTCCCAAACGAGCGTTCACTGCTTACGTTATCACGCGTGATTTTGCTTCGATATGTTTTACGGATAAGCTCATACAATGCGATCTCTCGTTTTGCAATACTCGTATCAATAGTTGTTCCAAACTCGACTGCCAAATCATACTTTCAACTATTTCACTACATTTCCGAAAATCAAATCATTCTAGGCCAAATCGTTCTCAGGAATATTTCAAAACCTTTTTTCATTTTTCTTTACCTTCCATTTTAACTGAGTATATTTCTAATTTTTCGAAAAAATGGCCATGCCAAATCTTTACTTTTGCCAGGAACCTAAACTTTCAGGAATTTCATTTATTTTTCCTAAAGGTTCCCTTTCTAACGTGATTTATGCCTGATGGTGTTAATTCAAAGTAAACCCAATGATGCCCTGCCCCCCCCCCTTCTATGACATCCTGCACACTCCCACTGATGTCCCGCACACTTTCTACGGCATCCGGCGCACTCTCATTTGGGTCCTACACACTTTCTACGGCGTTCTGCGTACACCCATTTGGGTCACAAGCACGCTCCTGCCGACCATTTTTTCCGCAAGGCTACCGTAACTCTCCTTTAAAAATTTTTCATGTGTCAGCTTGGATATGAGCACATCGTATAAGCCAACAATCATGTTCGTATAATATCGAACTCCTCAGCCACTTCCCAGCGGCTTCTTGAAGAGAGCGGTGTGTGAATGAATGCATACCGCTTCTCTGCTTTTTTATACCCCCCATGTTATGAGCGTGTGTTATCGTCGTTCGTTATCATGTTTTGTTCAAGAATGGTTACGGTAGCCTTGCGGAAAAAACGATCGGCATGGGCGTACTTCTATTTGGGCCCCGCACGCTTTCTACGGCGTCTTGTGCACTTTCACTTTGTCACCGCACACTTTCTATGGCGTCCGACGCACTGTTATTTGGGTCCCATACACTTTCTACGGCGTACTGCGCACACCCATTTGGGTCCCGCACACTTTCTATGGCGTCCGACCACTCTTATTCGGGTCCCACACACTTTCTATGGCGTCCGACGCACTTCCACTTGGGTCCCACACGCTTTCTACGGTGTCTGGCGCACTCTCATTTGGATCCCACACACTTTCTACGGCGTCCCGCGCACCCTCATTTGGGTCCCACAAACTTTTTACGGCGTTCTGCGCACACCCATTTGGGTCCCCCACACTTTCCGTGGCGTCCGGCGCACTTCCACTTGGGTACCGCACATTTTATACGGGGCCCGGCGCAGATCCGCTTGGGTCCCACACACTTTCTACGGTGTCCGGCGCACTCTCATTTGGATCCCACACACTTTCTATGGCGTCCGACGCACTTCCACTTGGGTCCCACACGCTTTCTACGGCGTTCTGCGCACCCTCATTTGGGTCCCACAAACTTTCTACAACGTTCTGCGCACACCCATTTGGGTCCCGCATACTTTCTACGGCGTCCGGCGCACTCCCACTTGGGACCCGCACACTTTCTACGGCGTCTGGCGCACTCCTACTGGGGTCCCGCACACTATCTACGGCGTTCTGTGGCGCACTTGTGAGTCACACCGTGCGGCGTTTCAAAAAGTACTTCCGAGATCCCGCCGTATTGATTGAAGCGTTGCCCCGTCTCAGGAAGCGTTCAATCTTGAGCAAAAGCCTATCAGTAACGGTGTTTATTTCACTAGTTCATTTTTACGAATGAGTTAACGTCGGATGGTTTATAATAACATGTTTACGTGTTTTTGTCTTTCCTCACCCTCGATTTTGAGGTTCCACAAAAATTGAGCTACAAACTTTAAAATTTGACAGGAGCTAGGTGCAATCACAACCAACTTCCTGGCCAAAAATGAGCTTCTTAGCTCAACGATAAGTGTTCCAACAAGATCGTGAACGCCAACTGAATAAAAAAAAGGAGATGAACCCTTTTTTCGACCAAATTCACGTGGCTTTGACAATTTTTCTCGAATCTCAGAAAACCATTCCGGACCATTTTTTGAACAGTTATTCAGCTTTCTGAAGTATATTAAATGCAAAAAGAACGGTCTTCCTACGTTTACTCTGGACCCTGATACTGAGATCAGGGGGTTGCGCGATGGCGAATCAAAGCCAAATGGTTGCGGTACCATTGACAACCAAGCATGCCTCGCCCACTTTCCCTCGCGCTTGCTGCGCCCTCCACCCTGGCTCTCGCGACGGAGACACAAAGAAAAAGACGTTACTGTTGTGTCGTCGACTGGCATCTGTCAGATGAGCGAGGTTTTGCTGCATAATCTGGGAAACATCGGCCACCGGTCTTTAGGGATACTGAGATTGAAATCACAAACTGAGAATGCATTTCCTGCAGTACAAATTCTTCCAGTTTAACCAGTATTTCTATTCCCTAAAAATTGGGATCAGTCTTAACGCTCACTCTTTATATAACACTTCAATTCGGTTAAGAAAACTACTGGATGCAATACTAACCTGCTGATTAAACATATGATAAAGAAGAAAAAGCAATGCAAACTCTATAAAAAATTAGTACTTTCAAGCAAAAAAAGGCTCGATGCTGACAGAAACGTTCCTACAAAAAGAAACAATAGGAAAATGGAGTGGGCGATTTTACAAAAATTTAACAATGCTTCTTGAGAACCAATTCCCGTAGCTGAAATTTGGAATTCACGAAATCATCTCGTGTTATTCTTCAGAGAAGAGCTTTGCGGTTTTGGAAAGGATCTTGCTCCGGTTATTCTATAGTCTACAGCAATGGAAGTAGGACCTGGTGAGGTTGCGGATTCTTCTAAACATACTGTAGCCTGATAGTGTTATCACTCATTTTTTCGAAATAACTAAAATTGGCCGGTGAGTTTCGGTTTCCGCTCTCACATTTTCACCTGTTTTCATTGCTTCCACAGATGTGGTCGTATCGGTGAACACACAGACTCACCGATCTATCAAAGCTGTTCTGGAAGAATGAGTGATACCACTAACAAACCACCGTATGTTAGGACGAGCCCGCAACCTCACCAGGTCCTACTAACATTGCTGTAGACTATATGTAGTACCGGGGGAAATATTCTATACCTATTCTTGAAAAGAAGTCATAAAGTCTGACCCACATAAACGGATTCCTTTTGCTGATCAGAAAAGTGAACTGGTGAAAGTACAGAAGCAACTGAACCTTTCCAAACAATTGAGTATTTTATAAAGAGGCATCAAGCTCTTCCTTGCGGAATAGAGCAACGGCTTGTTATTTGGAATTCAAAATTTTTGCCAAGTGAATTAGTTCTCAAGAAATTTTGTTAATTTTTTGAAGACTCGCTCATCCCGTTTTACTGTTGCTCCTTTTTTGGAACGTGTCTGTCTGCACGAAACCACCTCTGCCTGAAACAGCTCCATTTTGATAGAATTTGACTATATGAACTTATTTGAAAATACGTGGTGACCCACGAAAAATCTCCAAGATTTTGCGAATTGTACCGATTGATTTTATAACAGCAAGTAGCCTATTTGCTGACCAGTTCCTCTGTACCACCTCATTAAAGAAAGTACAGCCTACAACGTTTTTCACCAATTTGATATATATCGATAAGTTTAGTGATACCTTCCTAGTTGCAAAAAGAAAAATATCGATAAGTTTAGTGAAACCTTCCTAGTTGCAAACCTTGTTGTGGGGGCACACAAGATCCATCCATGAAAATAGGAATTTCTCTCAATAGCAGATTTATGATATCGTTATCCGCGAGTGTTCTCCTGGAGACTCCATGGGAGTGCTCTGATTTCTGAATTTCGATTTTTGTTCTTCTCTGGGATTTCGAGTGCTTCCCCCTCAAACTAGATTTGCACTCATCCTTGTAGTGTACAGTCAAAGCTTTAAAGGCAGTGTTCACGACAAGAATCGTTTTTCTGCTTCTCCTCCATCTTGAAGACGGTCCAGTGCTGATTCCAATGATGTTTTTGGAATCGCACAAGACCTTCTAGGAACGGAGTTATGGTCCCTCAAAAACTGAGCTAAAGAAGCATGGTGGACGAGTTGTCCGAGGCTTGTTACTTCCGTCTTTTGCAGCCGATGTATACGAGCTGACCTGAGTAAAGCGAGAAGTTGAGAAGGAAGGGAAGAACGGGGCTTTTGATCGGAAACCATCGCTCATCTCACAATCTCGAGCATTCATTTGTTCACGTCGGTGAGCGTGGAAAGTGCATCTGGGTGTGACGAGCTGACGGGTGTCCAACTTTGGGACCGTAGGGGACCGTTCCGAGCTCATTCTTCTTAGTTTTTTCAACGTTAGGGTTGCGCTAGGCCCCGCAGCTGCCGATCTCCACCAAAAAATCGGACATGGTTTTTATCGTGGACACTGCCTTTGAATGGGTCCACCCCATGGAGACGCAGAGATAGACAGTTTGCACTTTAGCTGGGCCGAGAGAGTGCCGGGCCGGCCGGCAGCGCCTTTCTTTTCGTCCTCTGCGCTCATCATACTGACTCGGACACCCCGCGTGCCGAGTTGTCAATACTC
The DNA here is from genome assembly GCA_029168955.1 of Aplectana chamaeleonis. Taxonomy (NCBI): domain Eukaryota; kingdom Metazoa; phylum Nematoda; class Chromadorea; order Rhabditida; family Cosmocercidae; genus Aplectana; species Aplectana chamaeleonis. The sequence continues at coordinate 292,464 of JAPDOI010000017.1, forward strand.
CGGAGACCAAGCCAAATCTGGTGAGCGCTTCGCGCTCACCTTAATAATGATCGCGGGTAATCTGGTAAAGGTCGGCGGGCCATCGACATGAAGCTGGCCGGCGAACCAGGAGCGAGCGGCCAGAGGACGGAGACCGTGGACCAGCTGGGAAAGGTTCGCCGGCCGTCGTCCTGAGTACCGAGTCTAAGGCTCGTCGGGCTTGTCATGCTAAAAACTTTTTATCACTGTTATATTTTGCCAAAACGGTAAGAATTTAGATGGACGTCGACAAACTCAGGAAATCGGAGGACTCTCCCGCAAAGATCTTGAGAGCGCGTCTGCTGCATAACACCTAGCGGGAGAGTCACTAGAAAAAAAGTGGGCGTTGCTCGGTTCGGGAGTCCCGCTCAGGCAAATCGGGGACTCTCCCGCGGAAATTCCGCGAGCGGGTCTGTTGCCTAAGACCCAGCGGGAGAGTCGCCAGAAAAAATGTGAACGATGCTCCTATCGGGGGTCCCGGTGGATGAGAATTGATGGTGATCATGAATGACCACGTTGTGACGTTCTTATCACGTGCACAGCCGGTATAAAAGGTGCCTCATCTCACTTTAGTTCTCATTCGGCTTTACATTCTCCGTCGTTGAATCGCGACAACCCGGGGCGACATTCTTGTGGTGAATATTAAAATGATTAACGTCAATGACGTCATCGTTGGGCTGTTCGTTGGGGGTCTCCCGCTAAGACTTTAGGTAGTGTCCCGACCGTGATTGTAACGTCATCACGAGCGTCGCGATGCTGCACTCCCGCTGCCCCTTATCCTATGACTCCGTGTAGGTCTGTGTTTTTTCTCCTATTAGGAGTCTTATGCGGAGAGCCCCCGATTTGCCAGAGAATGACTCCTTTGCACAAGAGAATGCTAGCAAAATGCCTAGATGAGCCATGGATCCCGGAGGAAGCTAGTTCTGGTACGGTAAAGCGCGGCAAATGCCGCTGCGGCGTCATTAGTGATCAAGACCATTATCTTCGCCAAAGCGGCGTTTGCCGCGTTTTTTCATGTGTGTACCCGTTTTCGTCGGGGATCCAATGCCGATCTGGGGATTCTACCAGCATTCTCATGTGCAAAGAAGTCAGTGGTTAACCTCCACCTAAGTCCTTAGAATTCCCAGGCACCGGTTTCGCCGTAGCTCAGAAAGCGGCATTTGCCGCAATCGCAAAAGTATGAAAAGTGAGTAAACTTTACGCTCACTTAAACCGCAGGTTGATAACCTCCACATGCAGTGTAATAACGTATCCTGTTTTTTAACACTGCAAGCTGCCTTTAACATGTCTCAAGCCTGTTTCCCAAACTTTTCCAAGACAATGCTCCTTTTTCTTATGGCAGTTTTCCACGCGTCACACCCTCACAAACTGCGATTGGGGAATATATAGGAAGTTTTGTACTTCGTCTCGAAGACTTTTGACCGAGAATCAACTCAGTAGGCACCGTAGAGGTTCCAGGTGCGCCATTTCTCGGCTGTTTTCCGGACATTTCTCAGCTCTGTCGCGGTTTTTCTGTGGTTCTCTCGCGGCAAGCAGCGTCACACATTATTCCTACTTTTACGATAGCGGCGAATGCCGAGGAATATCAGTAGAAAAATTAGAAAATAGATGTCTGATACCGTGATCAGACATCTTATTTCTCATTTTCCTACTGATAATCGCGGCATTTGTCGCTCTCGCAGAACAGTGATGAAGGTCGTACAGCTCGAGTGTTTCTCGGCTACATATTTTGCAGCCATTTTGCAGCAGATAGGGTGTTGTTGATATTCGGCCATCTGACGAGAAATCATACCCGGCTGAAATGCTCCGAGTTCTTGCAAACGGTTAGCAGCCGGTCTTCGGGTCGGTCTGCGGGGAATAGCGGCATAGAGTGAGGACCTCTCCCCCCCCCCTCCCCGGTCGTCGCCATCACTTTTTCCCAGGGGGGGGCTGAGCAAATCGCTTGACTTGGGTGAGGGGTCGGACCGATCTTGGGTTGTATCACACCTCTCGCCGTAGCCTGTATAGAGCTTCGGGGAACCGATCGGCCCCTAAGGGGTTGAGCAGAGTGCCAACAGGCCGCGGCCTGAGGATGGAGAGCAGTATTGATAGATCGCCGCGATCTATCAATACGGCTCACCATCATCAGGCCGCGCCGCGCCCTGTTGGCACTCTGCTCAACCCCTAACGTCAAAACATGCTTGTTGAAGTGACACAACATGTTTACCTGTGATTACCTGTTTGAACACGTGTGATCGATACGCACGATTTGTTTAGGAGCAGAACGGTTCCCCCGAAGCTCCATACTCGCACTCGTCTGCGGGCGGAGAGTGCCGTCGATCCCCGAAGGTGCCATCGGCATGGATCGTATGGAAACTTTGCATTCCCCATTGAAAGTTGGCGCAAACTCGGTGAGCGATTATCCTAAAGGGGGGGGGCACTCAATATTCAAGTCAGAAATGAAATGATCCACCTCATAGAAATAAATGGAAAACCTGATAAAATATGCTTTATACTGCTATCAAGCATTGTTGATGATGAAATTCTGTAGAAATACTTCGATTGATAGCGTTATAGATCGGTGGTTCATTTCATCTCTGACTTGAAACTTGAGTGCCCCCCCCCCCGTTTAGGATAGTCCCCTCGGTACACCTAAAATGTAGCATATGGCATACGTTTTTGCACCAACCTTGAATAGGGAACGCAACGTATCACTAGGATCCATGCCGACTCCATGTTGGACACCTGTGTGAGCGTGTATTAGCTACCCCAGAGCCATATCAAGTGTTAAACAAACTTTGTTGAAAGGATTAGCGGCAGAAGCCGCTCGGTTACAGTCGTGCACGTGACCGACTTATCTTCTACCCTACCAACCTTTCTTCCGCTCTGCGGATCAGAATGTTGCTCTGATATAGACAGTAGCTCCACCAGTTCTTTGCGTCTCTCCTGTTCGTCATGGGGACGAGAGTATTCCATTGAGAAACATAACTGTGGGAGCCGGCTCCAACGACCTGGCTCGCATATGGAGCAAAGAATGATTAGAACCCGTTTGCGCCAGTCGGTCAGTGTTAGAAGCGGAGCGGTCGGGCATACCGATTAACCTCACCCTGGGGCCGTATGCCCACCGTCCTCGAAAAAAGCAAGGGAGCCCCCACCGGGAAGGAAATCGATGGGTATGGAATGAGCTAAACCAGCTCCTTTGAAAACATGCTGTCCTTAACTTATCTGGTAAAAATGAAGATAAGTGTGGTGACTTCCTCCCAATCAACCCCTTGCTCTGTGGTACGGTAAGGGGACGGTTGGGAGCTATAGCAGTGTGTCATAAAAGTGAGACTTCATAAGTAATAGTTCAGTACTATCGCATCGAAGCTTGAGATGGCCCTACCACAACGCCGATCGAGAATCAAGCCGGTTTTTAAAAATTTAATAGCACATAACCTCAGATCTTTGCACGCTTATCTCTAGCGTTCCCCTGTTTTCACACGGAATAGATGAGTATTTAATACCCACTGACTGACAAGGGAACTACAATAAGTCGACAGTAGTGACCATTCCAAATGAAATGTACTTTTCTAGAACCATTTTCGGAAGAAAAGTCCGAATATGCCCGTCGCAGCTACCTAGGCCCACTCTGAAAAAAAGTTATAGGCATTTTTTCTCTGATTTTCGTTTCTATTGTACCCTCCAATAAGAGCATTATTTCTACGAAAATCCGGAAACGGACCTCATAATCGTGTTTAGCACCCAAAAATACCCCATTAAGCAAAGCTTAGGTGAAGGAACATTTTCCAAACTTTGCGCAGACTAAAAGCGTTTTGGACTTGTAGTGATTTTCGGTTGGGCGTGTATTTACACCAATTAGAGGGCTCAGGAAGCGTTTTAAGAAAAATGTTCCAGATTTGACTTAAAATTCTCCCAGGGGGTTTTTTCGATGCTGATCACGAATCTAAAGTTCATTTATCGATTTTCCGAACTTTTCGACTGTATTCGTTCACAGATACCCATCGGGGGAGAATTTGATAGCAAATCGCGACTTTTGACGATTTCCGGAGTGCTACTATAGATTAAGCTCAAATTACTTCTCTGGAGGTTATTTGGAGTGCTGAACACGAATTTGATGTCGGTCTATCGATTTTTGACATCTCACGGTAGATTAGTGTGGGTATACGGTGGTTTGGTCAAAGTCTCAGATTTGCCTCAAAGTTTCTATGTGGGAGTTATTTGGAGTGCTGAATACGAACTCGATGTTCATTTGCCGAATATCGGAATATTGAGGAAGGTTTCGCCCCCTATGGCATGTTACCTATCGTAACCTACAGTAAACCTTAAAATTTGGGCAAGCAGACCCCAAGTTCGTGTTAAGCACCCCAGATTACCCCTACGTTTAGTGGAGTCCACCAAGAGTGTCTCATTTACTTGTCAATGAGAAGCGGTCGATTGGAGATCAATGAACATGAAACTCGTTGCAGCGCAACCGCTCTCGCTCAATCGGTATCGAGCGTGCTGGTATGGGATTCATGCACATTGATCCCCAGCCGACCGCTTCTGATTGATAAGTAGATGAGACACTCTTGGTGAACTCCACTATACATGTTTTTAGCGAAATCCGGAGAAAAATTTAAAAACACCCTGAAAATTCCATGGGGGGTACCCTTTTATAACTTGCCGCGAAGATTTAAAAAACGTACATAACTTTTTCAGAGTGGGTATAGGCAGCTGCGATGGGCATATTTGGCCTTTTCGTCCGAAAATTATTCAAGAAAAGTACATTTCATTTGGAATGCTCACTATGACTTCTTAAAGGCAGCAGACACACTCAAAAATGATATCAATTTTATGGAATGAATCGAAGGTCTGAAGCTGTTAGTATTCAGAAATAACGAAAAAACCGAAAAAAATTTGACTGATTTGAAGATATAACGGTTCGTTCTATATTGGTCTGAAAGTGGACGAGTTGTACTGCATTGGCTGAAATAGCGAAGCTGGCGACAAATTTGTTGGGATAACGATGCTTAAGTACTCGTACAGCCCTTTCTGGAACGCTTGTGCCCTTAGAAGCCTAAAAAGTGATCCAAAATTAGCGTAATCGAGCATGGAATATCTGAATTGAAGGGCGGAGCCCGTATCGGTGGGCGGAGAAAGGATGATTTGGTGACTCAATAAGGCTCAAATACTGTCATTTTCACTCGTTTTTGACGCTTGCAACTTCGTGAGGGCTCTTCTAGGGCCTGCACGACCCCACTAATGTAGTTATCTCGACAACTTTTGCGAGCGTGTCTGCTGCCTTTAAGGTTTCCTTGTGAGACGATTATAAATTGCCATCGGCACAAAATTCTCACGGTAAACAAAATTTATGATAACCAATTGATTAAGGGTTGGGTATAAAAGAAATTGAGAGCGGTGTGTTTTCATTCCCACATCGTCTTTCTCTGGAGGAGAGCGGCTGAAGCTGAACAGACTAGGGATTAGGAAAAGCGCGTCACCGGTGATAAATATATCACGATATTTATTAGGGTGAGTCATAAGTTCTTGGAATTTTTCAAAAATTCATATTAATTCGCGCGCGAATAGATCAAATGCCACTAGTGCGCGGTTCTTTGCTAGGTAGATCAAACCTCGTTAATCAATACCTGCCAGCCCTCGAAACGCCATTCGTGGCTCAGTAAAATGTCGGAAAAAGAGCACGCTCGCGTACTGATTCTTCACTACTTCGAAAGAGGTTTCACAGCTGCTCAAACCGTTAAGGAAATAAGGGCCAACGAAGGAAGGTATCGAATTGCTGCCAGTACTGTGTACAACTGGTATCAAAAGTTTCGCTCCGGCAGCTGCTCTCTGAAGGACAAGCCGAGATGTGGAATGCCACGAATTCACGACCCCACGTTGGCGGCGAATGATCTGGAGAAAAACAGGCACCTTCACAGCAGAGGTCTCGCCCAGCTTACAGGGAGTTCGCAGTCGACCGCAGTTCGCCAGCTACACAATATGGGACTGAGACCGAAAAAGCCATCCGTGATTCTTCACACTTTATTCGACACCGACAGGAATCGCAGGATGGCCATTTGTCAAGAACTACTGAGACGGCGCCACAAAGGAAGTTTTCTGGTCGCATCATTACATGTGATGAGAAATGGTGCTACTATAAAAATCCTGACCTGTCTGTGCAATGGGTTAAGCCCTTTGAGTCGCCAGATCTCTGCAACGTCGGGATATCCACGGAAAAAAGAGTCTACTGACTGTTTTTTGGTCCACTGATGGAGTTGTGTTCTGGAAATTACTTTCGCCAGGAAAGACTATAGATGCTGACTACGTCTGCAAAGAACTAGAGGAAATGGTCACCAACACGGAGAAAAATGGACGAAAACGTGACCAGATCCTACTGCTCTGGGACAACTGCCGCCCACACATAGCGAAAAAATTCAAGAAAAATTGAAGGAGCTGCAGTTGGAAACTCTCCCTCATCCAGCCTGCAGTCCAGATATTGCTCCATCGTACTACCATTTATTCAGAAGCCTCGAACACTGGTTGAGGGGAAAGCAGCTTAAGACCGAAGAGCACTTGAGGGCCGAGTTGGAGGCTTTTTTTGCATCGAAGCAGCGCTCATTCTAAGACTACGGTATTCGAAGTCTCGCTCGTCGTTGGCAGAAAGTTGTTCGTTGTAATCGCTCTTACTTTGAATAAATTTGTTACCTTGTGTTTAAGAAAAAAATAAAAATAAAAAATTCCAAGAACTTATGACTCACCCTAATATTTATTTATTTATTGAATAAGCTGCTTAAGGCACACGTAATAGAAAAATAGGGATGACTAGAACATGGGTAGAAGGCATGGAAAGCGAGTATTGGTATCACAGTTCTAGTAACTCAACAGCTTCTTCCCTGCAAGGCGTTTGAAATTCAACAGAGCACCAGGAATGGGCAGTGGAGTGACGCTAAGATTCAACGAAACAAAGGTGGATCCAGCTCTACATGTGAACGAAGAGACTCTCGTATTGCTTTTGGGAGCCGAATACGAGATTTTCTGAGTGCTTCCCCTAGTTCTGGAGCGAACTAGCCTAAAAATTTTGAGACGGTAGTTTTCATGAGCCCTGATAGAATTCTGAAGACTATGCATGCATCATAATTAGCCACTTCAGGTGATCTGAGAAGGCCACTTTCTGCTATAGTGAAAGCCCAGGTCTTTAACAGAGGATACGAAATTCAGCACATGACCAGCGAAATTGTAAGATATTTGGGCCTAAACATGGAATACTCTGGCAGGAAAAACTACTACATTTCCGTGAGAATATTGTGCCGATGGCAAGTTATAAACTTGTTACTCACTGTCCCCCTCGGCGGGGGAGGTATGCATACGGCCCCTGGCTTCCTCTGGGGTAGGGAATGGGGATGTGATTGCACTTCCTTTTTTCTAAAAAAAAAGTTAAAATATCGAAATTGCAGCGACGTTAACCGAAATTTTCAGCCCCGCAGATGTGATGTGCAGGGCAAATTCGCTGTGAGAACAGGAGGCTCTTCTGAGAGTTTTACACTGCCCGTACCGAGATAGTACCGCGGCCAAGGACACAGACGTGATGACGGAGCAACAGCACCGCGATTTCTAACGGAACCTAGACACTGCCGCAACAGTGCCGCGTTATTTGAGAAATCCTGTCTGACCGAGGCCATAGTTGACCGATCGAGTGTAGCCAGCCAGCCCGGTCGATACTCATGAAAGATATGAATAACGAGGGGTGAAAAAAAACATCCGGTGTGGCCGACCCGACCGATATTGACATGGTATAAGGTTAGGAATGAACGCTACCACTGATTTCATTCCTTATACATATTTCATATAGTCTACAGCAATGGAAGTAGGACCTGGTGAGGTTGCGGACTCTTCCCAACATACTGTAGTCTGATTGTGTTATCACTCATTTTTCGAAATAACTGAAATTGGTCGGTGAGTTTTCATTTCTACTCTCACATTTTCACCTGTTTTCATTGCTTCCAAATATGTAGTAATATCGGTGAAAACACAAACCCACCAATCTATCACAGCTGCTTCAAAAATGAGTGATACCACTTACAAACTACCGTATGTTAGGCCGAGTCCGCAACCTCACCAGGTCCTACTTCCATTGCTGTAGACTATACCTATCGACCACGTTGGTCACACCGGGTGTTTTTTCAACCTTCCTCGTACATGTTTTTCTTACGTATCGACCAGATCGTCCACGGCAGGTCACGGCGATTTTTCCAGCCAACTATGACCGAGGCCAGAGACAGAAATTTCTGTGGAGTTCCTTAATAATGAAATGGCTGCTATTGCTACCAGGTATCTGATATTGGGAAGAATTTTCAATTTTTCATAATTGATTCTTGAGTGGACAATGAATCACTCACGCGGCACCGCTGTGGCGTGGCGGGAGGGGTTTAAATTCATTCATACTCATCTCTTCGCCGGCGCAGGCCGCTCTGATGGTAAGGAAGGGAAGAAGTGTAAACAGCCCCTAAATACGTGGCTTAAGAAATTACAAAGGCCCGTAGTAGAGCCGGCAAAAATTCCAGTTCAGCCTATCTAAATCCATGTTCTGAAAAGAATTCAGATGAGCCGCACACATTTCAGACGTACGTGTTGTAGGATAGCGACCTAGGCTAAACAGAGAAAGTCAGCAACAAACAAGTTTAGCTTAGTCACTCAGTCAGATCTGACTGAATCGATTCAGTCAGATCTGACTGACTTCTTGGCTAGAGAGGAGAGAAACAGCGTGACAGGTCAGGAGTGCGCTCGAGACTGTTTTGAGGAGCAAAGGAGTAACTTAAATAACTCAGCTGAGATTTCGACTTATCAATATCAATATCAGCTTCCACGAAACAAACAGCATTTCATTTATTGAGAAACGGAGCATAGAGTTGGTCGATTTGTGAACGACCACGTAGAGAATAATGGCCGGTTGTTCTTATCATCACAGGTATTATCGAGTCCTCATCATCATGACTTTGCAAGACCGACCGCTTCAATGCAACCTATCGCTCGATACGATTTCGGACTCGTCTGAGCCCTGTCTGAATCGTTTCGGGCTCGTCTTATCACTCATTCAGATGATCCTGACTTAGTGGTAGGTTTACTACGGGCCAAAGTTTGACAGGCTGTATCTTGTTTCTTAAACGTCATCAGCAAAAACCGATTTCAGATTCGGAGAATTGAGCAAAGAAAACATTCATCAACTTTCAAATCTAGACCAACCACATCAAGGTTCCCTGGTTAGCCCAGACCGAGCTAAGTCAAGTGTGCTGCGAGGATGCCCATGAGAGAATATGTGAGCCTAAACGCTAAAAGCTCGTGACGGTAGGTGGACCCCGGAATCCACCCATACTTCTTCCAGGGTTCCATTTATAGTGCTGAACACGAGTATGAAGCTTGTTAGCATTCATACATGATTGAGAGTGAACAGCTGTTACTTCAATGTTTTGAGAAAATGTAGTGCGATGAAAAATAATTAAAGGCAGTGTTCACGATTATTTTCGTTCCCGAGTTTAGCACTCAAAACAATACGTTGGCTACCAAGTGTTACCAAAGTTACGAAGAAACGGCTTGAAACGCACTAAACCGTATTATTTCAGTGACATTCTCTGGCCTGGACTAGTTGTCCGATTGGATGAACATGTTCACAGTGGTTGTCACCGGTGAAAATGGGGTTAATCGAAAATGGAAGAATATTTCAGGCAAAACAGTATTACTTAGGGTCCGATGGAAAGACCAGAGCAATAGAGAATAGTGAATTGCGAAAGACGGATCCAAAAAAGATTTCATTGTCACAACGAACAGTTCCAGTGAGAGTAAAAAGGTGAGGTGAGAGTAAAGGATCTTGTGCCCTTCTGGTACGTTTTTCTCTATTTCTTCGTCAGTTCAGTTCTAACCGGTGGCCAAACAATCGATTTAGCGATTAATCTTAAATTCGAAGATTATTGTGCACACAGCCTTTAAAGGCAGTGGTCGCGATCAAATATGCTTGTCGTCTTTTTCTCTCCAAATCCTTTCCTGGGTCTCGAGTAGTAGGACCTATAAGAAAAAATCGCGAAAAAACCACTGTTTTGGGCCGAATTTGAAACCTGAACTTTCTTGTCTTTTGATGGTGGACGAGCCCTCTCCACATCATCGGCATCGATGACCTCTTATATCAAGAACATCAGCTAGCTTGAAATTGAATGTCAATCAATGAACCTTCGAATTTATGTACACATCTAGTCAAAAACATTGATTGAAGTGATGCTTTCATTATTCAACTGTTTTTATTCGTTAAATTTGCATTTATTTCGTCCTCTGAATGTCGATGATCTTTGACTGCTCGGCATGAGACTGCGATCTGTTTCGTCATCGCTGTGCACGTGTGCACGAACTAGCTTCTTTGGGCCCTAGAAACACTATTTGTAGACCGTTTTTCACCGCGCTACCTTCATAGTTTTTCAGCTGTTTTTGATCTAGGCTGATTTTTGTAGTTTTTTCGATAACGTTTTTCATCGTGACCACTGCCTTTAAGGGCAAGGTAATACGGCATCAACTCAAATGAGATTGTTTACCGCGGTTCGATTTCGAGATAAATAAAATCGCCATAACGTTGTTCAGATGCGCTTTAAAACCTGCTCAAAGAAGTTCCGAAAGTCACCTGAGAAGCATAAAATCTTCAGACAAGCTTTCCAAGTCGACTTTGAAAAGGAACTAATTCTTCGAGATAATAAATTTGGATAAATACTGTTTTTCGAACGGGGTGATACTCCCGACAAATACTGATCTCGTGTCACAATAATCATGCCACCCTGATACACACTAACTTCAATTGAATTCGGAGTGAGGTTCAGTTCTGCCATGGCTATGTGTGATCAGTGCTATTGTCAATGTAAAACGGCTGTTATAGCCGGTGCGGCTGTCGTTCTTGGTGTGATTATCTTTATGGCGTACGACAAGGAAAAGGTAAGGAAGGATCCTGATTGTGTAGAAATCTCTAGACGGCTGTTCAATTGGCATCCTCTAAGGCTTGTTTCCAGGGCAGAACGCGAAGGATGTGAAGACACAGCGGGTGTCACGGTAATGCTGAATAAAGGCTTGTTGAGAGAGATATGATTTAGAAGTGTTTTCATTCGTCTTGTGTGTATGAGATCGTCATAGACTGTATCTTGGAAGTGTGCGATGGTCAATAAACACTTCGTCAAAAGCAGAGATTTTGAGGAAAAAAGCGGTTTAAGGATAGCCAGACTTCGGCTGGCTGCGGGCTATGTTCGCAGTATAGTTGTACACGATCGAAGTTTTCGATAAATTTTCAAACGATTTTTCGAATTTTTTTTTCGTTCGGAAATTCATCGAACGAGATTTTCTCAAATTTTGTTCGTTCAATTTTTGGATCTATCCTAGAGGCGGGGCCACCCTAGATTTTTTCATAGAAATGAACGAGAAACCTGAAAAGGATCCTTGTTACTGCTATCAATCATTGCTGTTATTGACGTTCTATAGAAATACTTCAATTGATAGCTTATAGATCGATGCTTCATTTCATTCTTCCTGAATCCTGGGTGCCCCCCCCGTCTAGGATAGTATCCTACTATCGTAGGATAACGTGAAAACTGTTGCTAACTTTACTGAAAAATTGCTGCAGCTTGTTTACGCGGAATTGCGAACGTACGCGATTTCTCGTAAAACAAGCAACAGCATTTTTTTGTAGCGACACCAAAATTTTTCGCGTTCTTTCATGAGCATGTGATCCTATATACGCTTATTTTATTCCTTTCAGTGATAGATTTGGATTTGATATTGAAATAACACCGTAGAAAAGCAACAGCAAGATGCCCAACGCGCGAAGTCCATCGCGCCGCGTTGCATTGCAAGGCGACGCGATGGATGTCGCGCGATGACAAATCACGTCATTTCGAATCACTGTGAACACCCAGCGACGACGCGACGCGACGTCGTTTGATCGATACGCAGGCTGGCTATAACATCGCTTCACTAGACGAAAAATACCGTGCGGTACAAATTGCCACGATAGCCGTAAAATATAGTGTATGGTGCAATTACACAACTCACACCGGGAGTCACGCCTGTAATTCCAGTGCAACCGCATTCTCAATAAATAATCACATAGGAACGGTTGTTTGGCGGTGGAAAAGGATTTTCGGTGCAACCGCGGAAGCAAGAATAGAGATATCAGGTTGAAATCACTTGAAACCCAGATTGGACAGTGCAGCCTTCGGCTGCACCGTCAGGCGCAAGGGAGGTAATCCCTGGGTGGGGGCTGATTTTCGTGTTGGCTGCAATTCGGAGTGGTTCAAATCACTTGAGACCCTGGATGGACGGTGCAGCCTTTGGCTGCACCGTCAGGCAAGGAAATCCCCGGGTGGGGGCTGATTTTCGTGTTGGCTGCAATTCGGAGTGGTTCAAATCACTTGAGACCCTGGATGGACGGTGCAGCCTTCGGCTGCACCGTCAGGCAAGGGAGGTGATCCCCAGGTGGAGGCTGATTTTAGTGTTGGCTGCAATTCCGGAGTGGTTCAAATCACTTGAGACCCTGGATGGACAGTGCAGCCTTCGGCTGCACCGTCAGGCAGGAGAGGTAATCCCCGGGTGGGGGCTAATTTTCGTGTTGGCTGCAATTCAGGTGGTTTAAATCATTTGAAACCCTGGATGGACGGTGCAGCCTTCGGCTGCACCGTCAGGCAAGGGAGGTAATCCCAGGGTGGGGGCTGATTTTAGTGTTGGCTGCAATTCGGAGTGGTTTAAATCATTTGAAACCCTGGATGGACAGTTGCAGCCTTCGGCTGCACCGTCAGGCAAAGGAGGTAATCCCAGGTGGAGAGTTGATTTTAGTGTTGGCTGCGATTCGAAAAAAAAACATTTAAAACCAAAAATCGGCAAGGAAGGAAAACTTCGGGTGTGGACCGATCTTACTGTTGGTCAAAACTCTGATTGAAGAAATGAAACCGAGCAGCCTTATAGTCAGAGTGAATAGATAACAAACGAGGTTGAAATTCTTGTCTGATTACCCAAAATCCCTTCAATTACCAAGCCAATACCCTTATTAACTCTCAGTCACATTTCACTGCCACTTTCATGAACATTTCTACCTGAAATTACCGCTTTCCGAAGGAGACGTGAAAGTTTTTTCAAGATTTCCGCAGCTAATCAATAAAATAGGCGTCGCTGTTACCATGGATTCTGCATCTACACCATCACACACGCCATTTTACGGCTATCGTGGCAATCGGTACCGCACGGTATTTGGAGTTTACTCATCGCTTCGCGCTGCGAATGAATGAATAAATCGAATAAATGAAAAGTGCCTGTGCCTGTGAAAAAAAATGAAAAGTGCCTGTGCCCATTTTATTGTCTCCGTTGTGAGATTTGGATGTGTTAACGGAAAAATCAACGAGCTGGCCTACGCGCGACGACCATCGCGTCGCGTTGCCATGCAACGCTAAGCATGTATTGAAAGCACACACCTCGATAAGGAACGGATGCATATAGATCTGTCTCCAATTATAGCGAAAATCGGGGAAAGTTGCTAAAGATGTTTTTAGGTAAAAGCTAGAATGGTTTTTCAGCGAGTATCTACACCGCTCATATATGCGCTCCATAACTTAAAAAATATATATTTCGTTTATGAATGCTTGCTAGTTTTTGAACAAGGCGAGTTACTGTGCTTATCTGGGCCAAATTCCGGTCCGCGATTGCGTCTCGGCACGCTTTGCAGCCGCCCGCGCTCGAGTCAGTCGGGTTTCCAGCGCCAAAGCCGACTCGATGTGGCTTTGGTATACGAATTTCTACGAATTTTCTCAGTTTCCAGTTCCCAAAACCCACCTAGAGTCACCAGATCGGCGGCTGCGGCGCTGGAAGATCTTCTGAATCGGGAGCGTGCGGCTGCAAAGCGTGTCGAGACGCAATTGCGGACCGGAATTCGGCCCAGATAAGCACAGTACAGGATTGAGGTCCCGTCCACTTCTTATTTTTTCTTCTGCAGCCTCAAACTGTTTTTGTCATGGGTTGAGAAACTGGGCGGCCTTCACAGGATTCGTCCAAAGGTCCATTGTTGTTGAGGAGGTAGGTCTCTTTGGGCACATGAACAAGTGCGCCGTGTCGTGTCCGGGAGCACCACAGTCCGGGCATGAGTCTGGTCGGCTGCTGTCGATCTTGTTGACGTAAGACATGAGCCGAATAGAGTGACCACAGCGCAGCGAGGCAAGAGCGCATCTGGCTTGCCTGCCGAGTTGAGACTCGGACTCGCAAACCCGAAGAGGCACTGCTTCTAAGATAGAGTTCACAGCTGCCTTCTCCAGATATCCTCGAACAAACTGGGTGTGCTCCTCACTCAGAAGACGAAACCTTTCCATGTTGGAGTCGGACTCTTTGTCGGTAATTCGGCTGTCTCAGAACATTAATATACAGTGCCCGGAGTTCACAATGCTCCTTGACTGACAATATGCAGGCCTCCGCGTGAAGATGTTCTATTGGGGAGCTCCTTGCACAACCGGTAGCAATTCGAAGCGCGGCATTCCCTGTCCACTTCTAGGATGAACGTATGCGCACCCAAATTGTTTCTCTCGCTTTCTTACTGTTTTTTTTGCGACACAACTGCCTTGTCGACCAATTCAGATCTCTATTTCCAGTAGCCTTCCAGGTGTCTATCGCGAATTCACGCTTCAAAGCTTGATAATTATTATAGATCTATCACGTCCCATCAACTTCAAATGCTATGTCTTCTATAAAATCGATACTCCGTTTGTTTTGTTCAAGGCTAAAATATGGAAATATTTCTACAGTTCGCGTTATTGCATAGAATTCCTAACCATCCTTGATTTCGGAGCCAAATATACTTTGTTCTCTCTCGTGCGTGTCCAAAGCAAAGGGAGAGACAATGAGAGTGTTGGAAAGAAGGAGACGCAGCGCACGCGTGCACACGCACGCGATCGGCGGAAAACAATTTCATTCCTAAATAGACAATAAGCCGAGGTATAAAGATAATCATCGAATTTGCCGTCTTCAACGGGCTTACCAAAAAATACTCGGTAGAACGTTCCGGCAAGAAAATTACCGAAAAGACTTTTTCGCACACCCCTGGCTCCGATCTCCAAATCGCTTGAGATTCTTGCGAACCCATTCGCCCAATTGAACCACAGAAAACGCATTTCGTTCATAGACCACCTCGCGGCAAATGTGGAGCGAGTCTGGATGATTCGTGAGTGGATCTCGTAGATTTCTCCTTAAAGCTGAGCGTTGTCCGTTGCTGGGTTTTGAAACGAACAACAAACAATTTATAGTTAAATTATACCTTAAAATGTCAAGACAGTGTTGAGATTTTTCAATTTGTTGTTGTGGGAACAAAAACGCAGATCGGAAGGTACTAAACTATTTATACGCTTGCTTCAAACTTAGTCCAGGCACTATAGAAAAAACGAGCAATGAGTAACAAATGAACACTGAATCCCATTAATAATTCACGGGGAGATACGAACATCTGGAGATCAAAAAATTTCAGATCTTCCAAAACAGCAATAAACCAACAAAAACGTAAGAAATTTCATAGCACATATGTACAAATGAGAAACGCACATGAGTGTCACCGTACCTTTCGCAGAAGAACATCGATAATACGAGACAACTGAGTTTTTTTTTCTTTGAACACCTAGACCGAAGGGAGAACCTGATGAAAAAATCTCGGGGTAAGCGCAAATGGTAACCAGCATGCATGTATTTTTGGCCCGCACGGTGCCTTTTGCCCTCTGAGGTCTCTCCCAGCTGGCTACTTCAATAGCAAAAACTTTGCTGCCTCAAAACTGTGAATATGGGAAAGCTAGAAAAATTGACAGAGCGTTCAATGAGTCTCTCCACAGACTAACATCATATATAAATTTCTTCGTTTCCTTCCCTTTTCTCTGTGAACACACACTTATCCACGAACAGGGTGATAGAACCGCTGGACCGATCCAATGAGTGGATCTTTCCGCTTACGTCTGACACCTTCATTTTCCTCATGACAGCCTGAACGGTTCATATTGAGTTGGGCTTCGTACATGCTCATGATGCATGAATGGCTGTGCTCAACTTTGCAAACTAAGCTCACAGGTAATGGAACAGGCTAAAAGTTGTCTAAACCAATGATACGCACCTGAGAAAAGCAGGTGGTCAGGTAACCAAGAAGCACAAAAAATATGTATCATGTGTCCCTCTGCCACCAAATGAATGATGAAATCGGGAATATCGATCTACTCACCTCTGCACAGCGAAGAACAAAGTTCAGCTTTTTGATGAAAACCGTAAAGTTCGTCTCCGAATAGAGCTCAGTCACACTTTTAACCGACATAGTTTCCGTCGTACCGAGGTCAGCCTTCAAACAAAATACAATACAGAAGGGATCCAATGTAAATCTAAATCTGTCTGAAGGGAGTGTTCCGGTTTGAACGACCTCCAAGGTAGCTGCTGATACCATTCGTAAGGCAGCATACAAGCTCGTGAACATTCTGACATAACCACGTAAATTAGCTCGTACGACTCATAAAAGAACGCCAACGCCACTGGAGGTGCCAACTACAAATCACGATAACCCTTATTCAGCAACCATGAGTCGCTAGGCTGAGAACTTCTACTCCTGAGAAAAACGGTTTAAGAAGCGGAGCATGAGAGAACGATCGGCGACCAGCAGTAATAGCGCTCCAAGATGGGGAGACCATGAGACAAGCAGCCATACTGATTGCGATGTACCATGTCCACTTTAGGAGTGTCCATGGCTAGCGACAAGCGTCAGCTGTCACTAGCCATAGAGTGGTTGAACATGAATTTCGAATAGAAAATAAGACTAGCGAAAATCTGACTGCTTACGCGGACCACATGGCTCCGCGCCCAGTCAATGGCAGGTTAGCACATCAGCAGGCGTGTCTTGTCGCTCCCGCTGCAGATCCATGAACCATCATGCATAGTAGAATGGGCTAGCGCGTGTGTATCGCATGCTGCTAGCTAAGTGTTGCTAGACGCTCCCTTATTTACAGGCTGGCGACTCACAAGGGAACGGCTTCTAGTCAAAGTGGCCATGCCAGATGAAATGTACTTTTCAGAACTACTTTTGGACGAAGAGTCGGAATATGCCCTTTGTAGCTGCCTAGACTCATTCTGAACGAATTTATGGGTGCTTTTAGCGCATTGCAGAAAGGTAAGGGCCATCACTTAATTTTTGGGACGTTTTGAGAAAAATCGAAATTTGTTCGAATTGTGTATGCAGGGGTAATCTAGGGTGCTGAACACGAATCCGGGGTCCGCTTGTAGGAAATCTCAGATTTACTGAAGGATACGGTAGGTACTACTCTAGTTAAGGGACAGAATCTACCTTATTAATTTGAAAATCGGCTAAGGAACATCGAATTCGTATTCAGCACCCCGAACAACTCCCGCATAGAAATTTCGAGTCAAATCTGACACTTTGAAAAAACTACCGTATACCCACCGTAATGTATCGTAAGCTACCAAAAATCAATAAACTGACCTCAGATTCGTGTTGAGAGCTCCGAATCACCTAAGGGGAAACAATTTGAGCCACATCTATCGTAGCATTTCGGAAATCATCAAAAGCCGTGCTTCACTCTCGAAATTTCCCTCCCGATGGGAAGCTTTGGAAGAATTTAGTCGAAAACTTTGGAAGGTCGATAGATGAATCTCAGATTCGTGATCAGCACCCCCAGATGACCCCCCCCCTGGGAGAATTTTAAGTCAAATCTAGAATATATTTCTTACTCTTTCTAGACGCACAACCGAAAATCCGTACGAATTGCAAACGCTATCACTCTGTGCAATGTTCGGAAACTGTGCTTTCACACAAACTTTGCCCGGAGGTTGTTTCGGGCTCTAAACACGATTATAAGGTCCGTTTTGAGATTTTCTAGAGATAACTGCGCGTTTTGGAGGGTACAATAGGTACGGAAATCAAGAATAAATGCCTATAACTTGTAAAGAGTGATCCTAGGCAGCTAAGAAGGTCATATTCAAACTCTACGTCAAAAAAATGGTTCTATTAAAATACATTTCATTTGAAATGGCCACTTTAGCTAACAGTAGTTTCCTTGTCAGCGCTGTTCGAGTTGGGTCATCCTGAACCGCGTCCAGCTCTTCCATTGGGAGCTGTTGCGAATTTATTAAAGTTGTTTTCACAGCACTAATTATGAGAATGTATATTGCCATTACCCCAGATGAAATTCCTGTCAAAATTATCTGTCACCACAAAGAAGCCTGTCAATAATAAACGCACCCAGATATGTCCCGCAATCGCCAGCTTCAATGTCGCGCTGAATCCTGTACTGCGCTTATACACTGCAGGTAGTATAATCCGATACGAGTACTGAACCATATGCAATGTCTTCGCATCTGAAATTATGCATCAAACCTAAACATGGGCACTAAAAACGAACGCACGTGAATTAGCATCCAAAAATGAGTGTAGTCTGCTGACCACACTCGTTTTCAAGAGTATTCCTGTATATCAAACCAGACATAACTTTCGTCTGAGTACATGCTGCTTTATGAAGAATAGTTTTCTCCACATGCATAGTTTTGGCACCTCTCCTGCTGCTGCAGACAGGAAAGCCGGGGCGCGTTGCATGAAGCCTTGTTTTTACTGCACCTGTTCGCTGCGGCCATGCGAGGGACAACTGTTCCTTTTCCATCGCGCGTAATGGAAAGGCGCTCCAATTGTGATCGCTCCGTGGCAAACGTCCTACATCGCTGGGTCGCGGCGATGAGATCCTATGTTTTACTTCTTAACTGCTGGAGGAGCGATTCTCAATGGTCGCTGACCATCGCTCCGTCGCGGCCAAAATGGCAGCGGTGGAACGATTGGCAGTGATTGACACGCTTTTTTCTGTGAACATTGCTCCATTAACATGACGATATCAGTGTTTACGAGTCGGAACATGTTACTAATGGCCACTGGCCATTCCTTTTCACCGATTGATTGATTTTTTCGATCATCATCGAGGCTATGCACAATGAACAAAATCGCTGCCGCTGCTTCATCGCTGCAGCAGCGGGTACTATATCGCTGGGATGAAAAACAGTAGCGATGCAGTCAAAACAAGGCCAAAAGCCCCCGTTCATTCTTCACGTCGCCGCGATTCATCGCTAAAACCATACGAGCCGTGAAAGCCGCCCGCAATGAGTATGGGTAACGGTAACGCGCCGCGTGCGATGGAGATACGGTATCTGCTGGGTGGCAAGCTTCCGCTGGTCGGCGGTTGTGGAGTCATACTTATTGTATCAGATGGCGCCAACGTGCAATTCTGTCCAGCGCGATTTCGTCGTACCGGCAGGGAGTAAGAATAGATCCAAAACTTCGCAACTTCTTCAAAACAACACATACCGATGAAACATTTCTTGCACCAATTTTTCGAACATCGCTCCACGATCTGTTCGTCACCACAGAAAACACAAACTGCAGTGAATATCAGTGCATTCCGGAGATAATCAGCTTCTTCAAGCACATCCACGTCAGCTTCCACAAAACTGGAATAATGGCTTAGAGCGGAGCGAGGTACAGAGCAAACCCTTATGAAATCTACCGCACCATCGCGATAAATCCAAGAATGCAGTAAACAGTATCCGGGATTTACTAACTTGACAAAGCGAACTTTCTGTCCAATATCCAATTTGAGAATCTTATTCATTTGTTCCGATAGTCCATACCGAACCAACTCCGGTTCCCATCCCTCCTCCAGCATTCGGTCGATTTCACCTTCCAATAGAATGTTTCTTATCTGAATCAAGGTAGTCGTAACAGCTCGACAATTTTCTGTATATCTAACAAACCTCGGAACCGAAATGCTCTCGTAAGTCGTCAGGTAATGCGCGATGTTCAGTAGGGCTGGGAGCACCTAGTCCAAATTCATTTGAAATCCCATTTACGCCATTTCCTTCAGAAACAGTGACTTCTTCCTCTTCCTGGGTACCTTCATCACCATTAACTTGCTCCAGCACTTCACGAATGGACTTCTCGCTGACAACACTATCATTAACCACTCCATCACCTTCCTCCATGAAAACTGGTGAGTCGTCCTGAACGCATTCAGCTTTCCTACTCAGTGCTTTACCTACATATGGATACTTGAGACATAAGGGCTGACCAGAGTGGTACGAGGCGCGGAGCGACCTTATGATCGGCTGCCGCATTGATAGGTCGCCGCCATAAATCAATATGGCAGCCCATGATGAGGCCGCGCGGGGCCTTGATGCCACTCTGCACAGCCCCATATGGGGGAGTTCGTGCATTATTGCCTCCCACGCAGACAGCTCGCGTGCCGCGCCAGCTATCAATACGGGCAAGATCAATGATACATAGCTATTCATAGCTTGATCTATTCCCGTGAGAGGGTTTTTGTTTTATTTTTCTCCGACAATTGGCTAAATTCCTTCGAATGTCTAAGCTGTTTTTAGGAAGAAGCGCGTTTTTTGAACGTATCAAATAAATAAATAAATGACGAGCAAGCGTGCTGCGCGCGTTCAGCTGCTACGCGTAGATAGGCCTCTACAGCTTTTCTCCAATTTTTCAACCCGGTCCACATGGCTCACATAAGACGCGGAACGCCAGAGCAATTAAAGGCAGTGTTCACGATGAACTTCGCTTCCGATATCTCCACGGTTTACGGAAGGTCTGGAGCCCTATATAACAAGGCATGCTTAAAAAAGACAAGAAAGACGCTTTTTGAGCCAAAATAGGCCCCCTCTTGTTTACGTTGATTTTTGAGCGTAGGAATTGACCGCTAGAAGGATGATACCTATCAGTGCAATGAAGCGATCAGCTCACTTATCAGCACTTCCTTGACATGATCATTCCTGTAATCTGAGTCTTCATTTGTTCATTCCGAGGGGGCGGATCTGGGGCATCAGGCGTGTCTGGGACACCAAAACGCTTGTATGCAGCCGTTATTTTGCCGCTCCTGACTCGTTTTCTACCGTTTTTTCTTCTTCTTATCGGCCACATCAGAGCTTCTTCTTATAGGCGTAAAAAGGCTGCGTCATCGCACGGGTTTTTCCACATATCCATAGCTGTTAGGAAGGTTGGTCTTGCCGTACATGAAAATAAATTAAATGAATCGTGTCCCTGGTTATGGCAGTCAGGACATTCGTCAGGGATCGACGAATCGATCTTATGGACGAAGGCCTTGAGGTGCGAGGAGTGTCCACAACGTAGACCAGCCAGGATGACGCGTGTTCGTCTGGATAGGTCCATTTCGCTGCTATCGATCTTGGGGGGGGGGGGGCACGTCGCCAAGAATAGGATTTAGAGAAGCACTGGAGAGGTATTCAGTGACAAATCGGGTGTGTTCCATTTGAAGCAGTCTGACGCGATTGAGCTCCGACGTCGCCCAACGTTGACGATCCAAGACAGAGCCTGCAGCATGAAGCGGCGTGCGAATATGTCGGTAATGGGGACCAGACGACAGCAGAGAGAAATTAGGGTGTGTGGCATTCCTGACTATGCCGACATGGAACTGTTGCGACTGGAGTTGAGGGTGCTGCTTCACAGGAAGCAACGAACACTCTTGAAGTAGGTGAGATACAGATGTGGATCTTGGGCATCCAGTGGTCGCGCGTAGAGCAGAGTTCTGTGCACGCTGAAGTTTGCTCCAAGAGGCTTCCGATAAGTGTCTTGACCATATTGGGGCTCCATATTCCAAAACCGGCTGTACCATAGCCTTGTAAGTGGTTCGTAAGATTTTCTTTGAGCTATCCCATGTAGTGCTTGCCAGAGAACGGATAATGTTGTTACGTGTGTTGGCAGCAGCAGCTCAAATACGTGTTTTCGTGAAAACGCAAGGACGGGTCCAGGAATACACCAAGTAGATGAGGGTGTTTTGATAAGGGCAGCATATTTCCTTGCCAAAAAAACCTTGGGATGCAGCTTGTGTTCGGCAGTCGCTGTAGTGCACAAAGTAACACTGGACTTTGTTGGAGAGATAATTAGCTGCTCCGAATCCAGGAACTTAGCCAGACTGACGAGGTACCATATTTATTCATCTCAGCAGTGGCTCGATCGATGACAGGGTCAGTACAAATTATAGTGATGTCATCCGCATATAGACATAAGTGGATGTTAGGTGACGGCTTTGAAATATCAGACAGATACAGCGAGAATAGGCTGGGAGATAAGACTCCACCTTGAGGGACGCCTGAATTCAGGGGAACAGATTTCGACAAGTGTCCATCAAATTTCACACGAATGGAACGATTTTTGACAAAGTTGTCGGTCCATCTTTTGCAGCAGTCAGGGATAGTCGAGTCCAGGATCGATTTAGACAGCAACGAAGTACTGACATTATGGAAGGCAGCGGTTATATCAACTGCCACGACTAGGCTTCTGCCAGCTGGAGGTTTCATGTTGAAGCCAGCAATTATGTGTTCCGTGATTGACGTGAGCGCCATGATGGTGGAATGAGCCAAAGTTAAGCCGTGTTGTGACACGTTATGTCGTAGTGCTTCTTGGAGATGCGGGTTGATGAACTTTTCCGCTAACTTAGCGATAGGGGACAAAAGGGAGATGGGACAATGCGAGGTTGCCTTATCTTCTGGTTTACCGGGCTTGAGGATCGGTAGAACAATTGCTTGCTTCCATCTAGCAGGATTCACTCCGGTGCTGAATGACAAGTAGGCGAGATCGCTGAGTAGTTCAAGGAACTGTTCCGGCAAGTGCTTTAGATGGACAGCTGACACGCCGTCAGGTCCCTCAGCCCTCGAGTTCTTCATAGACTTGATGAGGGAAGACACAGCAGAGGCAGTTATTGCAGGTACATCATGACGACTGAGCTTCCTTATAGACCGGAGAGTGCGTCTGTTAGAACGATCACGACGCGATGACGCCGAGGCAAAAAGTTTCCCGAGTCGACCTGCAGCCTTAAAGCCGGACTCAAACTTCCCCGAAGGGGACTCAAGCGTGTTTCGATCCGCTGCCAGGTGCTTCCCAGACAACCGCTTAAGAATGCTCCAGGTCTTCTTTGCATCAGTTGAGAAATTCAAAGATTCAGTGAACTCCATCCACCGCGTCCGCTTGTAACCGTTAAGCCTTTTGGTGATCTCATCCGACAGTTGCTGAATACTGGGATCCGCAGAATCAGCTCGGCGCTTCTCGTCCCGTAATTCGATCAGCTCCAGAACATCCGTGGGAACGTTAGGATGAAACGTTCTTACACGCCCTGTAGGAATTGCGATTCTGGAGGCATTGCATATGGCATCAACGATGAACTTTTCCTTCTCATGAAAGGAGCCGGTGAGCGGATAACAGGCTACCCGACTGAGTAACATCTCCTTAAACTGGACCCAGTTAGCCTTACGATAGTTGGTATACAGTTTCCTACGAGAGCCAGAGAAAGGTGCAAGATGACTGAGAGACAAATCCAGTGATGTGTATATGGGTACATGGTCGCTGGCCATAACTACAGCAGTAGACCAGTTACAGGATACAGCAAGGGAAGATGAGACAAATGTGATATCCGGTGAGGACGGCCTGCCCGTGGAAGGAAGGCGAGTGGGGGCGTCCTCATTAATGGCAACAAGGTCACAGTCCTCCGCAAAAAGCTCTAGTAGTTCATCTGTCATCAGGATCTAGAGAGGAGAACAAGGATGAAGAGTGAGCATTAAAATCGCCAGCCATTACAACAGAAGACGATGGGAGGGCAGAGTGTACAGAATGTAAAAATGGAGTGAGGTCAAACGAATTAGGACATGAGGAGGTAGGGGGAATATAAATATTAACAACATGCATAGGGCAACTTTGCAATACAACATGAACACCAATACACTCTACAACATTATCATTAGGAATACGAATAAGGTGGGAGGGTATGAAGGATTTTACAAATGTAGAAACGCCATCACCATGGGATGGGCGGGGAAGGTGGTACGACGTATAACCGGAGAGGCGGGGTAGGGAGGATGTTGGGCTAAGTTTTGTCTCCTGAAGGAGGATGACATCTGGATGAAAGCGTTCAATGTCCAATGTGAGTTCAGCAAGTTTGGCACGCAGGCCATTGATGTTAAGTTGAAAAATGTCTAGACTATGAAGAGGAACACTAGGGGGAGAGTTAGAGCAAGATATACAACAGTACTCAGGCAATCGCGGGGGTCGGTGGCCGGTTAAAACGCCCCTTTCCCAGTCAAATTGATCGGATCTGGCTGATCGGCGGAGGTTTCGGCATGACTCATAACTGCCGAAGTTTTCGTGGTAATGTCTCATATGTGGAGGAGGTTTCGGGTCGACGTGTTGCAGTGTCTGCACTGTTTTTCTCTGATACTCTCTCGTTTAGAGCGCGTAAATGGCAGCTCACAATGTATACGCTGCCCCTAAATGTGAGGCGTTTGTGCTTGTCGTTTTTGGCATTGTTGGGGATATCGAAGCTCTGGCGGGCGTCGGTGGCAGGTTGATTCGCCAATGCTGCCTCTCGACCTGCCACCGACGCCCGCGGCTGCAGGAGTGGTAGGTGATGGTTGGTGGGAGGTGATCAGGCAAAACTTTCGGTGCAAACACGTGGGTATGACGTCACTTCGAGTGGTCGGTAGGAGGTGATTAGGCAGGGCTCTCTGTGTGAGAGGGTCAACTGTGACGTGGCATTGCACGTTGGTGGGAGGTTGACACGCGGAGTTTTCGGCATGAATGGGGGAGTTTTCGGGCCTTGCCCGCCCCTTTTTTCGTTCCGAGCGGCAGCACGCTACCTGTACAACTCCTCTCAACCGGCCACCAACCCCCGCGAGTGTGTGAGTAAGCATCAGTATAGTCATTATAGCTGGTTAACCCGGAACGTTTGAGATGTACCCAGCCGAGGCAACCACCGCACTGAACCCTTGCATGTTGAGCAGATAATCCACAGTGAAGACATGGATAACGTGGAGTCTTGCTTCTCGGTCCCGGGTTCCACTCAATGCCAGCTCGTAATAACAGAATACGAAGGAGTGCAGCAGCCAGCCATTTGCACTCCCATACAGAAAAAACTCCTTGTGGAGTTGTTGATGCCCGTTTGATGAGTCTCCTTGATCTTGGTGGTCGACTCCACAGATCCACCACGCGTAGGTTGAGCATCTCGGATCCGCCGTTCTATCGACACTGGGAGCCTTGAATCCTCCTCGCCTATCATTTCACTGTGCTGCCGAGATGTCGTACGTTCGTGCCGTGGCAGTGTGGAGGAAAGAAGATCATCTCCGTGCAAACCGACGTCACCCCCTCCACGAAGAGGGGTTTTGTCATGGGAGAGGTGCTGGCCGGCCGCAGCTCTCCTTCGGATTCTCCTGCAAAGGGCCGGCGTGGAGAGGAATCCTGGACCCGCTCAGAAGTACCTATGCGCCGCGTGCGGCAAGGATGTTACCAGGAGACATACCAGCGTCCAGTGCTTCGGATGCCAAAGGTGGGTGCATCTCTCCTGTTCGGGTCTCTGTTCTGTGAGGCATCATAACTCTTCTTTTCGATGTGTTTTGTGCTCCTCACCTACCAACTCTGATTCCTCAAACTCCAATCGCCCCTTTCCATTGTACATATAAATCTCAACGGCCTTCGTGGCAAGCTTTCTGAGCTATCTCTCTTTGCACGTACTTACCATCCAGACGTGATCATGGTTCAGGAAACCAAGCTCTCTCCATCCCCTACAAATCCTCATCCCAATATCCCGGGCTATACTTCTTACCATGCTCCAAGGTCAAATCTTGGCGGAGGAGTTTCCACTTTTGTATTATCTACTCTTCCCTCACACCTCATACCTAACACTCCCACGGACGGTACTCTCGAGTATCTCCCGGTCCATCTCCCCCTCAAAACTCCCCTTTCTCTCTTCAACATCTATATTCCCCCTACCACATCATGCCCTCCATCCTATGATCCTATTCTACTCCTCAGGCAGCTTTACGACTGCTCCTCTCATCTTCGTCTATATTTGCGGGCGATTTTAATGCTCATACATTTTGCTCGTCTCTTGGCTCTGATGCTAGAGGAAGTGACGTCAAGGAATGGGCGGAGGAGTGCGACCTGGTCATACTAAACGATGATCAGCCCACTCGCCTCCCTGCCAACGGCCGATCTTCTAGCCCAGACATAACTCTTGTCTCTTCCAACCTTTCAAACACATGCTCATGGTCTACCTCGACTACATTGTCTAGTGATCATATTCCTGTCTTTGTGCACATCGATCTCTCAAATTCTCTTGCTCCTTATTCTGGTGTTCGACAACGTTCTTATCTCAATTTAGGCCAAGCAGACTGGTGCCTGTTCAGCGAGGTTGCGCTCCGCCTAGCGGCTGACTATCCGTGGAACGGCAATGTGCATCAAAAAGAGCACCACCTGTCTGATGTAATCCGCCGGGCCATGAAGGCGGCTATTCCTGTTGGCCGCGTTAAGACGTTCTATCCAAACGTCACCAGAGAAATTCTCCAAAAGATTAGGACTAGAGATGCCAGGAGAGCAGCCGACCATCTAGACCCTGTCGTTGCTCAACTCGATGACGAGATCAGAAAAGATCTGGACAGGCACAAGAAAGAAGAATGGGAAAAGTTCACGGGACAGTTGGATTTCAAGGCGGACAGTGCAACTACGTGGAAGGTACTACGGAAGCTATCTGGAAAGAGCTCGCCAGCTACCGTATCCACCATTGAATTTGATAATAACGTTTTCAAGACGGGTAAGGAAGCCGCCTACTCTCTTGGAAAAGCTTCTTTGTCACAAGTACACGGCGTGGTCCGCAGAATAGAGTGACAGTCAGAGAGCTGTGCCGCCTCCCGCTCATGAGCACGGCCGATGCGTACACTGTGGCGCACGTAGAGAAGATCATAAAGGACATGCGGAACTCCAAAGCTGTCGGTCCCGACGGCATTTGTCCTGCTGTACTGAAGAAGCTCCCGACTGAGATACTCCCACTCGTCGTTGATGTGATTAATACTTCATTCAGCTCGTGCATTATTCCCCAAAACTGGAAGACAGCCAACGTCATCCCGTTGCCGAAGCCAGGCAAACCTCAGTCGTCAGTAAAGGGTTATCGACCCATTAGCTTGATGTCACCTTTCGCTAAGGTAGCCGAAAAGCTCATTGTGGAGAATTTAGCAGAGCATAACGAGAAACAATTGTTTCAACACGGGGTCAAAAGGCTGCATTCTACAACTACTGCGTTGCTAGAAATTACTAGCTATGCAATCGACGGGTTCAACGCTTTGAAGCCATTGAGAACTGTTGCTGTCGCGTTGGATCTCACCAAGGCTTTCGATACGGTTAACCTAGGAATCTTGTCAAGAAACGTTTTGGAGTCGTCGATACCACCGTGGCAAAAGCGCTGGATATCGGCCTTTATCAAAGGTCGACGGGCAAGAGTCATGTTCCAGAACCATGTCTCCAACAGTATTCCTATGGCAGCTGGAGTTCCCCAGGGCGGTGTTTTATCACCAGCTCTCTTCAGTCTGTATCTAGAAGATATGCCTGAACCACCACAGGATATCAAGACTGTCGCCTACGCCGATGATATAACAATCATGTGTCGAGACCGGGATATAAAGGTAGCCGCCACCAAGATCAACGAGTACCTGAAGACGCTGAAGAGGTTCTTCGACGACAAGATGCTAAAGATCTCCGCATCGAAATCATCAGTATCCGTCCTCACAACGGACCCATCCGAGCACAGAGCTCATCCGGAGGTAGAGTGGGATGGAGACCGTCTGCCTGCTGCTCGATTTCCAAAACTGCTCGGTCTTGTGCTCGATCCGTCGCTCAAGTTTCATAAAAATACCGAGCAGAAGCAGGCTGTTGTTAAAGCCAAACTCAATGTTCTCAGGGCCCTAGGCGGTACCACATGGGGTAGCAGCAAGGAAACGATACTCATGACGTATAAGGCGATTCTTCAGCCAGCCATGGAATACGCCGCACCGGTTTGGCAGCATCTAGTTTCAGAATCTTCCTGGTTTAAGATGCAACGCGTACAAAATGCCGCTCTTCGCATTGCCACCGGATGTGCAAAGAGTTCCCCAGTCGAGCATCTGCATGCCGAAGCCCGTCTATTGCCTGTGAAGGAGCACTGTCAGCTGCAAGCCCAACAATTACGAATCAATATTATTAAGCAACCAAACCACCCGTCCTGGAGAGTGCTTAACCCCGCTAGAGAGAGAGCCAAAAGAATGCCATTTGCCGATGCTCCATGCAAAGTCAACTTGCAGAGATGGCACGACTCACAGCAAGAACGACTCCGTCTTTTGCGCGAGGAGCACACCAAGTTCGTACGGTGTCATCTTGAGAAGGCGGCGGTGAATCCTATACTAGGAGAAGTACCGCCCCCAGTCTGCGAATCCGAGACTCAACTCGGAAGAAGGGCTAGATGCACACTGGCATCGTTGCGCTGCGGTCACTCGTCAATGCTCATGTCCTACGTCAGCAAAATCGACAGCAGCAAATCTGATGTCTGTCCGGACTGCGGTGCTATCGGCCATGATACAGCACATTTATTTCGCTGTCCGGTGAGACCTACCACGCTGACCATAATGGATCTGTGGACGAATCCACTACTGGTCGCCCAGTTTCTTCACCTATGACAAAACCCTCGATGTGGCTGCAAAGAAGAAGAAGAAGATCATTTCACTGTGGAAAGTCAACGAGGATGATCATCGTGAAAGCTGCCTTTAAGAAGAATGAACTCAATTTCGAGAATCCTCACATATTCAACTACTTGGCTACTCACAATGACGACGTGAACCAGTTTGAAGAGTTAGAAGAAGGTTACACGAAACAAATATCCAACAGTGCTTTTGGCGGGCGAAAAAAAGGACAGAACAACATCGAAAAATTTTATTCAGCCATTCTAGCGACTTAAAGAAAGAGTACAATAATCACGCAAAAATTTTGGACATCAGTCGCTTCGCAGCAGTGGGCATACATAGTGTCGTTCTCTGGGCCAAATTCCGGTCCGCGTTTGCAGACTACGGCTATTGCATCATGCGACACGTGTTAATCGTGCTGGGACCACTTGGTCCGCCACGATTCAACCTTCTCCCAGCACGATTATCAAGTGCCGCATGATGCAACAGCCGTAGTCCGCAATTGCGGACCGGAATTTGGCCCAGAGAACTACAGTATATTGTCCATGTCATTCAAATAAATAGACGCGACCCCGCTTGGCTGGAAAAGTGGCGCGCTGGAAAACGAAAGACTGATGGCTACCGATCAAATCGTCTCGCGCCCAACAGTTGAAAGCTCTACACTTGAATGACACGGACGATAACTATTAAACCCATATTATTCAACTCTGCAGTATAGCTTGACGGGAGGAGGGAAGCTTTACTTTTAAGGCATGAGCATCGAGAGTGCCCCCGCCAATATTTTAGGAAGTCACAACGCAGCCCCCGCGCGAAACCGTTCGGTCGATGCTCACTGACTCTCGCCTCTAAGCGAGCCGCGTAGGCCGCCGAAGTGCGTCGCGGCTACATACAAAAGCGACATGGACAATAGATATACTCTGTTCCAACGAGTCCAAAGAAGCAGCGCTCTCTCTGCGGCTCTGACGGGAGCGCAACGTACGCAAATCAGGTACGCGACGCAGCATCTGTCTTACCGTAAGCCATCTAACGGAATGCATCGAATAAATGCCACTACCTGCCAAATAGGTAAAAATAAGAGTATTTGCATCAGGAGGGAATATCACGAACATTTTGGACGAAAAGAACACAAGAAAGTAATGAGGTATGCAAAAAAAAAGAAATGAGTACGTGAAAAAATCGATGAGCTCTGTTTTTCGGGTTACGGCAAGACAGATGGTCCGTCGGGTACGTAATTTGCGTACGTAGCGCGCCCGTCACAGACGCAGCGGGAGGTTTTTGCCATCCCCATAACCTTCATTTTCAGGCCAAAATTTTTGCGACACTCACCACCCGTTGCGAAATTTCACAAACCCCGCGTGACCCCTGCGACCAGGTCGAAAATAAAGTCAATCGAGAAAAAACCAAGGAGCAATTTGTACGTACCCTATGGTTTGGAGTCAAATTTACTCTGTCCCTTCGAGCGCTTGTGCGGAGCGAGAGTAGAGACAGCGAGAAAGGTCGGGGGGAGACGGAGCATACGCGCGCCGACGCATGCGAAGAACGAAAATAAATTTCACTTCCAACCAGAGGATAAATTCTGTTTGGAAGTGAATTAAATTCCATTTATCGCGTGCGTCAGCGCGCGTATGCTGCGTCTCCTTCTCTCCAAACTTTCTCGCTTTCTCTACCCTCTCTCCGCACAAGCGCGCGATGGAACAGAGCAAATTTGGCTCCAAACAAGAGGATATGTTGTGGCTCTACGAAAAAAAAAATTCTACTATATATATACGGAGAGGTCATCCATTCATTTCATTCAATAAGATTATTTTTCAACAAAGAAACATACGGAGCAGACTTGGGACCGAATCGAATAAATATTCGAATAATATTCGAATAACTCGAATATTCGAGTATTCGAATATTCGATTCATTCGACAATTCGAATTTTGGTGTTTATTCGAATATTCGATTTATTCGAATATTCGATTCATTCGACAATTCGAATTTTGGTGTTTATTCGAATATTCGATTTATTCGAGAATTGAAATTTTGGATTTATTCGAATATTCGATTTATTCGGGAATTTAAATTTTGGATTTATTCGAATATTTGATTTATTCGGGAATTCAAAATTTGCGTTTATTCGAATATTCGATTTATTCGGGAATTAAAATTTTGGATTTATTCGAATATCCGATTTATTCGAGAATTAAAGTTTTGGATTTATTCGAAAATTCGATTCCTTCGAGAATGTAAATTTCGGGGTGTATTCGAATATTCGGTCGATTCCAGTGCCCCACATTCGAATTAGACCGCTGACGAGCAACTCACCCCTGCACCAATTTACGATCGAACCCAAAGCGCACCCCAAATCAGGATTTCAGCATCATTTCACGGTGTGAAAGATTTCTCAGTCTTTTCCACCAACTCAGATACCGGGGACCAACTCAGATTCGGTCGCGATATGATTTCTAATCGGATACCTAGTCGAGTTGAAAGGAACTCCCGCAGCAGCACGTGCTGCTCCGAGGAGCACGCGACTTCTTCGATAGGACCAAGTGGCGCAGAGAGACAAACCCTTGCCGCACCCCCGATCCCTACGCGGCAGCACGTGGCCTGTTCGATACGACTACGTGGCGCAGTGAGGCATAACTTTTGCCTTACCCTATTTCCCACGTTGAAGCACGTGGCTTGTTCGATAGGACTACGTGGCGTAGACAGACAGAACTTTTGCAGCACCCCCATTTCCCACGCGCGCGGCAGCACGTCGTCCTAGGGGGCGGAGTACTAGCCCTTCAATGCGAGCGGGTCTCCCCTAACAATAATACGGTTCGAGCCACGGCCGGCAGCAGGGGTCACTCCAACAGCAGTCCGCGACAAGGAAATCCCCTCGCCACGGTCGACATCGAAGGAGCTTCCTTCGCTGAGGACCATGAGGGAGACCCCTCAGCTGTGAAAAATCGTTAAGAAAGTAGGGCGCGGCGCGGCCTGTTGGTGGTGAGCCGTATTGATAGATCGCGGTGATATATCAATACTGCTCTCCATCATCAGTCCGCACCGCGCCCTGTTGGCACTCTGCTCAACCCCAAAGCGTGTCGTGGCCGTGTCTCCGACGACGATTAGGCCAAGTGGCGCACGGAAAGTACGCGGCGGTATCGTCGTTCACACCGCTTTGTAGTAGAATCGAAAGCCTATCGTGGCAGAATCGGACACCCCGGCTGTCTGAGAGCGTAAGAATTTCGCCCACCCAGGGATTCCAATCCCCTGAATAAAAATCGGTGAGTACCTCTACGGGGACGAGTTGCCTCTCGACCGAATCGGACAAAACCTATTTCGTTCACCCCTCAACAGAAACTCTTTAAATTGTCGCTCTGCAGATGGGGTAAGCCTTTTATGTATGTAGGTTTTCCGCGGTTCGTTCTTGTGCGCAGAGTTCTCGTTGCGTGCTACACAAGCACCAACATCCATCGATTAGCTTTCCTCCATAGCAGACCACAAGCGGCAGGCGTGAGCGACCAATGGCAGGCGTCAACGACCACCGACAGGCGTCAAGTCGTGGCACAGACGCTGGCGCTTGACGCTCCACGGCTGCCGCATTCAACGTGTCCGAGGACGGCACTGGGTTATGATGGTAATGATATTAGTGAGAGCCGCTACTGCCACTATGCCACCACCGTCAGCGACAGGACGGCTGCAAAGGTCGCTGGTGAGTGAGATCAATAACCAATGTCTAAGATGCAAACCCCCAGCGTCACTTGTCGCTGGAACGTCTGCTATGGACGGAGCCTTAGGCGCGCTGCTATTCTAGTCTCAAATATGTAGTACACGTGATGATCCAGGGCTCGATTTCCCTTTCTTGAATCGGTTCGATCGGGTAGAGGCTACGGCGCGAGGTGTGATAAAGGTAAACTCTGATCCGACCCCACCCAAAATCCCGTGATTTCCACCGCCTCCCTCCCCCTTGTCAGGAGATAATGACCACAACCGGTGAGGGGAGATCTTCAAATCTCCATTTAATACCCTCGAATGTTCCATGATTGAATTAGAAAACAAATCATGGACGCAGCTCGAAGCCGGAGAGCGCTACACTAGGGGGGGGGTCTCTGAAAAAATGTCACAGTCCAGGACTGTAATGAAAATTTTAAATTTTTTGAAATAATCTTTGAAATTGTGATACGACTTTTCGCGTTGCTGCAACGTGCGGAAAAGTCTGTCTGGGACTCAAATAAGAGAAACTTTTTTAATATTGTCAAAACGGCCTTTGAGAGCAATTTTTAGGTGTGATACAACCAATTGTATCGCACTTACAAAGTAGTTTCCAAAGGCCGTTTTGACAATATTAGAAAAGTTTCTCTTATTTGGGTCCCAGACAGACTTTTCCGCACGTTGCAGCAACGCGAAAAGTCGTATCACAATTTCAAAAATTATTTCAAAAAATTTAAAATTTTCGTTACAATCCTGGACTTAGACATTTTTCACGGACCCTTTCTAGTGTATGGCTCTTCGGCCTGCGCCGCAGCCGTCGATCTGTTGACTCTAGGTGGGTTTTGGAAACTGGAAACTAAACAAAATTGGAGAAAACTATAAAAAACCATATCGAGTAGGCTTTGGAGCTGGAAGCTCGGCCGACTCGAGCGCGTGCGTATCCAGACGCAATTGCGGACCGTAATTTGGCCCGGAGAACACAGTATGTGCCTTCATGGCATGGAAACAGGCTCCGCCCATGTAATGAAGCGCTCTTCCGCGTGAAGCTGCGTCCATAAGTTGTTTTCTAATTTAGTCAAAAAACAATTGAGGATAGTAAACGGAGGTTTGAAGACCCCTCGGTCGTGGCCATTGTCTCCTAGGGGGGGGGGGGGCTAAGGAAATCACGGGATTTGGAGGGTGGGGGACGTTGGAACAAGTTTATATCCCACCTCGCGCCGTGGCCTGAAGGGCGTTTTCCTCCCCCCAACTTGCAATCAAGTGCACCACCGCACACAAACATTGTGCCAAAAAATTCTCTAGCGGCGATCGATGCATTAAATCACAAAGCCACATTTACCGCTACCATTGTGGCCGTTTTCCGCTTAAACTGGATCATTGAATCTGGAATTTATACGGTAGTCTCTAAATCGTGAAGGTAGCTCACAATAAAAACGGTCTCCCACTTTCTCAGAAACTTGAGAGTTCCGTTGTGGTCCTGATCTCTATTTCGAAATGTCGAATATTATTCGAATATTCGAATACGATTCGAATATTCGAATGGTTGGCCGACTTTTCGAATATATTCGTTCATTCGGGAATTTCTTAAATGCCTTATTCGAATGTATTCATTTATTCGGGATTTTTCAAAAGGCTAATTCGAATGTATTCATTTATTCGGTATTTTTCGAAAAGCCTTATTCGAATGTATGCATTTATTCGGAAATTTTTTAAAGGCCTTATTCAAATATATTCATTTATTCGGGATTTTTCAAAAGGCCTTATTCGAATGTATTCATTCATTCGAGAATATTTAAAAGGTCTTATTCGAATGTATTCATTCATGCGGGAATTTTTAAAAGGCCTTATTCGAATGTTTTCATTCATTCGAAAATTAGGGTCGAATGCCCTTGTATAATACGGAGTGTATGTGAGGAAGCTTTTTTTTTACTACAAAAATCAGCTTAGATCAAAAACAGCTGAAAAACTATGAAGGTAGCGCGGTGAAAAACGGGCTAGAATTAAATTAGGGCCCAAAGAAGCCAGTTCGTGCACACGTGCACAGCGCGGACCTAAAAGATCGCAGTCTCGTGCCGAGCAGTCAAAAATCATCGACATTCAGAGGAAGACATAAATGCGAATTTACCTAATAAAAACAGTTGAGCAATGAAAGAAAGCACTCCAGTCAATGTTTTTGACTAAATGTGTATATAAACTCGAAGGTTCATTGATTGAAATTCCATAATCAAGCCAGCTGATGTTCTTGATATAAGAGGTCATCGATGCCGATGATGTGGAGTAGACTCGTCCACCATCAAAAGACAAGAAAGTTCGGGCTTCAAATTTGGCCCAAAACAGTAGTTTTTTTTCCGATTTTTTCCTATACGTCCTACTACTCGAGACCCAGAAGAGGGTTTAGAGAGAAAAAGACGACAAGCATATTTGATCGCGACCACTGCCTTTAATAGCGAAATTTTTAATGATTTTCAGATTTACGAAATTCAAAGCTTTTACTGCGTAGAGCCATCTAAATCCTGGTAATAAATTAACCCATCCTAGTCAACCCGAGTCATAATTGGTGGATAATCCAGCTGTAGCCGGCTGGAATTCTAATCGCTAAAGGCACAGTCCAATCTCAGGGGTGATTTTCGATTTTACAGTCCGGCCGCCTTGAATAACAACTCTGCCTAGCAAGAAATTTCGAATCGCTCAAAAGAGCTAGAAACGTTCAAGCATCTATGCGCTCAGCCCCCACAGAGCAGCGATCCCCTCCGCCCACATCCGGATTTTCCATCTCACTAGGTGCGAGGCGCGCGAAGGATTTCAAAAAAAATCTATGTTCTTCCCTCTGCTATCGGGTATGCATTCTATTGTTGTCTGCCCCATCGTGACGGCTGCGAACGACTAGGACAAATAGGCCAGAGACCACTCGTCCACGGAATTCTCATCGTTAAAATTTCGCCAACTTTGAGGGGCCAGACCTGCGTTTGAAGTTGGTTCTGCGCTTGTCTGGAGTCACCATTGTGATAGGCGCCAAATTTCCTCCACAGCAAATTGGAGAACTAGAAAACCAACGACTCCGAGGTTTGTCTATGCCGTCAACGAAACATTCTCAGGCACAGATGTCGGATCACCTCTAAGGTTTTTGACTAATACTGCTGCCCTTACTCTGGTGAACGCAGGGAATCGACCCCAACCCGACGAGCACAGCAACACTCCGAGGGACTAAACACTACCTGAGGTAGCTTACATGATGAATCTTCTAGCTCTTTGGGAGGGTTTTAGTTGTGAAACTGCTCCTCCTGTGCAGGATCTGCTGTGGTTAGCACGGGATAGCGAACCCAAATACCACGATCTTCAACATGTTTAGGCGGTATTAACAATGTTACTGTGTTGGATTCTTCGTTGATGTTTCATAAGAACACTGAGCAGAAGCAAGCCACAGTGAAAGCAAGACTCAACGTCATACGTGTTCTCGGTGGAACGTCCTGGGGATGTAATAAAGAAACGATCCTGACAACGTATAAGACTATTGTGCAACCCGCCTTGGAGTATGCTGCGCCAGTCTGGCAGCACATCGTGTCGGACACCTCTTGGTCCAAGCTGCAGCGCGTCCAAAATTGTGCTCTGCTAATTGCAACAGGCTGTTATAAAAGCTCTCCAATTGAGCACTTACACGCCGAAGCTCGCATATTGCCAGTTAGAGACCGCTGCCAACTCCAGGCGCAACAAATGTACATTGACATCGTGAAACAGCCGAATCATCCATCGCGAAGGGTACTAAACCCGTTGAGAGAGAGAGAGATGTATCAGAAAGCCTTTCGCCGATGCTCCGTCGAAAGTAGATGTGCAGAGATGGACCGAAGCACAACAAGAACACCTCCGTCTCTTGCGCGCGGAGCATACCCGATTCGTGAAGGAACACTTGAGCAGAGTTGCCATAAACTCCATCCTGGGAGTCGCACCTCCGAAGGTCAGCGAGACCGAGATGGAACTTGGCAGGCGTGCCAGGTGCACCCTTGCATCGTTACGCTGTGGACACTCCCCCATGCTTATGTCACATTTGCATAGGATTGATAACAGCAAACCTGACGAGTGCCCTGATTGCGGTAATCAATACTACTGCGCACCTGTTCAGTTGCCCGAAGAGACCGACTACATTAAACACAATGGATCTATGGACGAACCCTACGCTAGTGGTAGAATTTCTGAACCTGTGACACAGCCCCTCTCTGTGGCTGCAAAGAAGAATAAGAACAATGTTACTGGTAGATAAGGCTCCACATGTCACTGTGTCATTCGATCGAAAATTTAGATGTCTGATACTCCACGATTGTCTCATGTTGCGGAAAGGATGAGGCTTGCATTAGGAAAAGTGCTTACTTCCACTATGTGCGACAGCGACGGAGCATACCAGCCATTTTGATTCTGAATCCATCAATATGACTAACACATGGCCAAAAACAAATCGCTGTACGGTGCCGGGACAATAGATATAGCCAATACATAAAGTGGCCTTTGCGCGTTGTGAGAAGTGCGAGCCCGGCCAAGAAATAGTGAAGATACGTTGCTCCAAAATGACGCTAAACGGAAAGCGCGTCGACCATAGGTATGGAGGTATCGGCGATTGGCCAGCGACGGCAACGCGCTCAGCAGCTGCTCCGATTCAGCCGCACGCTTGCACATGTACTCGCGTCGAGCGATCACGGCAGAAACTGTATAAGCGACGCATCGTCGCAGCGGGAAGTATCACACGCCTTTGATTTAAATTAAATTGATTATTAGTGTGTTTCTATGAGAAGTGTCAAATCGCCACTTGTGCGATTCGATACTGTTTTTTCTTCGTAATAAAAATCCTAACACTTACATTGCCAGCATGACAGCCCTGCCCGTCGGGTGATGGCGGTTCGTCTTCGCGCGACTGAAAAAAAAAGCTTTTAATGGAACTCTTGGAGAAGAAAGTCGTTCACGCTCTTAGCAGCGTGAATTCAAGAACTAGGAAAGAATAGGATAGTACCGACTGCTCTGGTACTACATGTTCGACTTCACGTGAGACCCACCCGATCAGCTTCCTCCGGCGTCTTAGATGGAGACGAACTGCTGTCACAAATATCGACCAGGTTGATAGCAGGTCCGACGAGTTCGACCAGCGAAGCACTGCATTTGCTAAAACAATTGCTTCACTGATTGCACGATGCGATGAAAATTGTCGAGTTTTCAGGAGAACTATCCCGAACGATGAATACTATATGCAAAACTCACTTTGTTATTTCAATATGTTTGGCATTTTCTTTGGTCAGCACAACTAATGCGCGATTATACGCAGCACCTCCTTCATGCATAGTTATCGCAGAGCAATTCCTCGCCACAGACACATAATTGCGTATGTTGCGGAGCAACACGACGTCTCCCACCTAAACAGTCTGCTGACCATAATCAAGCAGTTTGGGAAGAAAAACGAGGTACTCAACTTCAGTTTCATTGCTATGTTGCCCCAATCACCATAACAGCACACATCAACTGTATATGGGGCGACAGCGTCTAACAAGTCTCTAGGAGCCTCAGAAAAAGTATTCTCTATACTGCTGCTATCAGCGCAAAACATGCAAAGATGTTCAGGGAACCTGGAAGGTTCTCTTAGAGATTCTTTTTACAAAATGATTACACTCAACCATTTTGAGCAAGGAGGAAAATCCAAGCTGATTGAAAAAAAACCTCGGAATCGTTCCATCCCACAATCTCAAGAATACGGTGAATGTCTCTCCTTTGCCTTGGTAAACACCCAAAACCTATAATTGAAGAACACTAAAAAGCTACACAATAAACCTTTCTCAGAGGGAAATACTCTGTTTCGAAGCATCGCGTGCATGTGTGCGCGTAGGCTGTTCCTCCTACTCCTACACATTCCCTCGCACTCTCTGCTCTCGCTCCGCACAGGCACGCGGAAGAACAGAGTAAATTTCGCTCCGAAGTAGAGGATGTTCTACAGTCCACAAAAACTTGCACATCTAGATATCAATGAGAAGCAGTCGGTTCGTAATCAATAGGGATGGAACTCACTGCAGCACAATCGCTCTCGCACGTTACAATGAGCCTCATGCATATTGCTCACGAAACGACCGCCTCAAGAATTCGCTCAATACCACTCTCGCATTAATACAGCTTCACGCACTCAAAATCATGGGTTTACATAACAAACTAGCCGTGCGGCACAAAATCTACGTGGGTATGCTACGGGTGTGCTTGGGTGGATCAGTGACCATATTCATGAAAGTACGGGAGCCTCCCGGGAAGCTTCGAATTCCGCTCGCCGCATACATCGGCTGTTTCTAAAAACCTTCCCGGAAGGCTCCCGAAGTTTCATGAATACGGCCACTGCAATCAATTAACACAGGTAGTTCGGGTAGGTACTGAACATGTCAGGACTCGTATTCTAGAAACGTCATCGATCGATAATCATTGTTATCGATTTTCGTGCTTATTGCACAAAATGCGGCAAGGAATGGTGATTGTGGATGTGTGTGGGTCTCCTGGTTAAGGAATTTCACTCATCAGACATTATCGATTATTCCCAATCAATAATATCGATTTTCTCGCCTGCTACACAACATGCGGCCGTGAGTGTTGATTTTGATAGCGGTGAGTCAATGTTCAGAAAATTCTACTAGTCCCGCAATATCGAATCAATATCGAACTGACCAATAATATCGATTGTTTACTTGTTGCGGTAATGAGTGGAATTTTTACGGTTTTGGGTCACAAATTTTGAAAATTGTACTCATTCGGAAATATCGTCTGTTGGAAATCTTCTCCGTTGTAAAATCCTATCCACTTCTACTGACAATACTTACTCAGATACTCCCAGATGTGAGTTCGATACCAAGAGGATATCTTCCTATTGGCACACGGAGCTCAAGGCTTCATATATCTTTACAGAAATTTGTCGGAAGCGCGCGCCCGTGCCAGATAGCTTTGTCGTCTACAGAGCTCGCACATCCGCTATAAAGTAGTGCGGCACGTGCTACCGCACTGAATTTTCGAGCGAAATCATGATAAAGACAGCTCGCTCCCACAACCTTCAAAAGCTGGAGCGTGGCCGCACGCGCCACGCTGCCTCACTGCGACTGTGCGAGCTTTATGTACAACGAAGCTATCTGACACGGGCGCGCACTTCCATCAGTATCTCGTCAGGATATACTGCACTATCTAAAAAATTTCGAGCCATTTTTGTTGCCTTTTTTGACTTCCGATTTAACCATATGCCGTTGCCAAACCTTTGCCAGGATGCCAAATTTCCAAAAATCGATTTAGCTTTCAAATCCAAGCCAGCATACCATACAGATCTGAGGTGAAGCACTAAGTTGTAAACTGGCTGCTCCAGCATGGAAGCATCAAGTATAAAGCTCGCTGAAAATTTAGTGTTTTCGTAACTCACCATGCCCACAAGGTTGTCACAAACCGTGGAAGGCGACGAGTCAGCGATTCGACCCAAGTGATTAGTCACTCGGATTGATTGTTTTCTTTAATTGCAGGGCCATGGCAGCATACACTGCGGAAACGCCAATCCGGTCGTGATTGGTTGGAAGATCTGTATGTATACAGTAAACCAGGCGGTGTATACTGTGTAGCTGCTGCAGATGGCGGCTTAAACGGCTTAAATTGCAGCACATCCATGTCGAGGCGGGGTCAGCTCTCATCGATAGAACCGGATGTCCCCATCACTCGGTCACACGTTGTCCGCCTAAGAAACACGAAGCCATAAGCAAATTTCCGTGCCACATACTGCGCCGGTTCACAAATCTCTACAACACGAGAACCCCGAAGGATCTGCTGCAATTCACGCGGTATAGGCTGCCATCTGCAGCAGCTACGCAGTATATATTGCCTGGCTTCCTGCCTATCTTTAGATCTTCCAACCAATTGTGACCGGGTAGGCGTTTCAGCAGTATATGTTGCCATGGACCTGCAATTCAAGAAAGAGGCGGAGCCTATGAGAGTGGTATTGAGTGACTTCTCATAACGCTTCTTATTGATATGCAGAAACGCATCTTTTGGTGGACTACACTATACACCGCATACCTGCGCGTACCAGTTGAAGAACTTCGTGAACAGATTGGGAATTTCACTTGCACATGCAACTGTGCATCCACTTTTCGGCTTTTTCGGCGAAGCCCTATAAGACGTACAATTAATCAACCTAACCAGAAAAATCTACAGTTAAGCAGCCCTGCGAATGACAATAATGAAAATCAAATCTCCTTCCCTCATTTTGCTACAACTCGGATGAATGTGTGGGACTTATCGCAACGCAACATAGGATCGAATGTGAAGTCAATGGCAATCAGCCCCTTTTCTAAGGACGATATACTAAACTCCATATCGACTCGTGATCCGTACGGCTAGATTTGTTTTTGCATTTGTCGGCTAAATTTGATTCCAGTTTTGCTTTTCAATTTTTTTCGATTCCGGCCCCTTCCTCTTTTTGGCGAGAAAAATCAGTATGAAAAACAAAACCAAAAAAAAAAACTTTGAAAATTGAGTTTTTTGTCCAGAATTCGCTGTTCTGCAAAATGAGAAGTTGAGTTCCACTCAATCTCACGGTGCCTAAAGGCATCTATAGAACCTTTCAGCTCGTCACTTTCCAACAAAGGTCGGGTATCGAGCGTGAACAACGACCTTGATGAGCAGCAGCTGCAAGTCGGAGCCGAACGAAGGTATCGATTTTCATACGGAATTACTGAGCACGACTTATGTGTTGTACGGAACCCTTCAGCAGCCCAAACTCAGTGTGATCTGAGAGCACCCTGATCCGACGCAGGCGGCCGAGTCGCGGCGAGTGTTAACCGATAGCACTGAGGGACAAAACTATTGATGAGACGCGGCCACTCACACAGGAAGTGCCATAGATTGCTTTCCATCCTTTAAATCTAGAACTAGTCAGTCTTGCCTTCGCACGAATTCGGTTCCATTTCGCAGTCAAATTTTAAATTGGAGACCGATTTTTACATTAAGTTATTGATGACCCCGCAAACCATGGTTTCGCCCAAAACTCGCGGAATGGAAGCCTTTTTTTATTTTTTTAGAGAAAGTGATTGAAGCGAGAAGAACTCTTAAACAACAAGAGATTTTTTTTACCTTTGTTTTCGAGTTCGAAACGCAAGAATTTTCAACTTTCACCGGGTTCAAAATTTTTGGCTCACCCCTGTTCGCGCTCTCCCGTTATCGGTAGCCGACGGCAGCTATAGCTCACATTAATTGCAGTATCAACGGATCCAAAATCAACAGCTTGCTGTCACTTTCCTATTCTAATCCGGTCTCGAACTTATTATCGATAAAACTATGATCCAAGAGTGACCTACAGTCGGCACGGTTCGCACTGATATTTTGTGCTCGTTGTTGTGCGGTGGCGCACTCGGTGCACGCATGCTATCCGGAGCTGGGGGAGGACGGAGTACGGGGTGTCGCCGGCGCCAGCCGGCTGGCAACAGTGCCCGCTGGGTGGCCGAGTCGCCCCGACAGCGAGATCGATGGCTCGCTCGCTCGTTGATTGGCGATCGGCGGAGATCACGCACGCGAGATCAGGGCCTGTGCGTGAAAGGCAATCGTTTACAAACAAAAAGGGTGAAGATTTCCTATTTCCCTGAAAAATCAGGGAAAACTTTGCACTCATGTCAGAATTTCGCCCACCCGGGGTTCCAACCCCCTGAAAAATCAGAGAAAACTTTGCACTCATGTCAGAATTTAGCCCACCCGGGGTTCCAACCCCCTGGAAAAATCGGGGAAAACTTCGCATTCATGTCAGAATCTCGCCCACCCGGGGTTCCAACCCCCTGAAAAATCAGGGAAAACTTCGCACTCATGTCAGAATTTCGCCCACCCGGGGTTCCAACCCCCTGAGAAAATCGGGGAAAACTTCGCATTCATGCCAGAATTTCGCCCACCCGGGGATCCAACCCCCTGAAAAAATCGGGGAAAACTTCGCATTCATGTCAGAATTTCGCCCACCCGGGGTTCCAACCCCCTGAAAAAAATCAGGGAAAACTTCGCACTCATGTCAGAATCTCGCCCACCCGGGGTTCCAACCCCCTGAAAAAATCGGGGAAAACTTCGCATTCATGCCAGAATTTCGCCCACCCGGGGTTCCGACCCTGAAAAATCGGGGAAAACTTCGCATTCATGCCAGAATTTCGCCCACCCGGGGTTCCAACCCCCTGAAAAAATCAGGGAAAACTTCGCACTCATGTCAGAATCTCGCCCACCCGGGGTTCCAACCCCCTGAAAAAAAATCAGGGAAAACTTCGCATTCATGTCAGAATTTCGCCCACCCGGGGTTCCAACGCCTTCAAAATTCGAAGATTGGGTCCTCTCCGGCAAAAGACTTCAACCCCTAAAAATACTATGGGGCTGCATGCTTTAATATAGAAAATCTTCACCCTTTTTGTTTGTAAACGATTGCCTTTCACGCACAGGCCCTGATCTCGCGTGCGTGATCTCCGCCGATCGCCAATCAACGAGCGAGCGAGCCATCGATCTCGCTGTCGGGGCGACTCGGCTGAGAGCGGGCACTGTTGCCAGCCGGCTGGCCCCGGCGCCACCCCGTACTCCGTCCTCCCCCTGTACCTGCTATCCTACTAAATATATCTGGCTAAGTGTGTGTATGTATATATATATATATATATATATATATATATATATATATATATATATATATATATATATATATTTATATATATATATATATATATATATATATATATATATATATATATATATATATATATATACTCCGCCAACGCGTAGCTAGATGCCTCACTCGGAAAACAGAGATGCCCAGGGTTTCGGAGGCATCCAGTCTAATTTTGACACGAGAATTCACGTAAATTATGGAAAGTTTAGCCTCAGTTGGTGAAATTCTCGCTACAGCACACGCATATTCCACGCTTATTCTCGTTGCAGCACTCGGTCGATCGACCCACCCAGTCAGTCTTTATCCGTACTAGAAAGACGATCCCCGCTTCTATCGAGCGCATTTCTTCCCCACGGCCTGCAGCACACCAGCGGCCAAAATTATCCCTAGCAAGGTCTTCCAGAGAGCGACACGGAGTCACTCTCCACGACCACCCACAGAGAATCAAGTTATCCATGGATTGACTAGGCCAACACTGTTCGAACGGCATCCCTGCGTTCCTCGTAGCCAGCGCGGGTTTGAGATTGCATTTCAACACAGGCTGTCGCTAAATCCGTAGATTCTCGCTACAGAATTATAGCGAGAATATACGGGTTTAGCGTCAGAGAGGTCAATGTTTCGAATTTAGCCTTCGTTTTTACGTAGAATACGCGCAGAATTTGCACCCTTGTAGTCTCGACACAAGAATATGCGGGTTTTAGCTATCGTAGCCAAAACCCGTAAATTCTCGCTACATGAAATGGGGCGGCGTTTCAGGCCGCGCCCTCGGAGGCATCTAGCTACGCTTTGGCAGAGTATATATATATATATATATATATATATATATATATATATATATATATATATATATATATATATATATATATATATATATATATATATATATATATATATATATATATATATATATATATATATATATATATATATATATATATATATATATATATATATATGTGTGTGTGTATGTATGTGTGTGTGTATGTGTGTGTGTGTGTGTGTGTGTGTGTGTGTGTGTCTAAGAGAAAGAGTAGAACGGAAATTAATCATCGTCACCCGTCGTTAACAATTGACACCCGGCTGTCCCACGCGCTGTCCACGTTTGCAGCGGTGATCATTGACCTCGCTTTCGTGTAAATCGGCAACAGAGTTCGGCGTTACGTGTGATGTATCACAGAGGGGGGGGGGGAATTCGGACCCATCGACGCCCGGTGGGGGGGTCGGACCTTCGACTAATCAAGAATCAAGATGGCCTATCAGGGGTGGGGAGGGTTTCGAAAGCCATACTGTTAATACATAATATAACGATAAACTGAGACGGCAAAATGTGATCACAGTAAGATGTCAAAATAACAGCGGAGATCATACTGGGAGAGCAAATGATACAGGAGATCAAAAACGAAATTGGCAGGATATGAAATGGAGATGTAAATATAAAGCAGAATAAAGTGAGGCACTCACAATAAGAGGTAACTACTCATTGGTGGAGAAAGCATGAAAGACAATAGACAGCAGTAGCGTAACCAACCCTAGTGACTCTGACATGGAGGAGGAGTCGTGGCCAGGTAAGGTAACTATGTCACCAAAGTGCTCCTGGACATGTCAGGAGCAGTGGTGTTGAGTATTCACTGTCATGGAGGTCATTAC
The DNA here is from genome assembly GCA_029168955.1 of Aplectana chamaeleonis. Classification (NCBI taxonomy): domain Eukaryota; kingdom Metazoa; phylum Nematoda; class Chromadorea; order Rhabditida; family Cosmocercidae; genus Aplectana; species Aplectana chamaeleonis. The sequence continues at coordinate 337,006 of JAPDOI010000017.1, forward strand.
AAGCGGACTATCCTGTCAATGAAATGACACAGATGTTCTGGAATTTCGTAACCTAAGGTGCATTTTTGGGCGATTTAGGATTCACAGGCTCGATCCCGCTAAAGGTCAAAAATTTCGCAATTCTGGAAAACGGTGGTTGGTTGACTGTTTGAGAAGAGCATTATTCACTGTTACATATGTCTCTTGCAATTTACTCCACGAAACTGCCTCGTTGGGCAGTTTCCGAAAGGCGATATCGGCTGAGGGATAAGATTTTTCCTCCTGAGGGCACAAGGTGCATTTTCAGGCACGAAAACTACAACTATCAGGTTTTCCGATAAGATCTTGCCGTTTTTTAAAATTTTTTATAACTTTATTTTTAAACATAAAATAGCAACAATTTAATCAATAATGTATTCTCCGTTGTTTGTTATGACTTGCTCCTGTGTGACTTATGACTTGTTATGTTATGTTATGTTATGACTTGCTCCTGTTATGTTATGACTGTTATGACTCGAAATTGCCACTTTTGAACTTCGCAAACCAATATCGAGCAGTTCTTTCAGCTATGGCACCCTCTCCGTATACGGCACAAATCTCTCTAGCAGCTTCCGTGGCTTTGGCACCTCGGTTAAACGCAAAAAGTAGATGGTGTCGAAAATGCTCGTTTTTGTCGACTTGACATTCCATTTAAATGCTCTAAAAATTAACAAAAACTAATCGAAACAAAAAACCAAATAGACTTTTTTGTAAAGCGAACAATTTTCTCTCGAATAAGACAAAACATTGTAACAAAAAATTTATTTTGATCGCTAATTTTTTAATTAAAAAAACGGCAAGAACTTATCGGACAACCTAATAGAATATGACGGCCCGCATGTGAGAACGCGCCCGAAATTTCATGCAAGCAGCTTCAAGCTTAAGAGCGTTACATAGATTGGGCGGAGCCTGTTTTCATGCCGTGAGGGCACATAGGAGCAGTTTCAGGCATGAAAACCACATTTACTAACTGGCCATGCGGATGTGAAAACGCACCCGAAATTTCATGGCCACAGCTTTAAGCCCAACAGCGCTACATAGGACGGGGTCCATAAAAAATCGATAGCTGTGAAATATTTACAAGTATTTAACGAAATTTGAATTAGGGAGTTTCGCGTTGCTACAACGTGCAGAAAACCTAGTCACGAACCCAAATAACTAATTTAATTCTTTTGGCCGGTTGAAAACGGTCTTGAAAGACCCATTTTTAGGTGTGATACAATCGATTGTATCACATCTAAAAATGGGTTTTCTAAGACCGTTTTTAACCGGTTAACTAAATACTTGTAATTATTTCACAGCTATCGATTTTTTCATGGACCCCGTCCTATGTAGCGCTGTTCGGCTTAAAGCTTCGTCCATGAAATTTGGAGTGCTTTTTTACATCCGAAGAGCCAATTACTAAATGTGGTTTTCGTGTTCGAAACCGCACTTTTGTGCCCTCAGGGCATCAAAACAGGCTCCGCCCACCCTATGTAACGCTGCTCGGCTTAAAGATTCGACCATGAAATTTCGGGTGCGTTTTTACATCTGAGCAGCCAATTAAATAATGTGGTTTTCATGCCCGAAACCTCACCTATGTGCTTTTAGGGCACCAATGAATGTTTAGCCATTGAACAAACATTTGATGTCATTGTCGCAGTAGCCGGAGAGTTGTTTATGTCTGCTTTCGTGGAAAACATTTATTTATCGATTTATTGCATTATTAAGATTAATTGATAAAATCGATGCATCAATACAGTCTTGATCTGAAAATTCGTTCACTATAAAAAATTACGAAGTGAAGACCTCCTCCCCCCCTCCCCGGTCGTCGTCATCACTTTTTCCCGGGGGGGGGGGGGGGGGCTGAGCAAATGGCTTGACTTGGGTGGGGGATCGGACCAATGTTGGGTTGTATCACACCTGGCGCCATAGCCTGATCGGCAAACAAGAGAACAATCAGATCTGAGTACTGTTCTACTGCGCATACTTAGCTTCATTTGTGCCTCTTCCTTCAACTATCCATTCATAATCACTTTATGGATAGACAGCTTTCTGGGATGAGTTCAAGAACTGAGCAGGACTTCAATCTACTCCGAAAAAGTTCACCAATCCATGGAGAAGTATGACATAACTTTCTCCGCAGATTCTCTTCTTTCAAATCTGTGTCAGACTGTGAAGAATTATGCATTGCATTGCAGAATTCCCTGCGTGAGCTTGAGTACAGTGTAACTGATTCCCGTGGAAACATACAGGAGCGCGCGTTTTTTTTTGCAAAAAAAGGTTTTGTGAAGTTTTTTGCTCATACAACTCTGAGAAATATTGCCGCAACTTTGCCGCAACTCCTCCGGTTTGACGCCTGCCGGAGGAGTTGCGGGAAAGATGCCAGGCAGAACCGCGGACCATTCTTGATTGAACAAACCGCGGTAGGGTCGGGGACGAGTTCCGGGGGTCCCAGTAGAGTAGCGAAATCGTGATCCACGGGGAAGGCGCGGCAAAGCCGCGGTAGAGTCCAGGGTCGCTTGGGAGTCGCGGGATGGTCCGGGATCGCGGAGGAGTTGTGGGGCAGCAGCGGAAGAGTCACGGCAATACTTCTCAGAGAAAGCGCCACATCGCCATATCTCGCTTCGGAATTGACGAAATGGAATTTTGAGGTAATTTTCGTGTTCCTCTCAGTGAAGCAAATGTAGAGAGCTATTGCGACTCCGGTATCATGTTGAAAAGGGTGTATTTCCTTCTAAATTTCATGTCGACCACAGATCAAAAAATGAAAAATTTCTGCTATAATGATCGTCTGACCAGTTCATAGTGAGGGATTTGTTGGTGCAAATATGCATTTTTCGATGCACTTTTTGAGTTCAATCTATTATTTTCCGAAACTATCGTATAGGACTCAATAAAAGTAATTTAGAAATTACTTCAAAATTGAAATCGGACCACTTTGAAGCAAGTTTAGCGAAGCAGCGCTTTGTGAGCGCAAAAAAACGCCGCAAAATGCTTTTTCTACGAAAAATTAAGCGGTACTGTACCTCAGGGATAAATTTTGAAATTATAGTCCGCTCACCGTGTATAGCAACCCTGCCAAGCGCGAGCTCTCAATTCGATCAAATAAGTGAGAAATTACACGGAAAAAGTCGGCCCCGCTCACAACACCCTAGAAGCATAATCAAGCGTTTCGACCCCGAAAAGGTATGTAACCAAAATTTTTGCAAACGGAAAAATTAGTTTGTGTGGCTATGCTCGAAAGCAAAATGTACAATAGCAGAGCTCTTGGTTCCCTTACCGAGGCGGTGTGCGCAGTTAGGCTTTTGGGGCGGGGCCGACTTTTTCCTTGAAGTTTCTCTCTTACTACAGCGAATTGAGATCTCCCGCTTGGAAGGGTTGCTATTCACGGTGGGCGGGCTATAATATCAAATTTTACTCCTGATGTTGCACTGTGCCTTCAAGGCTGTTTAGCACAGCCTTGAACTGCTCTGCAATTCAAATAATCCATAGATCCTAAAGCACGCCCACAAGTACGCCGCGAAGCGGCGTGGGTGTGCACCTTGTATAAAATATGGTAGACGCACAGTTAAAAAAGTATGAGCGATGGAATCTACCAGGTTGTGATATTTAGCAAATGGGTCACATAAAACACTCAAGTTTCGGAGAAAAACTCGTTCAAAAATCTCGGGCATTCAACTTCCTTTCCTCGCATCTATCAGGCGTCTTGTGTAATGCACAAACGTCGGAAATTTGAACACACGAATTGGTCAAGCCCTTTTGACTTCTTAGGTTGATTATTTCTTTTCGCCTTTCTGTTGTTGAAAATTCTCTGCAAACAAGAAGCTTTCAACACACACGTTTGAATACGAGGATCTTTCGAAATAAATACAGAATATTGAATTTCCCCGGCCTGTCGAGGCCTGTAGCCGCTCTCCTGCTCCTCGTGCTAGATGATCGACCGGGAAAGCGCCTTTCCAGCCCACGGAGCAGTTTTCAAGAGGCTAACACTGAGGTTTCAAGCTTTGCTAATTATCTCGATTTGGTTGGAGGATTGGATTGAGAAGAAAAACCCGAATGTGGTTTTTTGCGCTTGCGTTGCCTTTAAGAAAACCGTTCATAGATAATTGAGGTTGTGAGAAGGCTTGTTCGATTGTGCAATGGCTGTAGAGGTACAGGCCATAAAACGGCCAAAGTCTCACCGTCGACTGCGTACCACGCGCTGCGCGACCGCACGCGCGTCGGAAGCAGACGAGTTCCGGCTGCCGCGCGACGAGTTTCGGCCGCCGCGCCTGAGGCCGAAACGTCGCGCGGCAGCCGGAACTCGTCGCGCGGCGGCCAAAACTCGTCTGCTTCCGACGCGCGTGCGGTCGCGCAGCGCGTGGTACGCAGTCGATGGTGAGACTTTGGCCGTTTTATGGCCTGTACTACTGAATAGGCTGTGACGCCGAGATTCAGCGCGTCAGACAAAAACGATCTCATTCTTTCTATTTCTGCCTCTCTATACCTCTCTCTCCATCTCTCTCTGGAACCGAAGGATATGGGGCCAATTCTCTGACCACCAGCTTATAATGTACTGCCGAATTTCAGCCTTTCTCCGATGCTTATCCTGAATGCACCAGCAGTTGTAAACCTTCTCCTGCTGTCCCATCTGTCGCTCTCTATCCTTTAGTCCCAATGTCGCGAACGAATGCTATTTTCAAAGTCTTTCTTCACAGTTTGTTGAAATCGGAATCCAAAGACTCTGGCTCACTGTTCCGTCGTCGGAAGCACGCTATGACGATCATCCGGCGGATCCTCAACCGGTTCATTACCACCACTAGTTCCACCACTCGTTGACTGCGAGGCTGCTCCCTCGACTTCTCCCGTCTCCTTGCTCAAGATCCATCTGCGCAAAGCGGAAACCTGAAGGTTCAGTCTCGTGAACGAGAATCCATAGTTTTCTAAAAACGTTGTTAATAGACATTTACAAAACATGACTCACTCTCTCAGCGTCGTCCTCCGTAAAAGAGTGAGTTTTGGATGTCATTAGCTTGGGCAACTTTCGATCCCAAGCCACTGCATGACAGCCGCATGCTCCTATTTCGACGATAAGAGCTCGCTGGTTATTATGGAATCCGACCTAAAAGAAGTTGGAGGTCTAGAGGACCAAGTCATGACTTTAAATCCTGTATATCGGAGTACAAGCCGAGCAATGAGCAACCCCTTGGGGAGAAGTTCACATGCACACCAATTTCGGTCTTTTTTTTTGAAGAGAGCGGCGCTCTTCGAAACCTGCGGCCGCATTCATGAAACTACGGAAGCCTCCCGGGAAGGTTCGAAGTCTGCCCTCCGCATACATCGGCGGAGTTTCAAGCCTTCCCGAAAGACTTTCGCAGTTTTATAAATACGTTCTCAGCTCTCAGCCTTGATGTCGCTTTTGAACGATTTTCCAACAGTTGCATCGTTTTCAAATGCCGTACAATTATTTCAGAGGGCGACTTCAGAGCATTAGAAAACCAACAACTACTTCGTGCAGTCGCCTATAGTGTGCCTAGAGCAGATAATGGTTATACCCCGGTGGAACGCTGTACGAATGAAAGGACAGGTGTCACAATTGGGCACCTCCATTGTGTTGCGGCACCTCATAAGAAACAGTTGTAAAAGGAAAAAAAAGCGGCGGAAAGCGGCAAGTTGCTATTGTAGTTATGAATAAAGATGACACGCAGCTGCGCCTATGTCATTATGGGACCTACCCAACTGAACGAAGGTCAAGTTTCATGAGCTCATTATTCTTCAGGAAGTAAAAACACGGCAACGAGGCACATTTGCTAGCATGGGAGCCGCCAGTAAGCATTGATACACGACTAATCGCACCCAAGCCTGAACTGTGCCCTTCAGCCGCATGCGAAGAGGCGGCACACAGCTGGCTAGTGTTCACTAATATCGGTGAACGGCCGTTATACATTCAGGTCTGAATTACGTTTCCCATGGGCAGATGAATTGGTGATATTTGAAATTGGGAAGGAAAAGTGGCAGACTCGATGAAATAAAGGCGTTACTTCGATCGCACGCCTCTGTACGAAGTGACATTCAATATGCTTATAAATTGATTATGCTCTCCGTACGGGTGAACCACTATATTTTGAGATACATCCACATATCATGGCTCTTCGAAACCTACTCACGAATTTCATACGTCTCTAAGGATATGAACCGGAATGCTCCAACAATGCAGACACTCAGTAGTCGGCTAACCTCGGCACGATGTAATCGGAGTATGTTGTTCAATTCCAGCTTCTTGAAATGTTTCTCGGAATTGGAGGAGATCCTCACCCACACCCACGAACCTTCATCCTAAAAAATAGGAAATTTTAAGGGAAGTATCACATCCAAGCAGTAATGTCTAAGCAACATTCTCAAACCACTCTGCCGTCGCGTACCTGGATGCCTCCGAGAGCGCGGCCTGTTACACCCTTTCATTCCATTTGGCGAGATTTTACGGGTTTCAGCTACTATCGTTCTCTGGGCCAAGTTCCGATCCGCAATTGCGGACTGCGGCTGTTGCGTCATGCGACAAGTGATAATCGTGCTGGGAGTAGGCTTCGGCGTGAGGTGTGATGTATCACAGAGGAGGGTCGGATGAACCAAGAAGCAAGATTGACTTCTACCAGGGCGGGGGGGGGGGGAGTTGAGAGCCATACCGTTAGTATAAAAATGACGGCAAACAAAGACGGGATCACAATAAGAGGTCAAAATAAAACTGCAGATCATACTGAGAGAGAAAAATGAGACAGGAGATACAAAAAGAAACTGAATAGTGAGAAACAGCAGCGAAAAAAAAAACAAATGAGGCAAGATATGAAATGGAGATGTAAAAATAAGGGAGGAGCACACAAGAAGAGTTTACAATTCACTGGTGATAAAGCATGCAGGACAATAGACGACACTAGCATGGCCATCGTTAATGACTCTGACATGGAGGAGGAGTCTTGGACAGGTAAATTGTGTCGCCAAAACGCTCCTGGATATGTCAGCAGGAGTGGTGTTGAGTATTCGCTGTTGTTGTTATTGTTGTTGCCCATCTTCCACCATATACACTGATCCTGGATCCACCATATACACTGATCCTGGATCCAACTTCCGGCACGTGGACGAAATAATCGAAGCAGATGGCTGGGATCCTCTTTTTTGGAGGATCCCGGGATGGGGCGTTATCCAACCCTCTTTTTTCTTATTCTTTTTTTCAATTTATTTTTATTTGTTGTTTTGTTTTTAGCTTTTTTTTCATTCTTATACGAACAAAGTGACAGTCAATGAATGATCAAAGTGACAGGAAATTCACGACTTCCACTGGTTTGAGCCGTTGAATGTAAGGTGCGTTGGCTTTCCAGAACTTGAGAACATGTGAGGTACTGTGTGTTCCTCGAGCCCTCAGTCAGGGCAAAGTGGGTTATCGGCTGCTCCTATCTTATGCAGATACCACTGCGACTTCGAGTAGAAACCACTCCGGAGCTGGGATAGCGCTGCCCGACTCGATCTTGGCAAAGTCTCCTCCTCCTTCGCAATCTTCGGCGGCGGTTCACTTAGCAGGAGAGAGTTCATAGCAACCAAAAACTTTTCTCCAAACTCCTTGTGAACTTCTTTGCCAATGCTCTCTGCAGCTCCAGGTCTTACCGACATTGGCTTGAGAGTTCTGACATGCTTCCTGATCTGTATAGGCGGTTCCGTCTTCTTCATTATGTCGTGCGATGGGTGTTCTGGGTCGATTGTCGCAACCGTTCGATATTGAAGAGTCAGCATCTCTTTATGAGCTTAGACTGGCATGATTCCTGTCTCATTACTCAAGTGTGTTGTGCTCGCCATTGCCAGGCTTCCCGTCGCGGTCCTCAAGGTTGCATTTTTTTTTCAAGCTTGTAACCGATCCCAGTGAGACGATGCAACGAGCGGGCTTCAGGCTGGAGCCGCGTAGGACATCACGGATTGTCCGACGGCACGGTAGGTCAGTGCGAGCAGTTATTTGCTTTGTCCCCAGTTCCTTTCCGCTAATGCTTTCAGAAGGTTCGTCCTTTTAGCCGTCTTCTTACGAATATCTCCCGCACGAAGTCGTCCCGTCATCATAGTATCGAAATGATAGACAAGAATCGTCGGATTTCTTTCGTGCGTGATTATCGTTCCATTTAAAAACGCTTTCGGCACGTATCTCGCTTGAGCAGAATGCGTTCTAAAAAGAGATACAGTAGTCTCCTGGAGCGACAGCTGAAGACGTAGATCTTCCAGGGCCTATGTTACCTTCGGAAGATAGTCGTTCAGACGTTTTTCGCAGATTTCCACATCCGGATCTGATGCAACCAGTGTTAGGTCATCCGCATATCCTAGCAGGCGTTTCGGGCGGGGGTGCCGGGAGATCTGCGATGTAGAAAGAGAACAGGAGCGGAGAGAGAACCGCACCTTGCGGAAACCCGGAGCGCACCAATCTTACATTCGACACCTGGCCTCTAAACTATGTTCGTATTGTTCTGCCTTCGGGTAGCTATAAATCCATCGGGCTAAACCTCTCGGCAGGGACGATTCCGCAAGCTTTCGACAAAGAATGGAGATAACGACGGTGTCATATGCTTTCTTCAAATCGAGTGCAACCATAATTGAGCGGCTAGGCGGTCTATTCTCATTTAAACCATACGTAATTAATCCGGTAAGTTCGACCAACGCTGTGGTTGTGGAGAAGCCTTTCCGAAACCCATTCTGCCATCCAGGGATTTGCAGGTGCGCCTCCAGTGTAGGAAGAATGGTTCTTTCAAAAGTGCGTGCCGTAGATGAAATTATCGAAATAGGCCTGTAGCTGTTCAAATCTTCTGCAGGTTTTCCAGGCTTCAGCAGTGGGAAAATTCTTGCCTCCTTCCACGACTCCGGTATCAGTCCAGTTGACAGAGTTCTGTTGAAAAGGGTTCTAAGGCACTCCCGAAAAATTGGTCCTGAATGTTTGAGCATTGCAGGGGCCACACCACTTGTATCCAACGCTCTAGACGGCTTGCATTTCTTCAAGGCGGCGTCAATGACGGCGGTGGTAATCATATGAACGTCGTCTCGCGAAAGGTTTTGATCCAGCTAAAGGTCCTTCGTGATGACTTCAGGCTTCTATGGGGGCATGGCGAGCTGAACTGTTTGCATAGAAGGTTGGTCGCTTTTTTGCTGTTTACTGGTTCGCCCCTATGAAGAAGCTGGAGGGGACTCGGTTTGACTGAACGGCCATCCAAAGCTTTCATAGTTGTCCATAGCTTGGAGGAGTTCGTACGATATCTATGTTTTCCAAAAAAGCTCTCCACGTCTGTTGTCGTTCCTTCCTCACTTCATCTGTGATTTCCCTGTTCAGCAAAGGAATCCGGGTGTTGGTGGGATCCGTTCTTCGAATTACGTCTCTTTCACCTATGAGGTTCTTAGCGGTGTCCGATAGGCCCGGCATGAAAGCTTTAAGCCTTCCCTTAGGGATAAATTGCAACGTCGCTGCCCTTATAGCTGATGTGAGAAATTGATCCATTTCCAGCGGGATTGCCCGGTAGTCAAAATCAGCCGACTGTTGTTCCAGCACCGACAGGAACTTGGGCAGCGGGACGTTCTGTCCCAAGGGAGGCGGAGCCTACGCGAGGTGCGAGCGAGGTGTGAATTACGGGAGTCGTCGACTCGGACTAATTACCGCACTTTACTCACTGCTAGGGCCAGACATTGTCATACGAGACGCTATTACTCTAACGAAAGACCATTTTGAGCGAAATAAATGACACTTCGTGTTGAAGCAGTGCATATCAGGATTGTTGAAAAAACTTAATCTGATGATTAGAGTGATGATTAGATATTAATATTAATTTATAAGAGAAGTGACATGTAGATATGGGCATTCGACTTTAGTACGGAATGATTCAATAATTATAATATTGCATTTTCAGAACATCTCGAATCAATGGATAAATCGAAAAACCTACCATCTTTTTCTCAAGAGATGCATGTACTTCTATTTTTTTCAGATCTAATTTTTGGGTGTACTTCTAATACAGGTGTACTTATATTTTTCAGCCTCATTTTCCGAAAATCCCATAGTGGAAATAAGTGGACATTTTCACAACTAAACTATGAAATTCTCGATCAAAAACCACCAAATTATTAGGTTGTCCGATAAGTTCTTGCCGTTTTTTTAAATTAAAAAATTAGCGATCGAAATGAAATTTTTTGGTACAATGTTTTGTGTTATTCGAAAGAGAATTTTTCGCTCTACAAGAAAGTCTATTTGGTTTTTTGTTTCGATTAGTTTTTGTTAATTTTTAGAGCATTTAAATGGAGTGTCAAGTCGACAAAAACGAGCATTTTCGACACCATCTACTTTTTGCGTTTAACCGAGGTGCCAAAGCCACGGAAGCTGCTAGAGAGATTTGTGCCGTATACGGAGAGGGTGCCATAGCTGAAAGAACTGCTCGATATTGGTTTGCGAAGTTCAAAAGTGGCAATTTCGAGTCATAACAGTCATAACATAACAGGAGCAAGTCATAACATAACATATCATAACAAGTCATAAGTCACACAGGAGCAAGTCATAACAAACAACGGAGAATACATTATTGATTAAATTGTTGTTATTTTATGTTTAAAAATAAAGTTATAAAAAATTTAAAAAAACGGCAAGAACTTATCGGACAACCTGATAGATTGAGTGATTGTTTTCCTACTCATAAATATTATCATCTTCTTCTAAGCCTTGTTTTGCAGTCAAAATGTTTATTCCTCATTCTTTTCCAAAATGTACTAGTAATAGAGGGGTACTTAGGAAAGAGGGTTTACTTCTATTTTTCAGTCTTCTCTTTTTTGTATTTAAAATGGAGGGGTTCTTCTAATAGAGAAAATACTGTGTTTAGATTTTTTTAATGTTTGAATGATTTCAAATAATGACGTTGTGAAATTCTCAAATTGTAGAATAAATTCGACTTGGAGTTCTCAATATTTTTCAGATGAATGCTTCTGAAAACCTGTTTTTCATTCGATTCAAATAAGGATGTGAAAGCCTATGGGAGGTTCGACCTCGGTCATCTCAGATAGGCACAAATTGCCAAAGGAAGATCGTTCACACTAACATCACACAATGCTCAAAGACACCCGAAGGATATTTTTGACACTAGCACTCAACCACACTTTTACCTGTGTTTGCCTTGTTGGATAGCGTCGGGCCAATGTGTGTCTGGCCCTAGCAGTGAGTAAAGTGCGGTAATTAGTCCGAGACGACGACTCCCGTAATTCACACCTCACTCGCACCTCGCCTAGGCTCCGCCCCCCTTGGGACAGAACGTCCGCCACCCAGGAATTTGGGACAGTCCGCCTTTTTGAAGTTAACGAAAGTGGTCCTCGGCGAGAAATATATAAGGAACTCGCTTCGAAACTCGATCAGGATAGGGAGGTGGCCACTTGCGCCTGTGTGCATGGTGTCCCAAAGCGCTGACGGGGTTAGATCCTGCGAGCATGGCGATAGATCCAGTGACGAGGATCTTCCATACGTCGGTTTCCTTGTTGGGTGTGCGACGTCGTTCAGAATCACCAGGGTAGATTGCACTATCTCCTCCTCTAAGTCCTGTCCACGTTGGTCTTCTTCACCCTCTGACCAAAAAGGACTGTGCGCATTGACATCTCCCATGACGATTGCGGGTTTCACAAATGTCAGGAATTGAGCGATAGGCAGCTCATATGAGGGTGGGCATGAGGATCTCGGCGGAGAGTAGATAATGTGAATGTGAACTGACCCAGCCTTCGTCTCCACAGCTATGGAGATGAATTCCGTCGTTCCTGGTGTAATTACCCTGCACTGTAAGTCGTTTCTGACCAGAAAAGCCACACCTACTCCGGAACTCGCTCTGTCACTTCTCAAGCATGTGTATTCTCAGACAACGGGCGCTCCTTGAATCAGATCCATCCGCTGATTTGTAGCGGAAACCGTTGATATTCTATTGGATCACCTTCAGAGAATCGGAACTTGACTGTTGGGGTTGAGATGTTGACACGGTGACGCAGTTGAGCTGTCCGCATCCTTGAAAGACTTGAGGCCAGAACATTTCTTCACGTGAGTGTATTTCCTGCACTTGATACATTGGACGCTCCCTGCTGCGGCTGAGGTACCACATTGTGTGCAGGGCCATCGAATACGGAGAGGGGGTCCAGAGTTTGTTTCGATTCCGGCACGAATGAGTAGACAACAGATCATCAGCGCCGGTTCATGCTGATCCGTGAACGAAAAAAAACTGGTTCCAGGACTCGTGAATGAGTGAAATCGGGGAGGTATAGCCGAGAATCTTTGCCTTCGGAAGGATGATGATGTTGTAGACGACTTTTTCTTCCGCGTACGCTCTTGCCAACGAGTAAGCGATCCTCCATAAGTCATTCGCTGTCATCGAGGTCATTATAAGCGGACTATCCTGTCAACGAAATGACACAGATGTTCAGAAATTTCGTAATCGAATATGCACTTTTAGGCGATTAAGGATTCACAGGTTTGATCCCGTTAGAGGTAAAAAATTTCGCAATTCTGAGAAGTGATGGATAGTTGACTGTTTGAGAAGAGGATTGTTCACTGTTATATTTTTTGCAATTTATTCCACGAAACTGACTCGCGTCCAAGATGCGATATTGCAAGAAGCATAGGATTTTTATGCTCTGAGGGGACATCGGTGCGGTTTCAGGCATGAAAACCACATTTAGTGATTGGCTATCCGGATGTGAAAACGCACCCACAATTTCATGGACGCAGCTTTAAAGGCACACTCCAAGCTCAAGGGCGAAATCCGAGATTTTAACATAATTGTGAAGTAGACCCACCCCATATAACACCTACCAAGTGCGAGCTCCCACTTCCTCCGAATAAGCGAGACACAGGGGGAAGCCACTGTGGGGCGTCCGCACCAGGAAGCCACTTTGGCACGCCCCTTTTACGATCTTTCGAGCTCAACAGCGGCGAGATGAGCGATGGTTTCCGACCACTATCCCCGTTCTTCCCTTCACTCTCAGCTTCTCTATCCACTCAGGTCGGCTCGCAGACATCGGTTGCCTATGGCGAAAGTTACCAGCCTCGGACAACTCGTCCACCACGCTTCCGTAGCACAATTTTTGAGGGGCCATAACTTCGTTCCTAGGGGTTCTCTCACGATTCCAGAGCCACAATTGGAATCAGCGTCAGACCGTTTCCAAGCTAGGCAGAAAAACATTAGAACGCTTCTGAGGTTGGACTGTGCCTTTAAGCCGAACAGCGCAACATAGGGAGGGGCCATGAAAAAATCGGTGCGTAATATTTACAAGTATTTTACGAAATTTGAATTAGGGAGTTTCGCGTTGCTACAACGTGCGGAAAACCTTGTCACGGGCACCAGTAATCAATTTCATTCTTTTTACCGGTTGAAAACGGTCTTTGAAGACCCATTTTTAGGTGTGATACAATCGATTGTATCACACCTAAAAATGGGTCTTCAAAGACGGTTTTTAACTGGTTGGAAGAATGATATCAATTATGAAAGTGATCACCCACCCGAGGCCGGCTGGCGCGACGCGTGCGACGCCAATCTGCGGCGCGCGCTTTTGTAGGATTGGAGCACGATTATACACTCAACCAAAATCCCATACATGCGAGAGAACGTGATATACCGGCGAAATGAGTACCTAGCTCTTCCTAATACTCTACTGACGAAACTCGGGAAGTAAAAATATTGCAATATGTGGTATGAACACCGAATTTCACACTTCTCTAAGGTTAAGAGGCGAAACTACTCTCAACTCTTCCTATTACAGAAGGGGTGGTATACATAAGAACATAATGGCCAACGGCTGTAACAGCCAGCTCCGAACGCGGTCGCTCGAATTCGTAGTGGAGCGCGCTATCCCCACTCGAGAATTTCTGAAGAATAGCGGACACGGAAGGATTGCTGCGTCTATACTTGGAGCTATCATTTGTTTGTGGGTATCAGTGATGCAGAAATCTTCTGTTATCACTATTTTTGTTAAAAAAAGAACGGGAGTGTTCATTTTGAATACATTTCATTGTGGCTGAGCGAATTGAACCCTTGACTCATTATACTTCTTGAAAAACAATTCTTATTAGAATAAATAGTTATGACAAGCGAAAAATCATGATGGCGCGCACTGCGAATATTACTTAATCTCATCCATAGCAGGCTTTAGTGCGTTATTTTAGTTTTTTTTCTAGGATTGGAGTACAAATCATGATGGTGTGAGTGTGAAAATTTACAAGAAGTAGACAGAGGAAAACTAATAAAGTGGTAGAAGACCGAGTACTGAAATCGCTATCGGGACATAAGTTTCTTATGTGCAAAACTGAGCTGGCCAAAACGTAGAGAATAACAGCTGAGAAGCTATCTGAAAGTACCCAAGGCTTGTTTCCAGATATCAGCATAGCCCGAGCTCTTTCCTACTTTGAATGGGCTTTCCGGAACCGGCTGCAACTTTTCCACGCCCCGAGGTCACATCTGCAAATACCGAGCTTTTCACGAAAATGACTCATGAGCTTAAAACATAATATTGTAATAATGCGTCCGAATAAAAAGAATTCCTTTGAAATCTGTATTGCAAATGCTAAACTTGTTTGCAATCCTGACAGCTCAAAATCATTTGTGCCACAATCGGAGGCACTTTTAATTGTTTCTTGAAATTTTGTGAACAAAAGCTTTCCTTATTCCTATGGTGCAACTCAGTGTGGCTTGTTTTTCAACATTTACCCTCTCTTTGTTACATATCCTTATTCTTTTTTCGTTATAACCATTACGTTGATTGAAAAATCATTCACAATACGGAACAAAGGACATCAAATTTGCATTTTCGGTTACTTTCTGCCTAATTTAGGCTTAGGATTGGCGGAACCCCAAATAGATGTGATCTGCTTGTAGTGAAGTGTCAAAATCTATTCCTCACAAATGCTTAATCAGCTCTTTCGCAACCGCCAATAGCGCTCTCCACTACGAATTCGCGCGACCGCGACGCAGCCGCGTTCGGAGCTGGCTGTTAGGGGCTGAGCAGAGTGCCACCGCGGCCTGATGGTTGAGAGGCGTATTGATAGATCGCGGCGATCTATCAATACGGCTCTCCATCATCAGACCGCGCCGCGCCGCGGTGGCACTCTGCTCAGCCCCTTACAGCCGTTGGCCATTGAGTTCTTACAGTTGACCGCAATGTTAATAGGGCATGGTGCGGTTGCGGACTCGCACTAAAACCACGGTAGAATCTGGAACTTTGCCAGATTTCGTCATCGACCGGCGCCAACCGTCGTCTCTCTGCTCGCGAGACTATCAGCTGTGGCGCCGATCGATGATGAAATCTGGCAAAGTGCCAGATTCTACCGTAGTTTAGTGCGAGTCCGCAACCGCACCATGTCCTTTTAACATTGCGGTCAACTGTATGTGGTATACCTTTGGTATATGGGTTACTGTAGCTATACCGCAACCAATATTAGTGACAGCTCATGACCCCAGATTCCATATTGACAGCTCATGCTGATGACCCTTCGGGACTACGGTTACCCAGAACTTTGCCATTTTGCAATCGATTGCTCAACAACAATGGAATAATTGAACCATAGATAGTTACTGGAAATTTTTTGAAACTTTAAAAAAAATTGCAAATTTTCAAAATAACTCAAAAAAGTCATGGTAGCTACGATTTTTACAACAAGAATTTTTCACGTACACTCCGACACTGGCAGCGGACTCCTACAGGGAGTCCGCTGGGAGTCCTAGTCTCCTGCAACAGGAGTCCTGTGATACTCCTGTAGGAGTCCTATTATTCTCCTGTAGGAGACCGGAACTTGTACGGTAGCTTGGAGGGAATTTCAAAAAACGTTTGCTGGAATCAAGCCAAAACCGCCTTGTTTTCGAATTTCTTTTAAAATCGAAGCATGTTTTTCACACTTCTTCGTTGACAATTTTGTCAACGGCAAAAATTAGTGTAGGGCATTTAGCCCCATTACATTCCTCCCTCACTAATCATCAAGGAGGAAATTCGGCTCCTCAGCACCCCAGTCAATCAATGAGAGGGGCGCCTCTGTGAACCTGCATGGGCGAAATCAGCTCTCCACCCCATGCACACGCGTATCGTACACCGCGCGGGTTCGATCAATGGTTCAACGTGCGCGTTCCAGGACAACTACAGGAGCTGTTTTGTCCTGTAGGAGACCCAGTGGAAGCGAGGCGTCAGCGTGTCCTGTAGGAGAGCGCTCCGCTCTAGTTCGGTCTCCCACAGGACAACACAGCTCCTCTAGGAGACCGCGATCGTCGTTTTCTCCTGTAGGAGTCCGCTGCCAGTGTCGGAGCAAGTGTCCGCGGTCGTGTCTCTGACCAGCGCGAAATTCAAACGCGGGTTTCGCGTACTCTGCCGTCTGACTCTGCCCAAGCCAGCTGATTCTGATCCGTTTCGACTCAGAAACATCGTCCATCGGCTTTCTACACTATTTTCTACTATCATTCGGCTAGTGTACTTCATCTCAACTTCCATTCAAGTATTTTTCTGTTATTACCTAGCGTTCTAAGATAGGTGAGTGGAGTGGTAGCGTAATTTTCCGGATAATTGCCAATGTTGTTTCTGCCAAGTGTAGTTCAGCCTAAATTTATCGAAAAAATATTTCGTTTTCTACTTGATATTATTTTCAAAGAAGTAAGATTCCGAAATGGTTAGGCATTCATTGAGCTACGCGTCAATTTCATAGATATTTGAATTTTCCGCTGATGGATACATATGTTTCTTCCGTTTTCATCATTCTACAATCAAGTCAGCGTGCTATTTTGCGGAGAAAACTTTGAAAACTAGTTTCTTTCGACCTTGTTGGCTATAACGGAGCAGAAAGACCTAGCTTCTTCTTTTGTGAACAGATTTGCTTTCAAAGAATCGACATCCTAGTTATTCAGGCAAAACTGTATTATCATCTCCACTCTCCTCCCGAAATTTTCTAGGTGAACGCTTAGGTCGGTAACCACAACTCTTGATTGCTCCCACTATAAATGTGGCATAGCGGGACACTCACGATTTGTTGAATACAGACCACGTATTCCTATATCCTGCGGTGCTTCACCGCGTCCGATATCATTTCCATACCCTCTGCCAACGCGTAGCTAGATGCCTCCGAGGGCGCAGCCTGTAACGCCGCCCCATTCCATGTAGCGAGAATTTACGGGTTTTAGCTACGATAGCTAAACCCGCATATTCATGTGTCGAGGCTGCAAGGATGCAAATTCTGCGCGTATTCTACGTAAAAACGAAGGCTAAATTCGATACATTGATCTCTGTCGCTGAACCCGTATCTTCTCGCTATAATTTTGTAGCGAGAATCTACGGATTGCGCGACAGACTGTGTTGAAATGCAATCTTAAACCCGCGCTGGCTACGCGGAACGCAAGGATGCCGTTCGAACTGTGTTGGCCCAGTCATATCACGGAGTGATTACTCGACACTCTGTGGCTGGCAATGGAGAGTGACCCGATGTCACTCTCTGGGAGACCATGGTGAGGATAATTTTGACCACTGAGATGCTGCAGGTCGTGGGGAAGAAACGGTGATGCTGTTGATCGCAGCTGGGATCGCCTTTCTAGTACGGATCAGGACTGTGTGGGTCGATCGACGGAGTGTTGTAACGAGAATTTGCGTATAATATGCAGGTGCCGTAGCGAGAATTTACGTTAGAATATGCGGGCGTTGTGGCTAGAATTTCACCAACTGAGGCTAAACTTTCCCTTTTTTTTAAATCTCGGGTCAAAATTAGACTAGATGCTTCCGAAGCCCTGGGCATCTTTGATTTCCGTGTGAGGCATCTAGCTACGCACTGGCAGAGCCCGCTGACTTTCTACTGCTACCCGATTCGCCTGCACTACGACAACCAAAATACAGAAGGAATAAGGTAAGCGCTCTTTTCGCAAAGATTTTCACAAGGTCGCGCACCTCTGTCTTCTAGAAAAATAACAGTTTTGGATAATGTCAGCGTCCAGGGTTCGGCGCGCTGTGTTGCAAGTGGCGATTTCGCTGCCATCTGCCCATGATTACGTTTCGGTTGCACTTCCAGTATTTTCCTCACATCCCTTGAAAGATCGCCACACTCGCGCAGTAGCATGCTTGTTTTTGTGATCGCGAAGATCATCAGCTAAGATCTTTGTGCGTTCGAAAGATATGCACTGTGGAATAGCGGCATAGAGCTTCGGGGGCCCGATCGGCTCCTAACGCTAAAACATATCTGTCGATGCGACCTACACGTGTTTACCGGCAGTTACCTGTCCGAACACGTTTGATCGATAAGAATGATTAGTTTAGAAGCAGAACGGCCCCCGAAGCTCCATACTCACACTCTGCAATGTGAGACACCCGTAAGAAGTGGTCGATCTGGTGTGTCCCACCCGAAAGATACGCAGCAAAAACGTGGCAGACGAGTGCAGAAAATGCACCTGACGAGTCGGTCTGCCTTTGCCCGCAGCCTCCCCTGTCGATTCTAATCGCTTGCAAGCGATTCCGGCTAACGAAAATACGCCTACTGCGAGCCGGAGTCATATGTTATGACGGTTATCTGCAGGGTGGGAATAGGCCGGAGTCAGATGGACTGGTACGGTTTCTGGGCAAACAGTGACGGAAGCCTAAGACATCACCTTGTGACACCAATTCAAAAAATGATCTTCAGACGGAACTGCATCCCACTCACTTCCCCCTCATTGAACGACGTTCACTTAAGGACAAGATTGAGCAGGGTTGCGACCTGGTGCAAGGCAGGGTCGTAGAAATTTTGGGAATTGTCGTAAAAACTGAGAATTTGGGGGTGGGGCTCGTAAAATGTTTGTAGAAAAATGGGAACTTCTCGAATGCAATTGAAAAGGTAAAATGAGGTAGGAATAAGGAAATTGTCTTTTATAACCACAAATTTGAAATTTCCCCAAATTTGTCATTCCAAGGGGGCTAAGGCAATTTTTCTTCTCGAGGGGGATCGTAAATTTTTGAAAATTTACTTCCAAATCTCGGTCAACAAGGGGGGTCGTAGCTCTGACGAAAATTGGCGCAACGGCCTGCCCAACCCTGCTTGAGGATTGTGAATGGATGGTGAGGAATGTGATGTCCAGTTTATTCAGAAACTTTCTACGCGTTTGTCTTTCACTCAGAACCTGCATTTTCAGAACCGCGAGTCTATAGGTTCCAATTTCAAATCAACACCTACGTTTTCTTCAGACCTGCACTGGGATCATTCCAGATTACGTCCTGCTTGAAGCCCCGCCTGGCGAACAATAAGAAAATAACGCTCATGATAATACAAGTATCAAATCATAGAAATTGAACTCCGCATGCAGCACCAATTTTTTTCCGACGACTTCATTGCAGGATGTTCTCCGAAATGGATTACGATCGCGCTGCGGTGGAAGAAGCTGTTGCCAACAACAAGGGAGCACACCATTCATTATCACTTATAAAAAACACGAATACGAATAAATTTTTATACTATAAGAAAATCGCAATGCCTCTAGGCAGGGGCACAGCAGCAACGGATTAGGTTAGGCTCGGAAAACGCTGGTGACGCATCCTGACTCCTGTCTTCGCTCTTTCTCCTAGAACATATGAAAAGATGAGAAAAATAGCATAAAACACCATCAAACTACATGTTTGTCACTGATGAAACCTAGCATAGTCCGTTTGTTGTCTCATTCATAAATTGCACATCTACAAAAAATGGGAGTGTTTGACAAGAGATATACTTTCTTCTAATCGAGTCCGCTGATGGAAAGCACAGAAAGGTAAGCTCTGTTTCATTCCACGTGAACTCATGTTTTCGGTTATCACAGCGCGGAGCGGTGACTTTTTCGTCGAAACCTCCTTATCACTAGTTATATTTCACCGAGGCCCACCGCTCCGCTGCTGTTGATAATCGAAATCAACAGGTCAATAGGGGTTGGCCAGAGTCTGATTAATTTCATGTGAGTTGCTCTCAGTTGTTCCTATTTTTGTAAAGGCGTAGCCACCAATGGCGTATAATGTACCAGAGCTTAGAGATTTTCTCTGCGTTTTTGAGCGCGCAATGGTGGATGACCGTATGCGGCGAAAACGTAAAGGGCAAGTTCTCACCTCCTAGGCCTCCATCAAGAGAGTCAATGGACAGCGTGATAATAGCTGCGTCGCGGCTTCCCAGAGATAGGATACACAAACCATAATGAGCGTGAAACTCATTGCAGCATAGAGCTATCTCTTAATGCGCTGGGGCCGTGATCAGGGTCAATCGGTTATGCTATCGTGAGAAAGATACCCTTCGTCCAAAAACAAAATGTTGTGAAGTGGATGGAAAAATGCCGACATAAAAATGAAAGGCTATCCACCATCAAATTTTTCGGCAAATTCAGATCATTATGGGGGTCATACGGTCGGTCATGTGGCCATGTTTCATACACGTGACGTTACCGCCTACTACTCAAAAATACCCTCTATATAAATACAACTTGTGACGAACTAGACTTTGAGTCAAAACTTCATTAGTAGAGGATCTCGTGACAGTTTATATTTAAAAAAGACGTACCTTTCGCAATGTCCAGCCAGGGTTCCAAGCATAGAAGCTGAGAAACGTATCTAGCGTTGCAGACGAAGAGGGTCAAAGTAACAGTATGTAGAATGAATTTCCGAGTATGGGAATGATATCGGACGCGGTAAAGCACCGCAGGGCATAGGAAGACGTGGTCTGTATTCAACAAATCGTGAGTGTCCCACTAAGCCACATTTATAATGGGAACAATCAAGAGTTGTGGTTACCGACCTGAGCGTTCACCTAGAAAATTTCGGGAGGAGAGTGGAGATGATAATCCAGTACTAGTTTTCAAAGTTTTCTCCGCAAAATAGCACGTTGACTTTAGTGTAGAAAGATGAAAACGGATGAAACATATGTATCCATCAGCGAAAAATTCAAATATCTATTAAATTGACGCATAGCTCAATGAATGCCTAACCATTTCGGAATCTAACTTCTTCGAAAATAACCTCAAGTAGAAAACGAAATATTTTTTCAATAGATTTAGGCTGAACTACACTTGGCAGAAACAACATTGGCAATTATTCGGAAAACTACGCTACCACTCCACTCACCTATCTTAAAACGCTAGGTAATAACAGAGAAATACTTGAATGGAAGTTGAGATGAAGTACACTAGCCGAATGATAGTAGAAAATAGTGTAGAAAGCCGATGGACGATGTTTCTGAGTCGAAACGGATGAGAATCAGCTGGCTCGAGCAGGCGCAGACGACAGTGCGCGAAACCCGCGTTTGAATTTCGCCCCGGTCAGAGACACGACCGCGGAAACTCGTACTACGTGAAAAATTCTTGTTGTAATCGTAGGTACCCTCTATAAAACGTCGAAATTCACATCATTCGAGGCGCGAGCGGCGCGCGCGACGCCTCGACCTCCGTCTGCCCTACGCTCTCTCACCGTCTCTAACGTCCGCTCCGTACCAGCACGCTTATTAACCACGTGAATTTCGCCATTTCATAGCCTGTACAGGCCATAAAACGGCCAATGTCTCACCGTCGACTGCGTACCACGCGCTGCGCGACCGCACGCGCGCCGGAAGCAGACAAGTTTTGCCCGCCGCGCGACGAGTTTTGCCCACCGCGAAACGTTTCGGCCGCGGCGCGGCGCCCGAAACTCGTCGCGCCGCGGCCAAAACTCGTCTGCTTACGACGCACGCGGTCGCGCAGCGCGTGGTACGCAGTCGACGGTGAGACATTGGCCGTTTTATGGCCTGTACCATACAAAAAAGTTGCTTCACAAACATATCACAACAAATGACATGTGCTGAGTTCAATAAAATGATGCTTGAAGCTCGAAACCTCAAATTCACTGCGAAATTGAGGAGCTCTTTAAAAAAATAAATTTCAGAAAAAAATGCTCTGGAAAAGAAATGCCAACAAATTAATTATGCTAACTTAGATAGAATTCATCACAAATATGTTGAAATGCTTCAACACCGGTGAAAACTTCAAAAATGGTAGAAAATTCCCGAAAGGATTCAGATGAATAATGTGTAACCAATTTAACCGAAGAGTAAACGAAATGTAAGTGGAAAAACATCTAAAACTTCGAAAACACCTGCACCAAAGACAACATCATGAGGAGAAAATGCTGACCTGTTATCACTGTGGCAATGTCCTTGGTGAGGGGAGAGAAATGTTTTGCACATCTAAGGTGTGACATGACTATCCCATGGTGACTTATGCCGCTATGTCCTCACTAGTATCCACAAGGCAAGTATGGTTCAAAAGTAGGTTGAACAGGAGCCAGGTTAGCTAGTGGTGCTCTGCTTTTTTTGACAAACTCCTCCACAGAACCGTCAAAATTCGTTCTTTTTCGGATTTCTTCTTTTTTTTGTGAACTTATGCCGGAAACACTATGAAACTTCTACATCACGAATTTTCCACGGATCTGTTGATGCAGTTCTTTTTTCGCGACTTTATTATTTGCATTATTAGGATTAATTGATACAATCGATGCATCAATGTAGTCTTGATCTAAAAATTCGTTCACTATAAAAAATTACGAAGTGAGGACCTACCCCCCTCCCCCGGTCGTCGCCATCACTTTTTCCCAGGGGGGGGGGCTGAGCAAATCGCTTGAATTGGGTGAGGGGGTCAGACCAATGTTGGGTTGTATCACACCTCGCGCCGTAGCTTGGCAGGGAGAAAGGTGAACGGTGCCGGGACCAAGTGGTCCCAGCACCATTATCACGTGCCGCATGATGTAATAGCCGTAGTCGGCAAATGCGGACCGGAATTCCGCCCAGAGAACGACAGTACGATAGCGAATACCCGCATAATCTCGCCTCGAAGGTGGAAGGGTGCAAATTCAACGCATATTCTACGTAAAAACAATAGCTAAAAATGCACTGTTTTGATCTCGCTTTCGCTAAACTCGTATATTCTCGTTACAATTTTGTAGCGAGAATTTACGGGCTCAACGACAGCCTGTCTTGACCAGCAATCTAAACACGCGCTGGCTACGTTGAACGTAGGGAGACCGTCAACGGTTTGAGCACGATCAGGGAGGCCGTTCGCCCCGGGTAGATCGAGTCATCTCACGGAGTGATAACTCGACTCTGTGGCTGGTCGTGGAGAGTGACCCCGTACCGATCTCTGGAAGACCTTGCCAAGGATGATTTTACGTAGAATATGCGGGTGCTGTAGCTAAATTTCACCAAATGATGCTAAAACTTGAGTAAATTACGTAAATTCTCACGGCAAAATTAGACTAGATGCCTCGGAAACCCTGGACATTTCCCGTTCCCAAGTGAGGTATCTGGGTACGCGTCGGCAGAGCACAACAAGGCATAAAATACACCAACTAACCTCAATTCCAATTTCTTGACCGCCAAATGGTAGAGGTGATATTGATCGAACCACACCATAAACGTTGACTCGCCCATATTCAGGTAAAGAATCCAATTTGACGTACTCATAAGGAGAGTGTTTCACCATACTTTCGAGAAACAAATAGAAGTTAGGGCAGCGTTTGTATAGACTCACTAATTGTTTCTGTTTCCCAATGCGGCTGCCACAAAACTCACTGATAACCAGAAAAAAAAACACGAAAGATGTTTCTGGAAGCAGTTAGGCCGGTCTCATACTTCTAGCAGCGAGCGAGGCGACGTAATATTAGCCCTCAATATCGACGGAAGATCGATATGCACTGTCACCGGTCGTGGAAAGTATGATTTTTAAGTCTATCCTTCTACCACAGCTTTCCATTCCAATACCGAGCGCCGCGCAACCTACCATGCTCCGAGGTGAACTCTCGGCGGCAGAGTTTCTACGTTATTCTAATCAACACCTCACATCTTAGGACGGGATCATACATCCAGCGGCGGATGACGCGATGCAAGGTTTACTATCGAAATCGACAGAAAATCGAAATGTCTCGTATTTACCCTCTATAAAACGTCGTTGTTCACATCATTCGAGGCGCGAGCGGCGCGCGCGACGCCTCGGCCTCCGTCTGCCCTACGCTCTCTCACTGTCTCTAACCTCCACTCCGCACCAGCACGCGTAGAAACCAAGTGAATTTCGCCGTTTCATAGCCTACACTTTCGCTATCGATGTTCGCGGAAAGTATGTTCCCGGTCTCACTCCCAATATTCTCAAGGATGGTACTCCTATAAAAATACTTCTCCATCCACCTCCCTCGGGGAACTCTTCGTTTTCTCTCCAATCCATGTTCGCTATTACATCCTGTACTTGCCCCCCCCCCTCTGCTGCAATCCTATCCCACTACTCAAGCAGCTTAGGCTCACGTCATAGTGGAGTATCCAGCCAAGTCGATGAGCATATACAGGGCCAGCGCGGCACGCGCGGGCGTGGCGCTAGAGTATGAATACTTAGAGCGCGCATCACGCGCTTGCGGAGACTATGAATACTCCAGCGGCGACGCCATGGCGGAGCGGAAAAAAGACCTTAATTTTCCACACAAACAAATTCTGTACATGCGTTCACCATCACATCACGATAGCAGAAGATAGTAATGGAGTTACTTATCAAAAACGGAATGAAACTGATGATGGATTAATATTGAAATGATGAAAAGCACGTTACGGCCGTCGCCGCCATGCACGCGTGTGCCGCGCGGACGTGGCGTCTGGCCATTCATACTCCAATGCCACGCCCGCGCTGGCGTTGAGGAACATGAATACCGCCTTATAGACACCGAGAGAGCGGAGGGCTACATCGGGCGCGCGCCCTGGTTGATGAGAACTACGATTTTTTAGAGTATACATCATGCGAAACGAAAGCAAAGTCCCACCACTCGTTGTGACCGGATTGAGCATGCCAGTGCCGTCCCGGTCGATACGCATGTAAACCCCCTATGTGTCCAGACCAGGGCTGTGCCTAACTGAATTTTGTAATTTCACAAATCGTAAATCGTAATTTTCAAAATTTCTCGTAATTCGTAACTGATAACGAGTAATAAGCCCGCACATATCCCGAACCTCACTCTGTAGTAACGTCTCAGAACTTCAGTGATGAGGTGTTTCTATATAGAAGGTTTGAGTTTGAGGTTCAAAATGAAACTGTTTTGAGCAGTACTTGAAGAAAATCCCAGTATACATATGATCTAGTTCCGCAATCGCGTTCAGTCCGCTAAGTCTCATTATCATAATCGTAGAAGCGAAGCGGTTGTTTTGAGAATGATTCTAGTTGAATTTTTCAAAAACAACTGCTTTGCTTCTACGATTATGATAATGAGGACTTAATGCTATTGCGGAACTGAACTGTATATAGTCTAGGCCGCTCATTTTGAGCCGGTCGAAGAAAGGCTTATCGGGCTTATTATGTCAAAATCTCCTTATCACGTATATTTTGCCATCACCGACCGCTCCGCTGCTTCTCAGACATTTATGGCAGCGGACCGCCTGCAAAATTCGCCAGTTGCTCAACAGCTGGGGGACAAGTGGCATTTAGCTGGCCAATGGCAATCACGAGGCCGATAGTTGGCATACACTCGCCATGTCATTGAATGCCAGCGACGGACGGCTGGAGAGTATGTGCCAGCTTCCTGAAAGCTGCGCGATAACTTGCATTCAGTTGGCAAGGGCAATCAGACCTCGAAATTCTTCTTCTTCTTTGCAGCCGCAGGAAGGTTTTTGTCAAAGGTTCAAGAAACGGGCGACTGACACCGGATTCGTCCACAAATCCATTGTTGTCAGAGTGGTAGGCCTCTTTGGGCAATCTAATAGGTGTTCAGTTGTGTGGCCACGGCTACCGCAGTCCGGGCACTCGTCTGGCTTACTGCGATCGATCTTATGCAAGTATGACATCAGCATAGGGGAATGACCGCAGCGTAACGAGGCAAGGGTACTTCTAGCCCGCCTACCGAGTTCCATCTCGGTGTTGCTGACCATGGGTGGTACGACCTCCAATATGGGATTGACGGTCATCCTACTCAAGTGATCCCTGACGAACTTGGTGTGCTCCGCACGTAAAAGACGCAGACGATCCAGTTGGGAGTCCGTCCATCTTTGTATATTGACTTTCTCGGGAGCATCCGCAAAAGGCCTTCTGATATGTCTCTCTCTCACGGGATTCATGATCCTTCTTAATGGGTGGTCAGGCTGCTTGACAATGTTAATAACCAGTTGCTGCGCTTGGAGTTGGCAGTGCTCCTTAACCGGCAGAACTCGGGCCTCAGCATGAAGATGTTCCACTGGGGTGCTTTTAGCACACCCTGTGGCAATCCGAAGTGCAGCGTTTTGAACTCGCTGCATCTTTGTCCACGATGACTCCGATATCATGTGCTGCCATACCGGTGCAGCGTACTCCAACGCCGGCTGCAATATTGCCTTGTAGGTTGTCAATATTGTCTCCTTGCTACTTCCCCACGACATTCCTCCCAGAGCTCGTAGAACGTTGAGCTTTGCTTTCACTGTAGCCTGTTTCTGCTCAGTGTTCTTGTGGAACCTCAACGAAGGATCCAATACTAGGCCGAGCAGCTTAGGGAACCGTGCGGCAGGCAGACGAGCGTCTTCCCAATTCACAACGGGGTGAGCGCAGTGTTCCTTAGGGTCAGTGGAGAAAGCAGATACAGATGATTTAGCGGCGGAGACAATGAGCATCATATCATCGAGAAAGCTCTTCAGAACAATGAGTTAGCTATTGATCTTGCGTGCAGCTATATTAATGCCCCTGTCTCGGCACAGAATGGTGATGTCATCCGCATACGCAACGACTTTGATGTCACATGGGGGGACGGGCAAATCTTCCAGGTAAAGACTGAACAGAGCAGGCGATATGACTCCTCCTTGAGGGACACCGGCAGCGATCAGGATGCTGTTAGAGACATGCCCCTGAAACAGCACTTTTGCTCGGCGCCCTTTGATGAGTGCAGTAATCCATCGCTTCTGCCAAGGCGGGATGGTGGACCTCAATAGCTTCTCAGACAGTATGCCCAAGTTGACAGTGTCAAACGCCTTCGTGAGGTCCAGGGCTACTCCAACAGTGCGTTGAGGCTTGGTGGCGTTGAAGCCATCCAAAACATTGCTCACAATCTCCAGCAGCGCCGTGGTGGTAGAGTGTACTTTGCGGAATCCGTGCTGGTGCTGCTGATTATTATTAGGCTCGGCCAGCTCCTTAACGACCAGTTTCTCAGCGACCTTTGTGATTGGTGACAAAAGACTTATTGGGCTGTATCCCTTAGCCGTCGATGGCGATTTACCTGGCTTGGGCAACGGAACGACGCTTGCCATTTTCCAGTCTTGTGGTATGATGCACGTGCGAAAGGATGTATTGATGACGTCAGCCAGGATTGGCATAATCTCATTCGGCAGTTTCTTCAAGACCGCTGGACTAATGCCATCCGGCCCTACAGCCTTCGAGTTGCGCATCTCTTTGATCACCTTTTCAATCTGCGCGGGCATCACAGCTTCTGCTTCATCCATAAGTGGCAACTTACAGAGCTCTCTTACAGTCACTCGATTCTGTTTCCCTCTCTTAGCCTGAGTTACGAAAAAATTCTTTCCGAGAGCTGTTGCAGCCTCCTTTCCCGATTTGAAGACTCCATTTTCGAACTCGATCGTAGAGTAGTTGGTGGAGGTGCTCTTGCCAGAGATCTTCTTTAGAACTTTCCTAGTTGACGCTCCATCACTCTTGAAATTCATCTTCTCCGTGAATTTCTCCCAACACTCCTTCTTGTGCTTGTCCAGATCTCGCTTGATCCCGCTATCCAGCTCGTTAATGGTCAGATCCAGGTGATCTGCGACTCTCTTTGCATCCCTTGTCCTTATCTTCTCCAAGATTTCCCTGGTGACATTGGGAAAGAAGGTCTTAACTCGGCCCTCCGGAATGGCGGCTTTCATTGCCTTGCGAATCGCGTCCGTCAAGTGACGTTCTTTCTGGTGCACGTTTCCATTCCATGGGTAGTCATCCACATGGCGAAGTGCCACCTCCCTGAACAAGCGCCAGTCTGCAAGGCAAAGATTAAGATAAGACGTTTGACGGATACCTGAATAAGGAGTAAGAGAATTAGAGAGTTCGACATGGACAAAGACGGGGATATGATCACTGGAGAGAGTTGTAGCGGTCGACCAAGAGCAGGCGCTGGAGAGATTAGATGATACAAGAGAGATGTCTGGACTAGAGGATCGGCCGTTGGCCGGGAGACGAGTGGGCTGATCATCGTTGAGAATGACCAGATCGCACTCTTCCGCCCATTCTTCGACGTCTTCTCCTCTAGCGTCAGTGTCAAGCGACGAGCAGAATGTATGAGCATTGAAGTCGCCTGCGAAGACAACAGAGGGTGAAAGGGAGCAGTCGTACAACTGCTTGAGTAAGGGAATAGGGTCATAAGATTGGGGACAGGACGTGGTAGGAGGGATATAGATATTAAAAAGAGATATAGGTGTTTTAAGAGGGAGATGGATAGGTAGGTACTCGAGAGTACCGTCCTTAGGTGTGTTTGGTATGATATGAGAGGGTAGATTTGATAATACGAAAGTAGAAACTCCTCCGCCGAGAGATGACCTTGGAGCATGATAAGCTGTGTAGCCAGGAATGTTAGGGTGTCGAGCAGTAGCGGAAGGAGACAGCTTGGTTTCCTGAACCATAATGATATCAGGATGATGAGTACGAGCAAAAAGAGAGAGTTCAGACAACTTGGCACGAAGGCCATTGAGGTTAATATGAACAATAGAGAGGGGGCGGTTGGTAAATGAGGAATCAGAGTTACTGGGGCAGAGCACAGAACACAACGGAAGGAAGGATTGTGATGCCTCACAGAACTGAGACCCGAACAGGAGAGATGCACCCACCTCTGACATCCAAAACATTGGACACTTATCCCATTCCATGTGACCTTCTTGCTGCACGTGGCGCATGGGTACTTCTGAGCGGGTCCTGGATTCCTCTCGACGCCGGCCATTTGTAGTAGAATCCTTAGGAGAGCTGCAGCCAGCCAGCATCTCTCCCATGACAAAAACCCTCCACGCGGAGGGGTTGACGTCGGTTTGCACGGAGGTGGTCTTCTTTCCTCCACACTGCCACGGCACGAACGTACGACATCTCGGCAGCATCTCGAAATTACCGAGCGCTTAAAACCGCAGTTATCCACCGATCGGCACCCAGTTGGCCCCTGACCGCCAAATGGCATCCGCTTGGCACTGAGTCGTCACATGGCTGGCACTCGATAGAGTTCACGACTACTCACGTTTCAATATGTTATAATTTGTTATCTGATTTCATTGATAAGCTGAGCCGGTATATCAGGCGATTCAGTCCAATAAGTGTTCACTCGGCACTTTGATGCCGGCCCTGGAAGGTGACCTGGGACCGTAAGCAAGAACGCGCCGGATGGGGCAAGGGCACGTCTATCGTGGTTGGTCACAAATCAAGACACGTATGTCGTGCCCCAGCAGTCTTTCTCACTGCCTCCTGCCGCTCCAATCTCCAAGCTAGGGCGGCTAGGGCACAGCGATGGGGCACGACATACGCGTTTCGACTTGTGACCAACTACATGAAACATGTCCTGTCTTGTAAGCAACAGCGATCTTCAGAGGCCCCGACTGCACTGCCCCTGCCCCAGCCGGCACGTTCTTGCATACTGCCCCTGAAGTCACTCTACAGAGGCTAGCATATTTTTGGAAGCTGAGGGGCAAGTTCCCACGGCTAGGGGGGAAGGGGAAGAAGGTGGGGTGGGTCCCCCACCTCAGACCGGTGCATAGGCGATCTCCTACGAAACGATCTGCAGTGAGGAACTCGATTCATCGATCAGCCAAGAGACTGGCGGACCGCTGGCAAATGATTGCTCAACAACGGGCTGCCAGGTATTAGCCAAGAGACTGCCGGCGGTCGGCCAACGTCCTGGCGGACCGCTGACAGGGTTTTGGCGGACCGCCGGAAGATGGCTGTCCGACACCGGGAATGGTTTTTGCTCGCCAAGCAAATGCCGGCGGTCCGCCAATCCCAATGCCTGAGCTACTCCACCAGGACTCATCCTAGCAACCTGAGCTATAAGTGGGATAAATATCAATGAAATAGACAAACCTGAAACTCTAAGCGTATTCAAGCGCCAAACCTGTGCCGCGTTTGCCCAAGTTCTGAAACATAGAGAAGCACGAAACATATGGAGTCATCGCCTCACCAAACACAGTTCAATCCAAGCTAAGGAGGTCAACACCGTGATGAGGACATAAAATGGTGGTTCGACAGTTTTAGACACGATCGTTCAAGGGAAGGATTCTTAGACAAGGTGGATATTTTAAAGGGAATATACGTTTCTAAAACCGCTTTTTGAATCATTCGAATCTGCCCTCTACACTTGTGAAGCGTTACTCTGAATGGATTTATTAGCGTTTCTTCCCATAAACATAGGTTTGTTGCAGTGGAGATAGCGGTTCGAGTGGTTCAGGCTGATTAGGATTCTGAAATGCAAAAAGAAGTAAAAGTTCCCTTCAAACCTGTGATTCCAAAAATGAATAAATTCTTACTCTTCTTTTTTTCTTTGCACTTGCTTTGAATTTGCTTGAAATCACAACTTTGAAAACATGTAATTACCTTTTTGAAAAGGTGCGAGACTGCAGACATAAGTTTTCGTGAAACTTTTCACAACTGCGGACCTGAATTTTGCTCCGATATACGCAGTACCTCCACCATATGTCTGCGTCTGTCGTGTCCATAGAACAATAATGAAATGAACGTTCTGTTTCGCCTCTGAACCCTAGACAAGAGGAAGAAGACTCTTCAATACTTTTGAGTCGGTCAGTGTGAGAAGCGGAGCGGTCGGTCATACCTGAGTCTCGTTGTCAACAATTATATTTCGCCATGTCATGTTGGCTACGCTTGGACGGGAACATCAAGGTTTTACCGAAAAATCAGATTGGAAAGAATAATGAAATATCAGGAATGTGAAAGAAGTGCTACATTTATCTAAGCTCTGAACCTCAAACTTACATTGTTCATTCAACCGCATTTTCACGATTTGTTAAGCTTTGTTACTATTTTGGGCCGAAATTTCGTAAATCGTAAAAAATTTGCCACAAACACCAGTAATTCGTAATTACGCACAGCCCTGGCCCGGAATAATCCGGCCGCAGTGCGTTGGTGTACAGGCTGTAAACATACGAAATTCCCGTAAATCTTTCGCATACAGCTGCGGAGCGGAGGTTAAAGATAGCGAGAGTGCGCATAGCAGACGGAGGGTGCAGCATCGCGCCCACAAGCAGAGCGTTGAGTGGGGAGATTCGATTTCTACACAGGGCGACGTTCTGCGACGTTTTGCGAGGCAAATGGTCTCGACCATTTTTGTCGCTGTCGCTATTTGTCGCTGTAGTTTCTTCATATTAGTTAGTGTTCCTTCGTTACTATCTCGTATTAGTTAGCGTTCCTTCGTTACTATCTCGTATTAGTTAGTGTTCCTTCGTTACTATCTGCCCATTAACTCTCTGTAGAATCATCTTTTTGCCTATTTCACTAGCTGTTTGCCATCCAGGATAAATTTCGTCAGGGCATTTGATTTGTCATCCAGAATTCCTTTCGTCATGAAATTTAATTGGTTATCCAGGATTTACCTCCTCATGTCACTTGATTTGTCACCCAAAATTTATTTCGTCATGGTATTTAATTGGTCATCCAGGATTTAACTCGTCATGGCGTTTAATAATTTTGTTGTGGACACCATTTATGTTATGCAAATCTTTTCAGTTGGAGGTGATTCTACTGGTGGTAGTGTCTCCTGGTATATTATTCGAAATCTATAGCTCATTTTGTTGACCAATTCCACAATGTCTGGGATTGCAGAACACGCGAGGGATGGCACGCCAATATGTTTATGCGCTCTGATCGAACTTAAAGGGCAGCGAAGAAATAAGAGACGCTGAGAAAGAAATATGACGCGGCGGCAATCGATAGGCCAAGCCTTTTTCACTCGCTCTGAGGAGCGTTGCCGCGAATTTCGCAGCGACGCCACTCTGAAAGGCCCTTATGGTATACTTTTGTCGCCGTCATGAGCGACAGGCATGCAATCTACCAGAAATCGCGACAGTGGTAGCTACAGCATATGCACAAATGCAGTATGTCAGACCTCCGAGACACGTCGCTGCGACAGACGCGCGACAATTGTTCCCAATACGGTCGATGCTCCGATGCAGGTCCCGCGGCGATTTGTGTCAGATCACATACCTGCCGCTCATGACAGCGACAAAGTATACCATGCCCTTTAGGGCGGCGCAGTATCACTAGGAACGGGAGAGGATTTTTCACGATCACTAGGGACGAACTCCTCTCAACTAATCTCCCTACCCGTTATTCATACTTCAGCGGCTAAGCGGTGCAGTAGAGTGAAATTTCGTCATATTGATCGCACCCGCCTCGTAAATGAACGAATATTAAAAAATTTCAATGAATGAAGGGATTTAACTACGGAGCCTACCGAAATCGGGATTTTACGACACTACTGTTATAAAAGGACAGTTTTAAAACATGGAGTCAAACAGCCTCCGGACTGCTCAATATTTTCAATATCCCGCTAAGGCAGGGCTCATAAGTGGCGACACGCAAAAATCTAAACGTATCGTTTCCACACTATCAGCTGTCTGGTGCTATCCACAGCAGCTTTAAGACGCTATTCATACTTACCAACGCCAGCGCGTGCCGCGCGGGCGTCGCGTTAGGGGTTGTTTATACTCCCACCGCGGGGCGGCGCGGCATAGTGCAATCCTATGGTATTGACCACGCGGCGCCGCGCGATCAATATTGTAGAAATGCACTTCGCCGCGCCGCTCGGCGGCGGAAGCATAAACTACCCCTTAGAACTCGGTTAAAGTTACGCCGCTGAAAGGCGCGGCAGCATGAAATGGAGGAGTATTGATTATGAGGCGCCGCGCGATCGATTCCCCTCCCCTCCATAGCATGCTGCCGCGCCTTTCAGCGGCGGGACTCTATTCGGGCCCTTAGGGTTTGTATGGCCTGACGGCTCGCAGGCGCGTCACACGTGTGAAGCCCTCTCCGCCATGGCGAGGATGCTCGTACCGACGTTTTCACCGTTGTCATGACAATTACATGATCGATTCCATTCCACGTCATGATAATTCATTGCGGTACTACCCTTCGCTAGCATTGTGGTAAACGGATGTATTGAAATCGCTTGGAGGGCACAAGGTAAGCCGAATTTATTCCTCTTCGCCATAGCGTTGCACCCCGCTGGAGTGTTCATAGTCGCCGCAAGCTTATTAATAGTATTTTCACTCCAACACCGCGCGTTAAGCGCTGGCGTTGAGTATGAATAGCTCCTAACTAGGGGCTGATCCCAGCACAAACTAGAATTTTGAAAAACGGTCTGTTGACTGTTGTGGGAAAGGTAAAAAAGAACAATTTGAAGTTTAGTAAATTTCCTCAAAGGCATCGTGCACGCTGTAAATTGCGAGCGGGGAGAACTCCATAAACGATTTAAGCGCGAACTTCGAATCAATTTTTACAGTGCAAACCGGTTTTTCTTTACAAATGAAGGTTTTTCAGGGGTTCTCTCGACATTTTCATCCACTGAAGAGGGCAAGCTGTACAAAAACTCGAAAAAATAATATCTTTCAAAGCACATGGGTAGATAAAAAAATGCGATTTTTCGGATTTCAGAAACTTCAGATAAGAAAATAGAAAAATCACCGATCAACCCGTTCACGACCGCGTGTCCCACCGGTGGGACACGCGTTGACTACCACTTCGGACCGCGTGTCCCACCGGTGGGACACTGTTTCCGAAAATCTATTTCTCCACCTCATGAAGGAATTTCTAAACCTACTTATGGTCAATGTATTCACCTATTCTAGAGTCGACTATAAACTTCGTAGTCCGCTGGCAGCTTCACCACTACAATATATCTGACCCTTCGAATGCAGCAAGGCCGAAAACCGCAATTATGAGTACAGATCGCATTTTTACAAGCAATTAATGGCGATTTTTTTCTTTTTCAATTACTCGAAAAACAATCCTCACTTTTAAGAGTGGTCAAATCGTATAGCACCATTTAATATATCACAAAAATATGATTACTGATATTGCGCACCGTTCCCGCGTTGAAAATCAGCTTTTCTTACGCCCGTATTTTGTTCACAGCAATTATTTTATGCAAAGATCACCAATGTTGAGATCATTAGAGCCTTTTTTGAAAGTCCAGTTTGGTTACGGTTGGTGTACCATCGTAGGCCGGGGCTTCAACTTTAGTGAAAACTATCGTCGATCACTGCTCGAGAGATCGCCGCGTCGAACACATGGGGCACGCACGCAAGCGAGGAGGTAGTGATAGGATCATTACCTTGTCGCTTGCGTGCGTGCCACATGTGTTAGACGCGGCGCTCTCACGACCAGTGATCGACCATACCTTGGAGAGGAGTGGACGAGAAAAATGGGGACGTGCCAAAGCAGAAAACGAGTGAAAACTTATAAAACCGTTATTACGCTAATCATTCCAAGTCAAGTTGTAATAATAGAACTATTTTATACGCCTGAGTGTAAAAAACAAATATGCTTTTCACAAGAAATCTCTTCCTAGAAGGTGCCGAACCGGAGGGTTGAGGGGGTAGCCGAGAAAAAAATGGCGGAAATCTAAAAAAAGTCGTTTTCATCAATATTACCAGTTAATATGGAAATCGAGAAGTAATTGTACGTCTAGATGTCAAAAAGAATGCTAGAAATGTTAAACCACAAAAAACTCGCGTCGAAGTGCGATAAACCGCAAGAGCAAGGGAGTAGCTAAAGCAAAATTAGTTCAAATCTGAAAAAATATTATTTCACTAAGCATTTCCTGTCAATTGAAGAACAGAAGAATGTCTATCATGGTAATCTACGATAATTAATGTTTCAAACCGCTAGAATTCAACGAACTCACGTGATTTCCTGGATGGTCTTATCTACACAGTTGAAAATTTAGGAGGCCATTTCTCTGGAAAGAAAGAGTTATGAAAGCTGAAACTTTGGCATCATGATTTTGACGTCGATAGTCGTACGATAAACAAAAAAAACGAGCATCGATTTTTTGGTGGCGTGCCATTCGAGCAAAAGTGGCCCACCGGTGGGACACTGTCTACGGTGACGCAATAATGCACGCGGTCCGAACGTGCAGCCACCCAAAATTAGGCGTGGTCGTGAATGAGTTAAATAGGGCAAAATGAACTGAGAAAGGGGGTGCATGTAATCACGCGCAGCCGCGGCAGGCGTTGCCAGCTTGATCGTCACAGGGCTCAAAATAGTTCTGTTGCACTTGCTCTTCCAGAAACTTCTGTGGAAGGATATGGTGGTAATGGCTGCGTTATATTATTCGCATATATTCAATGATAAATGTCCGAATAATTGTCAGTGTCGATAGTCGACTTCGAAAAATAATCGAATACCTGTTATTTTCGACAGTAGATTTCGAATAATCTCCTCGAATAAATAATCGAATAATCTATTCGAATGTTCATTTGATTACAGATATTCGAGCGCAGCTATAATTCCTACGAACCTCCATGTGGATTATCACCACTGCGCTCCGTCACCCGTCACGCAGCGTCCATACGTTGCGAGAGCGCGCGATTGCCCAAAATCGATGCGCATTGAGGGCACACGATTTGCTAGGCGCTCACGCGCGCTTACGCTTGCTCTGGCGCGCTCACGCCCTCTTCGAAAGATATGTGACAAGTTTCATACTCATAGCTTCATTCGTAAAGCACCAAGCCTCGAAACGTGGCGAAAACTAATGCTCTCGTATAACCTAGACTCACCACGGCTGTCACAAACCGTGCTGAATAAGGTGCCAACGAGTCGAGTCTAGTGATTGATCAACAGGTCAAACATTAACAATCAAATCAACACGAGGAAGGAGTCTTTCTTGATATTGGGTACCCATCAGGGTTGGGGAGCGTTGGAGAGCGCAAAACAGCGAGGGCGAGCGTCCCCGCGACGTATGGACGCCGCCTCAAGTAAGGCTCTGATCCCATGACCACGCGATCATGTGGCCATCGCGTCGCTGAGAACGGCTCAGCGATCAAATGCTACATACATAACAGTGATGCTAAGCGGCAAGCGCAACATCGATAAGTATGGCACGTCAACCACCGACCGTACCTGTGCAACGTTTCTCGCGGCGCTCAAGGCTTGCACTTGCTTAACGAGCGCGACGCTCTCGGCGACGCATCACTGCGAGGTAAGTATGGTCCAGGTGTAGAACACGAACCGCAGGTTTCTCGCATGCGTCTCGCGATCGCTATAGTTAAACAGAAGCTAGCTAGAAAGAACACAGAGATTCCTGTAACCCTAATAATTCGTCAAAAGACCATAAAAAAGCTCTCATATAGCAGATTACCTCCCCCTCAATCCAGTTTCACACCTTCATCGCTGATTGCAGCTATAACATGGCACTCTACCAGAGGCCTTAAGTCGCGATCATACTTGAAGCGACGAAATGTTTTCTATTAATATCGACTCATACCGACTTGCTATGTTTGAAGCGAGCTGTCGCTGCGGCTTGTCGCGCGGAAAGTATGTTCCCGACCCCTTTGCTTCTTCGCCTTTACTGCACAACGCATGAAATGTCTTCCCCCAGAGCAGAGAAAAACAAATGCAATAATGAGCTAACCATTTCTATCAGTGAAAGATTGTTTACTGATTCCAAGTACTTTCAGCCTGCATACTATTCACAAAGTGGAGGTACTCACAGCAGATTCTTTATGGTACCTTATAACGTTGGTGTAAACCAACATCCTTGGGACAAATGTAAATATTATCTGTCACAAACTTCAAGAAAACATAACAACATCAACAATTCCTATACCATCAAAAGCTACAAGCTACAAATATATCAACATCAAGGGTACTGTTTATCAGAAACAAACGCGTTCTGATAGTGATTCTTAACTATGGGATTGGTCGGCAAAAACACTTTCTTGTCAGCTAGAGACACAACCGCTCCTGGTGGAATGCCATGGAATACCTAAAATGTAGTGGAGTCCATCAAGAGTGTCTCATTTACTTATCAATAAGAAGCAGTCGGCTGGGGATCAATGTGCATGAATCCCATACCAGCACGCTCGATACCGATTGAGCGAGAGCGGTTGTGCTGCAACGAGTTTCATGTTCATTGATCTCCAATCGACCGCTTCTCATTGATAAGTAAATGAGACACTCTTGGTGGTCTCCACTATACACTTACGTTGCACTCTCATGCATAGATACTTAAGAAAGCAATTTGAACATACTTGAGTAGGACCCTTTTCCCCTAAGTTAAGCTCTTGAGTCGGTAATTCGTATCCCATCACGAGAGCGTGTCGTTTCCTAGCCTCGACTAACTCGACTGATTCGGACAAATAGCCGCGATTAGCTGGATTTGTGTAGTACCTTAAAAATTCCCACTTCCCAAAGTGGTGAAATGTGTAAGCTGAAGTGGAAAACCTACTCTAACAATGAGGGAGGAGGGGCTTTCCGGGCAGGAACAGGAAATCCTGACTTGAACCACGTCCTTGGGTCAATGGCGGCCTGAAAATAGGTAAATGAAATCGGTATTAGGCCAAAAAAAAGCAGCAGCTTTCTCACCTGAAGGGAATCTGGATCATAATAGGAAACCCGAATGCGTCCACCAGCCTTCTCAATAGCCGCGATAGCCGTTTGTGAAGCGTACTGCACCTCTATGTCGATTTTATGCGTAAAGTCATCTGCCCCCTAGAAACAAGGCCATGGAAAAAATGCGACAAATGTTTTCTAGTTTGAGATTATAGGATAGAACTGGTACGTCTAATAGGAACTAAATCTACCTCTGCGGTGAGATCAAATCCGCACTGGCGAAGTTTTGGCTGAATTCTGAACTTCCGAGTAGCGCAGAGAGCAGAAACATCTATAGGTTTACATGGATCCACCCAGCCCAGGTCTATTAATCGAGAAAGCTCAACCAATGACAATGGAACATACTCACGGCGGATACTGAAATATTGAAAATTCATTTCACATCGCAGATTTTCTATCAAACCGATTTTTTCACACCACCACTTTGATAGCTGAACTAAATTTCATTAAAGGCAGTGTTCACGATGGAAAAGTAGCCCGCTTTTTTTTTGGCGGAAACATAAACTTTGGGTCCCTCTAAGAGGAGTAAGTGCGAGAGTCCGACGGAAAACGGCCAGTTAGTGGGTGAAAATCTCGTGGTCCAGCCAAACCATTGGGTTGGCCCGCCCACTTCATGTAACAGTTTTCCGCGTTCCTTTCACCAGGGCGAACAGCGGCTGAATTTTTGAATACTTTGTCGCGAAAGATTCTAACATCTAAGCATGTGTATTGACCAATCTTATTCTTTAGGAGCTTTTGGTACAGGAAACAGAAAAAATAATTCACTCCCCTAAGAATTTCAAAGCTCAAAGGATTTGTGACGTTTGGTTTGACGTTTGCCCGCAGTACACAAAACACACCAGCTGGCGTAAATAAATGTTTACTAGGTTTTTTAAATTTTTTGAAAGTTTTTTCTCCAAAATTCAAGTTTCATGAGAGCTTTCCCCCATTCTCCACTACTTCGTGAACTTGCCCACTCTAAAACACAAAACTAGAATACGATTTTTTTTATCGTGAACACTGTTTTCAAAGTCTGTTATTTGAATCATGATGCTGAATCTCCTGTTAATCTTTCATCACACAACTGTATGAGTGTTCTATGACGTAAGCGGGGCATTAGCCAGACAGCCCGTGTTCGCTGCCGACGGTCAAGCTCGATCATCGCCTAAGGCGTATCCAATGCTGATTTGAATGTCGTTTGCCACATCACATTTCTTGGCACAGGCCTTACACATTCGAAGCATTCAGGAATCTGAATGAAAGTCGAATGTGTGACGGAACTCTGAAGAAACCCATCAACTCTTGGAGCTTATTCCATTATATACTGCTCAGCACTCATAAACTTCTTGCTCATTTAGGACAGGGCGGTGTAACCGGCAAAACAATTTGTCATGGCAAGAAAATAACGGTAATGAGGGGATTTCGACATGGTGGACCACTCCGCTCCGACTCCGCCCGCTCTCCAATAAGCTAGAAATGCTTTACTTTTGTTCTCTCTCTGCATCACGTAAATGGAAGAGAGAGAGAAGGATATCAGAACAGAAGACGATGTAAAGCATTCATCCGCGATGAGAGGCTAAACCAGCGCGTGACGTAACTATGACAGCCCGTGACCTGCAGGCGTGCCGTTGGAGCATGAATGGCCTGTCACGCCACACCCGTGAATCAAACGCCTACTTCGCCACGGCTTCAATGCCCGTGATTGCATTTCCGTCACTTGCATTGATGCCCATCTTCACTTTCGTTCCACTTAATCATGCGGCACAATTAGGGCACATCTTTACCCCTCTCCACCATAGCAGCGCTGCCAGAGTATTCACAGCAGCCGCACGCACGATCCTTCAAATATCTCGTGCTGACTCGTCTTTGCGTTAACGGTCTTTGCGACATTCCAATTGAGTGTGTTTTCGTGTTCACCAGTCGCTGTACTCGCTCCCGCCAGCACGCTTTTCAGCTCGCACGTAGATTTACATCGAAGTCCAACGTGCTGCATTACTTTGCATTCAGAGTCATGCCAATTTGAAACAAATTACCTTCAGAGATTGTTGAGGCCGCGTATTTTCCGATTTTCAAAAGCAGGATGTCCCATTTCAACCTCAGGTCATTGCATGGGGCCGATGGCCGTGCTTTCTGCTAAAGCTTTTAATTCAGGGTGCTTTTATTCGTACGAGTGTTTTCTTTGCCTACTATTTTGTTTGCCTGTTTGTCCAGGCTGTCTTGTTTGACCCTGTCTCACATACATCTTGTATGTTTCTCTGTTGCCAGATAAAGCTATTTGAAATGAACTGAATTGACTCGACATATGAATTCGCACATTGCTAGGATATTTAAAAGCCCCACACCCAAAAAACAGTTTTCCGTGAGTCACAGCCTCGCTACGAACTAGCAGCAAGCAGCAAGTGTGGTGACGTGCAACGATTAAACTATCAGAGGAGGATGACTACGGTTCGCCCACTGAAATTATACGATTAATCAATGCATGACGCGACGCGCCCAGCTCCCGAAATCCAACATGCGGAAACCGAAATTATCGATTCCGCCCAAAGCTTGTATTCGTATTGGCCTTCATCCTTTCAAGCTCTCAGAACCGGCGCACACAACATCAAGCCGGTCCACGCAGTTCAAACCTTGGAGGTATATCCCGTCTCCGTAATCCAGTCGATAACGCATCGAAAACCAAATTCCGGTGGGCCCGTCGCGTTATGAGGAGAGCCGACAATAGATGGGCAAGACGAACGGACGAATGGTCTCCGATTAGGCGCTTGCGCCGGCGAGTGAAGCCACGTGTTAGACGACCATATGTTTTTGCCGAGACTGTCAATAAGCTACCTCGGCAGCGAACATTTATGTCCAGGCCCAGTGATCGTAATCGAATGGTAAGACGAAAACTACCACCGAAATGGCCAAGGATTGGGAGAGCACGAAATGAATGGAAGTTATGCTGGGGCTCGCACGATCCGAGAAGACGAGCTGTCAAAGTATCAAAGTAAAGTATTAGGTTGATGCATAGTTATTCGGCATTTATATCGGCGCTTTTTTATCAAAGAAGAGTAGCGTCTTCTTTATTATTGTTGTATGAAAAAAATCTTCTGTGCTTCAAAAAATGCGTTTCGAAAACAACAGTCATATTCTTCATATTCGCTCTAGTACTTCGAGAAAGGACGGAATTCAGCACAGTCAGCTCGCGATCTCAACTAACTTTTTGGCAAGGGAAATCAGTGGAAGTCAGTGTTGGAAGTGGTGTGCCCGCTTCAGATCAGGTGATGCGAGCTTCGAGAGTAGGCCAGGAAGAGCTCGGCCATCGTATTTCGACGATCAGGCTCTTCTGGGGAGCCAATGAAGATGACGAGAGCCTGGCAACACGTCCTGGCTAAAACCTTCAATGTGAATCAATCCACGGTCTGTCGCCTCACAAAGCTTGCAAAAGTGTGAAAAATCGCAGGATGGGTCCCCCAAGAGCTCTCCGATAACAACAGAGACGATGGCATTCGTTGGAAAAACTTGAAGAAAAAAGCCGGATAACTACGCCGCAACCTAATGAATAAGCTCTCAGAAAGGCGACCTAACCAAAGCGATAGCTGTTGGGGTTTCATGAGTCGTCCCGTGGCACCAAACAGTGAGGAGGGGGGTCAGATCAGAGGAAAGGACTAAGGGTCGTTTATACTTCCGCCGCCGAGCGGCGCGGCGAAATGCAACCCTATAATAACGATCGTGCGGCGCCGCGTGATCAATACCCTAGGATTGCATTGTGCAGCGCCGCCCCGCGGCGGGAGTATAAACGACCACTAAGCATCGCTACTGGCCTACGCAACTCTGGCGACCTGCCTAGCCCTTTCCCCTGATCTGCCCGCCCTCATCACTGTTAGGCGTCACGAGACTACCACCCTAGGACTTGTTATAGTGTATAGGGACCTGCAGATTTGCAGGGACAGGCGAGTGGCTGCCGAGCGTCAACCACTAAGCCACAGTCCAAGCTCAGAATCGATTTTTCGTTCAAACTCAAATTTTACCCCTAGCAGACCTGTCGCTGACTCTGCGACGCAGTATATAATAGACCTTAAATCCAATCGTGATCCACTCACTTTATATCTGCATTGAAATACTTTTCACCAGGGAATAGTCGATGCCAGGGCTGAAAAAAGTCGCCCCATATCCATCCAAGCGGGGGTTTGGCTGCATGCTGCAGCGCACCACGTGTGTGACCTGCCTGAAGAAAATCACTGACTTCAATGAATTCTTAGGCCCCCGTCAAAGTCGGTGGATCTACTGAGTCCCACCGGGTCGATACGCACCGAATTCGTGGAAAACGGGTGCAAAAAAATCAACCCACTGAGTCCGACTGCGACCGTCTGATGCCCACCGCAATCCCCCCGATCGATACTGACGGTTCTCACGCGTACAAGGGCGGGGCCAATGCACCGACTGAGTCCCACTGAGTCCCACCTAAATCATCCTCAACCCACCCGGTCGATATAGGTTTTTCTCATGTGATTTGGGTGCATTTTTTTGGATGACTGCGACCTGCCGAGTCCCGCCGCATCTCGACTCTCGTCGTCTGCGCTCTGCCCCACCTACTGCTGCCGCTGACTATCGATTGCGTGTTTCGCAGAGGAACTGGTTGGCAGCTGCCGAGATGTCGTACTTCGTGCCGTGCCAGTGTGGAGGAAAGAAGACCACCTCCGTGCAAACCGACGTCAAACCCTCCGCGGAGAGGGTTTTTGTCATGGGAGAGGTGCTGGCTGGCCGCAGCTCTCCTGAAGATCCTACTGCAAAGAGCCGGCGTCGAGAGGAACCCAGGACCCGCGAAGAAGAAGTACCCATGTGCCACATGCGACAGAGATGTCAATTGGTATGGAACCAGCGTCCAATGTTTTGGATGCCAAAGGTGGGTGCACTTCTCTTGTTCGGGTCTCAGTTCTGTGAGGCACCACGATTCTTCCTTTCGTTGTATTGTGTGCTCCGCCTCCAGTAACCTGCAATTCCTCATCTACCAACCGCCCCTCTTTATTGTACATATCAATCTCAACGGCCTTCGCGCCAAGCTTTCTGAATTATCTCTTCGCCCGTACTCATCACCCGGATGTTATCATGGTTCAGGAAACCAAACTCTCTCCCTCTGCTACCTCTCGACATCCAAACATCCCGGGCTATACTGCATATCATAATCCTAGGTCATCTCAGGAGGCGGAGTCTCTACTTTTGTTCTCTGTCGTCTCTTCCTCTCACATCATTCCAAACACTCCAGTGGATGGCACTCTCGAGTACATCCCCATCCATCTACCTCTAAAAACTCCACTTTCTCTTTTCAATATATACATTCCTCCTCCTACATCCTGTCCACAAACCTACAACCCTATCCCTCTACTCAAGCAGCTGTATGACTGCTCTCTATCTCCCTCAATTGTCTTTGCGGGTGACTTCAATGCTCACACGTTCTGCTCGTCGCTCGATTCTGATGTTAGAGGAAATGACGTCGAAGACTGGGCGGATGAGTGCGACCTCGTTATCCTCCTTAACGATGGCCAGCCCACTCGTCTCCCCTGCCTACGGTCGATCCTCCAGCCCAGACATCTCCCTTGTCTCTTCTAATCTCTCTAATGCCTGCTCTTGGTCTACATCCACAACTCTTTCCAGTGATCACATTCCGGTCTTTGTCAATATCGATCCCTCTAACTCTCTTGCTCCCTATACAGGTGTTCGTCATCGTTCTTATCTCAATTTAGGCCTTGCAGACTGGAGCCTGTTCAGGAAGGTAGCACTCCGCCAAGCGGCCGAATATCCGTGGAATGGCAATGTACACCAGAAGGAGCGCCACCTCTCTAATGCCATCAGGAAGGCGATGAAAGCTGCGATCCCTGAAGGTCGTGTCAAGACCTTCTTTCCCAATGTCACCAGGAGACACTGCAGAAGATAAGGACAAGGACGCAAAGAGAGCTGCTAATCATCTTGACCCAGACATTGCCGAGCTGGATAATGAGATCAGGATGGCCCTTGATAGGCACAAGAAAGAATCTTGGGAAAAGTTCACTGAGAAGATGAACTTCAGAAATGATGCAGCAGCAACGTGGAAGGCCTTGAAAAGGATCTCCGGAAAGTTCACCTCCGCCGACAATTCCACGATTGAATTCTGACGGCGGAGTCTTCAAGTCAGGGAAAGAGGCCGCAAATGCTCTTGGGAAACATTTTTTCATAACTAAATCAAAAAGAGGGAAGCAGAATAGAATAACTGTTCGGGAACTCTGTAAATTGCCACTCATGGCTGAAGATGATGCAGTCACGCCCGCTCAGGTCGAGAAGGTTATCAAGGAAATGAGTAACTCGAAGGCAGTAGGGCCAGATGGTTTGAGCCCAGCAGTTCTAAAGAGACTGCCAATTGAACTACTACCCCTGCTCGCTGACGTCATTAATACATCGTTTCGCACCTGTACATTACCTCAAGATTGGAAAGTAGCACGCGTCATCCCATTGCCGAAGCCGGGTAAATCACCATCCACGGCAAAAGGTTACAGGCCAATCAGTCTTCTCTCACCTATCGCCAAAGTTGCAGAAAAATTGGCTGTGGAGGAGCTTGCCGAACATAATGGCAAACAACAGCATCAACATGGTTTCCGTAAGCTACATTCAACCACTACGGCCCTGCTGAAAATTGTGAGCTATGTTTTGGACGGCTTCAATGCCATGAAACCTCAGCGTACCGTAGGTGTAGCCCTCGACCTAACGAAGGCTTTTGACACTGTAAATTTGGGCATTTTGTCGGAGAGCCTATTAAGGTCTACCATTCCGCCCTGGCAGAAGCGGTGGATAACCGCATTCA
Organism: Aplectana chamaeleonis; assembly: GCA_029168955.1. Classification (NCBI taxonomy): domain Eukaryota; kingdom Metazoa; phylum Nematoda; class Chromadorea; order Rhabditida; family Cosmocercidae; genus Aplectana; species Aplectana chamaeleonis. The sequence continues at coordinate 381,352 of JAPDOI010000017.1, forward strand.
CCAAAGGACGTCGGGCAAATGTGCTATTTCAAGGGCACGTCTCCAATAGCATCCCAATTGCCGCCGGTGTACCTCAAGGAGGAGTTCTATCGCCTGCTCTTTTCAGTCTGTATATTGAAGATCTACCCGTTCCATCCCAAGACATCAAGGTCGTAGCATATGCGGATGATATTACTATACTATGCCGGGACCGCGACATAAATGTAGCTGCCAGTAAGATCAATGACTACTTGATCGAGTTGAAATGTTTTCTCGATAGCAAGATGCTTACGGTCTCTGCCGCTAAATCATCCGTCACCGTCTTTTCCACTGATCCTGCGGAGCACAGTGCTCATCCCATGGTGAAATGGGACGAAACTCGCCTGCCGGCCGCCCGATTCCCTAAGCTGCTCGGACTCGTGTTGACCCTTCGCTGAGGTTTCATAAGAACACTGAGCAGAAGCAAGCTGCAGTGAAAACAAGACTTAACGTCCTACGTGCTCTCGGCGGAACGTCCTGGGGTGCAGTAAAGAAACGATCCTGACCACGTACAAGGCCATCGTACAGCCTGCCCTGGAGTATGCTGCACCAGTCTGGCAGCATATCGTCGGACACATCCTGGTCCAAGCTGCAGCGCATTCAAAATGGAGCATTGCGAATCGCAACAGGCTGTTCTAAAGCTCTCCAGTAGAGCACCTACACGCCGAGGCTCGCATCCTGGCAGTTAAGGACCATTGCCAACTCCATGCACAACAGCTGTACATAAACATCCTGAAGCAGCCAAATCATCCGTCGCGAAGAGTATTAGACCCCGTCAGAGAGAGAAGTATAAGAAAGCCGTTTGCCGATGCTCCCACGAAAATCAATATACAGAGATGGACCAACGCACAACAAGAACGCCTCCGTCTCTTACGTGCTGAGCATACCCAATTCGTCAAGGATCACTTATGCAAGACCGCCGTAAACTCCATTCTCGGAGTCGTGCCGCCTGAGGTCAGCGAAACCGAGATGGAACTCGGTAGGCGTGCCAGGTGCACCCTTGCCTCGTTGCGCTGCGGGCACTCCCCATGCTTATGTCTTATTTACATAAGATCGATAGCAGCAGACCTGACGAGTGCCCGGATTGTGGTAATAAAGGGCATACTACTGCGCACCTTTTCAACTGCCCGATGAGACCGACATCGTTAACACCAGTAGATCTGTGGGAGAATCCGACGCTTGTGGCTCAGTTCCTCAATCTATGACAGGACCCTCTCTGTGGCTGCAGAAGAAGAAGAAGAACTGGTTGGCACGGGGGCAACCGGACTCAGTCGGACTCAGCACGTTTTTCCACCACGGACTCATTCGGACTCGGCAGGTTTTTCGGCGAAGTCTGATGGGGGCCATAGAGCACTTTTCAACGTACCTGATTCGCAGTTTTCGACACTTGACGGCCTGATGTCCTCGCGCCAATATTATCCCGAAGGTCTTGTATTCGCACCCTAGAAGATTTCTCAACGATTCGCAACGCCCGCTCAGCAGAAGACGTCGCACGTTGGGCCATAAACCTGACATTCAAGGCGATATAATAGTATAATGGGAAAATAAACTAAAGCAGTAGGCAACTGACAGAACAGCCAAGCCATATTCAGAAACCAGTACCAGTTTTTAATGGCAGAATTATTTATTCGAAATTATAGATCTCACCACAGACACCGTTTCACCAAACACACAATAACTCGTACATCGACATGTAATCTTCGTCAAAAATACACAAAATGACGAAATTGTGAACAAACATAAATTATGCAAAAAAAAACTAGAAAAGCATCTAGAAATATGAATCTACGGTATATGATCTACATGATGGAAAGTTCGACTTCAGAAGTGAAAACGTGCAACATCGACGAAAGCAATCAATCAACAAAATAATCAAATTTTAAAACGTGGAAGCAGGAGGTCCATGCTATTCGAAAACCTGATAAGCCAACGTAGAAATACGTTGCCGCTTAGTAACGAAGAAAACTCCACCCGCACCTGGAACACATATCGATCGAATTTAATTGAAATTCACACCTGAATTCAACAGAACCAGGAGCCAACTCCAGGCTTTACAGCTGATCAAAAGTAGTAACACTCCCCGAAATGTTAAGAACATTGGAATTTTGACCCGCGTGGATAGTTTTTCGTACCTTGTGCAGTGCGATAAGGCGCTCACCGAAAATGGAATATGCTGGTTCAATCTCGCCCGGAGCCAAACGTTTTGCGATCAACTAAGCGCCTTGTGTAATCTAATTAGTATGATATGAAGAAGCGCCATATACAATTAAATCCTTGAATATTTAAAAAAAACTATGCCCAATATCCAAGGTCATGAAAAAACTATCAATAATATTTTCTATCTCCCTTCGAGCGAAATTGCAAAGCTTTTAGATGAATTTCGAGATTCTGATGAATTCTTAAAGGGTAGAAAAAGCTTTTTTTTTGACAAACAGTTGGAGCCGGTGGTGGCAACCGAAAACCTATGAGAGAACGCGAGCAGACGAAGTGACAGATGCACTACAGCCGGGTGAGCCAGCGCGCTGACAGGTTGGTCAATGATTCCATGAGTTACTCTGAGCTCATTATAGTGATTTCGGCATCCTTACCTACTCATTTAGATTTCCCTGTTAGCGAAAAGATTCTTTCAAACTCCCGGAAAGGACCAATCACATATTTCCTGAGCCGGCACAACTCATAGACTTCAAATAGCCAGCGTAAAGAAAGTGCTCACAATATGCATCACTTTTTCTTTTTTTGCGCAAGTATGTCCACGTAGTGTAGAATAATAGCGAAAAGTCCCGAAAAAACCCTCAGTTTTCGAAATCAAAAAACTGGTTGAAAAATTTCTGAATATTCCAAGCCCGCCACGCGTATATTTCGGCGTGTTTGGTGCACTAAAAATTTGATACGTCAAGAATGCCTTCGCGCATTGAGCTTGATAGGTGAGCAACATCCTTTTGCTTTTCTCTTACCAGAATTCTTCGGAAATACGGTTTCGATGCGCAGGTTTGAATGTGAGGATCCCTTGAGACAAAAATTATTTCACAATTAGGCAACGGTTCCTTTAGATGGACACCCTAGAATTATGTGGACGGGGTGTTTCGCGCGACCTTCTTCAAATTCGAGGCCATTTCTCGTCGCTCAATTTCTTACTTTGCTTGGATAGATACAAAACTCTAGCCTCTGCAGAAAAATGGAAGACTTTTCCAACGCAAATACTGCCTTCGTGGGTCGCGTGCAGTTCCGCAGAAGATGGGAAGTTGGCTCAATCAAAGTAACAAGATTACGCTTCAACTCGTAGGAAATGTCGATGAATGAAGTTGTATGAATTCACGCTCGTAGAAATTTTCGCTAAACGAGAAATTCAGGCTACCACGCAAATTTTGCTTTTTTGATTGCCATTGACTTTATAACACAGAGGACCTAATAAGTGGCAAATTGCGGCCAACGAACACTTCCGAACTTACGGTCTCAGCTACGCCTTGGGCAGATTCAAGACCAAAATTCTTCTTGTGAATAATAAAGCCAAAAAACTCACCTATTGCTACTCCAAGCACCAATGAAAATACCCCTAGCACAAACATAGCTCCACCCGTATAGCCAGAGTAAAAAGTTCCCGGCGGAGTTGGTGGCACGTAACGTTCAAGTGAATTGGCTTCAACCACCCAATCCTACAGCAAATAACTAATTATTCTACAGTATATCAATCAGAGGGGTAAACTGTCAACCTCATTCGCCCTTCCAGTAGAAGGAACAGAGAACTTCCAGTCTCCCTTGGAAACCGTCTCGTTGAATTTGTTCAACAATTCCGCTGACGATACTTCAGCCTGAAATGTTGTTTTGCACCAGCGCCCGTCGTGAGAGGAGAAAATGAAACCACCGTGAAGTTGTATTTCGGCACTGCAGCTGGTTTCACTTCTGTCTTTTCGTCCACAGAGAAGAACACTCTCAATGACTTATCGGGACCAGAATCCTGAAAAAAGAGATTACAAACTTTAGAAATTAAAAAAATTACATCAGAAACAGGTATAAGAACTCTTATTCTTGCCGGTTGTGGTGGCCGGGCTTCAGAACTATGTGGTATATTTTGTCAGCTCTTTCGTCGCGGACTTACTATCGCTCTTGGACCCAAATTCCGGTCCGTATTTGCGGACAATGGCTGTTACACCACTGAATAGGGTGATAACCGCGCTGAGACCACTTGGTCCCGTCACGATTCACCTTTCTCCCAGCACCAGTATCATCATGTCAAGTGATGCAACAGTACTCCGCAATTGCGGACAGGAACTTGGTTTCGAAAACGACAGTATACAGTGTCATTTCTAATGACAACCAATCTAGAGGTACAAGATGATAGCACTAGCAGAATTTCTCGGTGGAGCACGACTCTTTTGCAAATTGTCGCGAAATCTCGAAGAAAAAACATGCTTCATTGAGAATTTCTGCGAATGCTACAACCTAACTCAGAAATTGTTGAAATGTTGTATCAACGTTAACAGCTTAGGTGGCATCTAGAGTTCTGCGAGCTGCGAGTTGCGACACGCATCAGCATATAGCTACTGTGCTTCTCCGGGCCAAACTCCGGTCCGCATTGCGTCTCGACACGCTTTGCGGCCGCACGCTACCGGGTGGTCGAGTTTTCAGCGCCAAAGCAGACTCGATGGGGCTTTTTCATATAGTTTTCCCCAATTTTTTTCAGTTTCCAGCTTGCATAACCCACCTAGAGTCAACAGATCGGCGGCTGCAGCGCTGAAAACTCTTCCGATTCGGAAGCGTGCGGCCGCAAAGCGTGTCAAAACGCAATTGCGGACCGGAATTCGGCCCAAAGAAGCACAATTCGTGCTCGCAGCGTCCTCGCATGCCAGCTGTCCTGCGGCGAAATGGTAGGGGGGGGGTGCTTTCATAAATCTTGCCGCACTGCGGGCGACAACGCTATTCGCCTCGTCCACGGAACCGTTAAAAACTCGTTTATGCGGATTTCTTAATTTTTTTTTGTGAACTTTCGAAGGAGACACTATGAAACTTCTATATCATAAATTTTCCGAGGATCCGTTGATAAACCGTTCTTTTTGCGAATTTCACCGTTTTTTCCTGAATTTTCACAAAAACCCACGAATTTTCACGGACCCGTTGATAACCTGATAATTTGCTTATAATAATTCAATAATTTGCATGTAATAATGTAATCAATTGCATGTAATAAATATTTAAACTTTTGCAATTTAACTATTCAAATGCTCACCCAGGCGTAGCCCTAGAATTCCTGAATCGAATCACAGTTCGTCGAAACAGAGTCTCGCTAGGATTTTGAAACCATCACAGGTCGATTCAGCGTCAGAAACTACCCCAGATTCATACCTTCCTTCAAATTATAGCTCATATTGGTAGACTCGGCAACCTGCCATGAGAAGGGGCATAGCGATTTAAATTTTGTCGATAATTTTGATAGCACTGTCGCAACGTGACCCCGACATCCCCTGGGTCGCTGGCATGGGGGGGTCGGAGAGAAGAGGAGGGGTGAGGCGGGCTGCGGCGCAGATGTGGCGCTCACCCGGGTGTCAATGATACATGCTCAATAGGCTACCGTAATCCTATAGTATTAGGCCCTAGTTATACATCGGCGATTCGGTGCCGCTGGTTCTTGCGGGATGTCTGCGAAGGACGGGAGACTTTGAGTACACCTGCTAGCGGCTGTCAGCAAACCGGCTGTCAGTAATACTGTAGGATACTGTAGTTTGTATTATTGACACCCAAGATGGTATCGTATCCCCGCTCCTTCCATGCCAGTGACCCAAACGGGGTCACGTGGCTGTGCTATCCGCATTATCGACCAAACTTGAATCGTGACGCCCTCTCTTCTTGGCTCTACCAATATGGGCTAGAATTTCACAGGAGGTATGAAGCTGGGGTAGTTTTTCAAGCTTAATCTATCTGTAATGGTTTTAAAACTCAAGCGAGGTTCTGTTTCAACGCACTTTAATTTCAATCAGGTATTCTGGGCTCTACCTGGGTGAAAGTTAAATTGCAGAAGCTTAAGTATTTATTACATGGAATTTATAACATTTTTACATGCAAATTATTACATTATTACATGCAGATTATTTCATTATTACATGCGAATTATTACATTATTACATTTCAAAAAATCCATTTCATGAATTATCAGTTTTATCAGTTTCTAGTAATTAAAATTTCATGAAAATTTCATGATTTCATGATTTCAAGAAATTTCATGAATTCACGAAAAAAATGGATAAATTGGTAAAAGAATGATTTATCAACGGTTCCGTCGAAAATTCGGGGAGTAGAGGTTTCGTAGAGTTTTTCTCGAAATTTCATGAATTCACGAAAAAAATGGATAAATTGGTAAAAGAATGAGTTCCGTCGAAAATGATTCCGTCGAATATTCTGGGAGAAAAGAACAGCGCAAATTTATGTTGACTAACTAACCTGTCTCCTGTTGAGCTAACAGTAAGTTTGGCTGCACATAGAAGTCCACAGGTATGTTGTTCAAAAAGTTAAGGTGATACGGATACTGGCTGTAAAACGGCGAAATTCACATGGTTCCTACGCATGTTGGTGCGGAGCGGAGGTTAGAGACAGTGAGAGAGCGGGGGCAGATGGAGGCAGAGGCGTCGCGCGCGCCGCTCGCGCCTCGATTGAAGTGAATTACGACGTTTTATAGAGGGTACATGATTGATAATGAGCAATCCTTCCCCATTGGGTATATTTACGCATACTTCCTCGAAGCGTTCGCCAGTGTAAAATCGTTCCATGTTACATGGGACTTCAATTTTTGTTACTTTACATTCAATCAAACTCAGCGCAATGTATTTGTTTGGATCTCTTTTGGATAAGATTTTTTTCGAAATTTAATTTTTTTGAAAATTTCTTTCTTTAATTTCGGAATGAATTTGGAATTTTCAAGTTTCAAGAATTTGCTGTAACTCGTTTTTGGAGCGACTTTTTTGCGTGTTTTTAAAAATTTGAAAATTTTTAAAAAATTTAAAAATTGTTCCAGTATTCGTTAATGAGAGAATTCATCTAGTGTTGCTGAGCAATCGATGACAAGATGGCCAGCTCCTGAGTGAAAGTAATCTCGAGGGTCATGAGCTGTCAATATGTAATCTGGGGTCATGAGCTGTCAGTAATACTGGGTATGGTATAGCTACCGTAACCCGTGTACTCAAGGTATACCACCCGTCTGCGAATGGTCAGATTTCGAAATTGACCAATAGCACACATGCCGCGGAAGCCAGCGGCGGCAAAACGCTGGTGTATAACTAGGGCCTTACTAACAGCCTGTCTGCTGCCAGCCGGAGGCGCGTATACCAAAAGTCTCCCGTCTCATGCTCAGCCCTGGTTCAGGTTCCCGAACTGCCCGCAACTCGCACTCTGAAAGCTACTTGCGAGTTTCAAGGCCACGCTCCCAACCTCTCGCACTGCGAGCAACTTGCAGCTCGCAGAACTCTAGATGCCACCTTATAGTCTACTTGCACTGCGAGGACGCTGCGAACAGTTTCACGCACGCATTGCGAGCTGCGAGAAGAATTCCCCTGTTTTTGTCGTAGCTCGCATTGCGAGTACTTCTAGAATCATCACGCCAACAAAACGTTTTACGATGGTTTTTCAAGTTTCTACTCATGATTGCTTCCAGTTTTACTTTCCTATGATGATTTTTTTGTTTTAACACACAACATTTGTGCAAGAAGTGATGCATATCTAAGAAAGCAAAAACTGACACATGATTTCCAAGCTTCATGTTTGTTTTCTTGTACACAACGTGTTATAATCCTTTGTACATATTGATAATACAACCAATAGATGTTAAACAAGTTTAAGCTAAGTTCGAATCGATTTGAAGAAGATCCAGCACCGATACAATACCACGCTCCACGACCACTCGTGCCCTGATTCAGTTTGACACAGTGACTCGTGCTCAACCCTGATATAGGTTCCCGCACTGCCTGCAGCTCGCAGACTCTGAAAGCTAGATGCGAGTTTCTGGGCCACGCCCCCAACCTCTCGCACTGCGAGCGATTCGCAGCTCGAAGAACTCTAGATGCCACCTTATATGGTTTTTAGAGAGGGAAAATAATAATCTAGTCGACTAGATAACCGATTTCTAACAGGAGTGTCCATTGCTTTCAATAACATAAAAAGTATGACTCGCAAAAAAAAACAAAATAGAGCACCACCACAATTTTAGCGAAGACCTTGCGCGAGTAATCTTCTATCAAACTAGGACCGCGATAGGTTCGGCACGAAAACCCCTGCAATAGCACCTTGACAAATGACGAAAACGGAAAACGTGCCATCCGTGTCTCAGAAAATCGCCAAAATTTTCGCTCAATTCTTTCGCCTCGATTAGACAGCTCACAACGTTCACCTCCAAATTCACACCAATCATCGGCTCTTTCCAGCTTTTGAGTAAGCTGCATACTCAAAGTGTTGTGAAGTACGAGGGCGACGCGAGAGCCACTTCGATATCAAAGACCAGCAAAATAGCCATCGCAAAGCACCGTTAGCAAAATAGCCATCGCAAAGCACCTCTTGTCTACCTAACACTTCAATTTGAAAGCAGCTCATCAGAACCCTCACCCTTGTTTTCTGTTATTTGTCCCTGAGCACAAGAATCCGACCCAAGTATACTGCAACCAGAAAAAAAAAGGAAAAACATTACACGAATTTCGGCATCTACCCTATTTGTAGCAAAGTGCAAATTCCCCTTCAATGCCCTTGCTCCTCAGAGATATCATGCTTGCCGCGGTACCACTAGCCGATGTCCCGTATCCCCTCCAGCGGAAGGCCAATAGATCGATCGCGGGCAGTCGGCTGCGCCGCTTCGTTTACTGCCAATACACGTTGAACAAGCACTCTGCGGCCCTTCTGCCATCGCGTTACGGTTAATTTGATGACTGACAGAAGACAATCCAAAAGCAGTTTGCGGAACACTTCAAAACCACCCTTTAGATAAAGGTCTGTTTTAACAAAATTTCGAAAATCCCCTTACGGGGTCTTTATCTTGAACTGCTTCTGGCAAGTAAGGAGTAAAGCCTAGTTTTGACTGCATCGCTCCTGTTTTTCATCGCCGCGATTTCACACACGCTGCTGCAGCGATGTAGCAGCGGCAGCGATTCTGTTCATAGTGCATAGTCCCACTGATGATCGAAAAGATTCAATCAATCAGTGAAATCAATGGCTGTTAGTTATCAATAACACGTTTCGACCCGTAAACACTGAACTTGTCATGTGAAAAGGTCAACGTTCACTAGACGAAACGTGTCATTCCCTGGCGATCGCTCCATCGCTGTCATTATGGCCGCGATGGAGCGACGGCCAGCGACCCTTGAGAATCGCTCTTCAAGCAGCGATGCAGTAAAACATAGGATTTCGTCGCCGCGACCCAGCGATGTAGGACGTTTGCCACGAAGCGATCACAATTGGAGCGGCTTTCCATTACGCGCGATGAAAAAGGAACAGTTGTCCCTCGCATGGCCGCAGCGACCACCTGCAGTCAAAACTAGCCTTAAGTTTACACAGGGTTGCTTACTACACTCACTTGCCCTTGCCATCTTTTCGTCCGCAGATGCCATCAACAGACAATGGCTCACCTGCCCATAGCCAGCGTCGCACACAGCGAGGGTTTTGGGAAGAGTCTCAACACAGCGTTCTCTGCTCAGCAATCGTCCACTGGGTCCACTCTAGTGGGTGGTGCAAGGGCGATATCAAAGTGGGAATCGATGAGTGAGTGTTGGATGACCCCCAGGAATAGCCGACTGCCCGCCGACAGTCCGCGGAAACACGGGAAAACCTCTCTCTGCGCGGGAAGTGGAACGCTAAGCCACGCCCACAAATTTGGGGCCGCGCGAAGTCGACTAGCCCTACTTGGCCGGCGGGAAGTGGGCTGTTTTTATCTGAGTCGTCTAGGAGCACGGACATCCTGCATCTTATCTCCGTGAGGTTGAAGCAAGATTGTATTGGGAAACCACACTTACGAAAGGAGAGAGAACAAGAAAGACTCTAACCATTGTGGTGCTATCGCAAACGAGAGGGGGAGGATACCAGTGGTCGTGTTCATAGGTTCATGAGACTACGGGACCCTTCCGGGAGGGTTTTTCAAATCAGCCTATGTATGGGGCTGGCGGAGTTTGGACCCTGACGGGAGGCTTCCGCAGTTTCATGAATACGGCCCCAGGTCATCGCACTTGGCCACGCCCATTTTTCCGCGTGGCGACAACTTCGACGATTATGCACGCAATTCAAATCAAGGCACAACTCTTGACTTCAACTCGGGGCTTGATTTGGCCTAAGATTGTGTGAAAGATTCATTTCTTAGTCCCATTAACTCTCCTGAGCTCGGAGGGGGAAGAAAACCCCCGGGTTGGTGTCAAATTTGAGCCTGAAGTCAAGCTTCAGAATCGTAGCGCGGAAAAATGGGCGGCCAAGGGCCATGCTATAGTGCCCCCAACCTTTTGCGATAAAATAACTCTCGTTGTTTCAAAATGAAAAAAAAACACTATAAAGCTCATCCCAATTGAAAATAGTAGATGTAAAAAATAGAAACTCACGAAAAAGGTTCGAACGCGGAGTGGATTGATGGGTGCGATTTGGGTCAAGGCATTTGCCAGAGCAGATGATACAGTTTCCACTCCTTGAGTGTAAACGTCCTTCAAAGATTCTGAAAGAATCCTGTTAACCTCCCTCTCAAATTCTGATCGTCGCCTTAACTAGTGAAACAAGTGCTTACTGGATTTCACTTGCAATATGAATGTACTGTTCTCAGGCACCGTTAACGATTGCGCATAGCATCCACGCATAAGCTCTCTAAGCTGAGCAGTAGAACACGCGGGAGCTTTAGTGTATCCCATGGAGGACAAGAACGTTGGGTGTCCATCAGTGACCTAAACAGAGGAATACATCATTGACACTCAAACGAATCTGCTGGGATTGGAGAGCCGAAATCATCAGACAGTTTGCAAACAGACAGATTTAATCAGCCTGAAGCTGTAAAGACAAAGGCAAAATGAAGCATATTTGAGTTAATAAATGGTAAAGCTACAGCAAAAAAGATTTACCCGTTCTCAGTTAGACCATGCGGCGTACTGACAGCGAGGTATTGATTGAATACACAGAATGATAGGCGTCTAGGATTCGTAAGGCCGGCTAAATGCGTCGCTCAGCACTCCTGCGACGACGCGAGCGGAGCAGCTTTCTGTTGCACGCATCTTGTGTGCCAGCCGAACTGTTCCTGAGCACCTCCCACTTTATGTACTCAATCAACGAGCCCAGACTGCGGGATCGGCGAAGTTATGACCCGAATTTAAACGTGGTTGGTACGCGGATAAATGTGGTCGGTACGCATTGTTTCGCGGTCGGCACGGCGTTGTTACGTGGTCGTTTCCAAACTTCATTTTTTGCCAAGCCCATGAACGATATTGCTAGCCTTAATGCAGTTTTTGGGGCAAAACGAACCTTGAACACCATGTAGCTCTCAATTCGACCACCATCTAAATGCAAATCAATGACCTCATCAGGCTTGCTGCCATGACCTCTGTAGACATCCAATATGCGACCATTTTCAGTTTTGATCTGAAGAAAATAGGACTATGTAGAAAAGAGCTAGTACGAAACTGTATATACCTTCTCGACCAAACACCCACCTGACCATACTTGCCAAATTTGAGGTCTGGTGCTATGAGCATTTGAGTAAGAGGACGCATCATAAAAGTGTCATTTGAAGAGATAACATCAGCCGAGCCTGTTGTTAGAGCCGAAAGTCGAAGGCAGCGAGTATGGTCCAGTGCATAATCATATCCTACAAACAGGAAATTCCAAAGGAAGGGATTACAGACTGACAAGGTTAGTGTTCAGATTGTTAAACCCGTCTGCGAAAACGGATTACATTGTTAGAATCTCTTACTAGAAACCGCTTTAAACTTCCCGTAGCGATATGGAAAACCATAAACAAAATCCAAAAGATCTTGCAATCTTGTCTACACTGAATGTTTTCGTTTTCGTTTGGACGCCTCTTGGCATATTACTGGTGTTCCTAGTTCTTTTGCTATACAGGAGGGCATCAGACGCTATTACATGATAACCAGGTTGTCCCAGCTGCAGCGTTGAGTTCAGTCAATCGCTCTCATTCCATACCTTACACTATAATTTCTTTCCTCCCGTTTTGCCCTGTATTTGATGCGCACCGTTTTCAACCGAGTGGTGTATTGGTGACGTTTCATGGATAACATTCATTGTATGGTGGATATCAATGAGAACTACAGTAAATGCACCACTATATTACTACAAATTTTGTTGATGAAATTAGCCCAGATACCTGTTAGTGGCGGGAGGGTCGATGAATCACCAAGGATCCCACATGGTAGGGCAGCATTTGTACTGTTACTAGTCTATGCCAATGAACCTAATACACTTCATACAAAGCATACAAGGTGGAGAGTTGTTTTTATTCTCACCCAAATCTCTGCTAGCAATGAAGCTTGCTTGTCTTGAGATGTCACCCTCTAACTTCTCGGTTGAAACCATGCTATAATCAGATCGCGTCTAATTCCCTATAACTAATGCGAAGATCTCCTTCTGATCTGAAGTTTCTGAACTTTTTGCAAAGCGGGACAACCGTGAGATTAAAGTAATTCGTCTCGTGTGCTTCTTCTAACAGTTCTATTCAAAACTTCAGTGATGTATCATGAGGCTTGTTGACGTAATTTTCTGTGAGAAGCGAGTTGTGTTTCCGTCCGTAGACTCTTTTCGAGGCGTGTTTGATTTGTTTTTCAAATTATTTTTTGTTGACATGGTTGTACTGTTTCTATTTCAAGATGCTTAATTATGCGCACCTCTGCGTGCATAAATAAATAAATAAATAAAATAATGTCGTTTCTGTAGGTCTGTGACAGTGCATAAATGACCCGTGTTTGAAATTTCCTAAATGGTAGCGGGGATTCCAAAAAATGACATTTTCATCACTCCACAAAAAGGTAAGAGGACTTTAGGGGTGTTCAGAAATTTTTCTTCGGATTCGGCTCAAAACTTTCACTTGAGGGTTATTTAGGGCGCTGTACCCGAAACTGGGGTCTATTCCTTGCCAGACTTAGAATTACTGTAGGTTATGGTAGACATAATGCCTTTTAACTGGCGTTAAAAATTACCTTGAATTTCGAAAAATCGAAAAATGGACCTCAAATTCGTGTTCAGGATCCCAAATACACCCACAATGAAATTTTGTGTAAAATCTGAGACTTCGACCAACCTACCGTATACCCACCCTTACACACCGTAATCCAAGGAAAATCGACAAACCGACCACGGATTTACTTTAGGCAGGCCAAATAGCCCCAATAGAAGTTTAAAAACGAGTTCATCGTAGCATTCTCGAAATCGTGAAAAGTCGTGTTTGGCCGGCAAGATTTCCCCCATTTCGAAGCTTCGGAACAAATCAGACGGAATTTTTCAAATATTCACAAATGGCCCTCATATTCGTAATCAGCACTCACAACAACCCCTAGAAAAGAGTTTCAAGCTCAATCCGAGAAAATTTTTTGAACGCCCTAAAAATTGCCATTCGTGTACCACTTTTCACTTCGCAAAGCTATGAAAATGCCCACTTTTGGTAACCTCCTGTATCTTTGAGGCATTTAGGGGCTTTGGAAAACGGACTATCAATACTGTGTCCCATAACTACAACTATCAACACATGGTTATATGAAAGCCCTCGGGAAATTTATGATAAGCTCTAGTTAGGGCTCTATTATAACTGCGCACTATGCCGCAAGCTTCGAGAAAAAAATGTAAATGTACTTTTTATATTGGACTACTATAAACGGACCTTAGATTCGTGTTAAGCACTCCATAAAACCACCACAGAGAAAAAAATTGAGCCACTTTCGAGGGATCGCCAAAACTCGCATTTTCCCTCAGAAAATCCCGCTACAATAAACTTGAACGAAATGCAGGGTCAAGCTGGGTGCTTTGCGTAGCATAGATACACTGTCTTGGGATGCCCTACATAACACAAACCTGTAGCAAAGTCGTGAACGACAGATACAGCCCCGGCCGGCACATCCTTTTCATTGATGAACGGAAAAACATCACCATTTTTGTCTCCACTGACAACCACTAGCTGGTCATTGGTGGAATAATGAACCTGCAAAGCTAGAGAATAGAAAGACCGCGATTTCTCAAAATAAAGACTCACCATGGAATTATACTTGTTTTTAGCCGAGTCTACGAATTCGATAAATCCACTGTACGGCTCAGTTATGTTTAGAGGAACACTTGCCTCCTTCCAACCTTCACAAATAGTTCCCGGTGGTGTCTGAATACTCAAATAGCAGATAAACGACTAGAAACTTCATACAGTAGAGTGACCGAAAATAATATTTCGCACCATAAACAACTGGCTATCATCGGCTGACACAACATCATAACTATCAAATTCCACGGATAACTGCGACTTCAGTGTTGCTCTATCTGTAAAGGCTGATTCCAGATGGCCTATGCATGAAATATAACACTGATAATTTCAATTTCCCTTATGCAACATGACATCAGGTTCAAGTGAGGATGAAAAGAGGAATTCAGAAGCGCCTTATAAATTAGCCAGTTTACATTCTTCATCAATATCACAGATGAGATCTGAAAAACACTGATATATCCAACCATCTCCACCTGTTTCCTCTCCAGGGCGCAATTCTGGAGTCAAGGTTTTGGGATGCAAAATTATACAACAGGGTTCGGAAAATCAAAAAAAAGCAGAACCACTAAGCTCTTATCATTCGCAGACTCACAAAATTTCAGCGGCACAAGACACTTGTAAATCACCTTCAGATTTTCTGTCTACCTTGCAGAGAATCTCGCGCTTCTCACAATGGTATCTCTTGAATATCCCAAAATCCGTGAAAACGGAGTTATGACCTACCGAAATTCCCCTAAAAATGGGAAGCAAAGATTTTAAGGAGAGGTACCACAGATATCGACAAAAATCCATCGTACCTCCATTGTCCTCAAGGGATTCTAAAGAGGTTTGACAAGGAAGCTTCTCCTTGGGGCGTGTCGGAGTGGTCTCCAACTATACATATTTCACCTGTTAGGAGGAATTGGCCTCGCACTCGAAAGAGTTAGATGAATGTCACTAGTCAATTACCAGCATCCAATTCATCAGGATTAGCGAGATACAAAAGGGAGCCACTTTGACACGCCTCCAAAAAACCAATTCGCCGCGCTCTTTGATGACATTTTGCCAATATACTAGACGCACAATGGATTCCAGTCGATACCCATTTTACTACCTACTTTCACGGGACCTCTCTTCGAAACGCTCCTCTTCCGCCCAAAAATTAAAATGACGGGAAATACAACTCTCGGACAACTTGACCAACTCACCTACAGGCTGTAAATCGGCGAAATGCACATGGTTCGTACGCGTGCTGGTGCGGAGCGGAGGTTAGAGACAGTGAGAGAGTGGAGGGCAGACGGAGGCTAAGGCGTCGCGCGCGCCGCTCGCGCCTCGAGTGATGTGAATTACATCGTTTTATAAAGGGTATACCAAATTGAAGACAGCTTTAATGAAAGTGTTCAAGATAAAAACGTTCTTCGAATTTACACCGGAAATCAAATTTACCGAGGTATATTGCAACAATAATGGCGAAAGAACGGCTGAAAACGAGCCCTATAGCCCTTACCTCCCACCTTCCTTGTTGGCCGTTAAGGGAGTGGGCGAGGCGGGCATAGCACAACCAAGTTTGGGGGGCCATATAGAGAGAGGTATATACGGCTCATTTTTAGCCGTTATTTTGCCATTATGGTTGCAGTGGACCCCGTTCCATTTGCTTTCCGGTGACGACTCGAATACAGTTTTTTTTCGTAAACATTGCCTTCAAGGGTCGTGAGTACGTTTGCAGAGGTTTTAAGATGATTTGAGAGATACTATGATAATCAGTGCGTTACGGACGCTCAGTAGTACTCACTGCACTGGTGGCCGGCGATCAGTTGGGCAGGCAGGTAGGTTGGTAGGCGGGCAGATAAATAGGCTGGTAAGTAGGCAGGCTATAAATCAGGGAGGTAAGTAGGCGGACAGCCACGTAGGTGGGCAAATACACAGACAGGCTAGTAAGTAGATAGGCGATTAAGCAGCTACGGAGGTAAGCAAGTTAATAGGCAGGCAGGCCGGTAAGTAGTGATACAGGTACGCAAATAGGTATGAAATCGAAATTATCGACTTTTGGTAAAATCGCTGAAATACATTCAAGGCAATTTTGGACGTGTCGTGGCTTCAAATGCTTGTCCAGGCCAATACCATGACTTAGGCAGGGCAGTCACTCAAGTCGAAGCATTTCTCTTCCTCCATAAAAAGCAGAATAAATCCACCCACAGGGTAGGAATGGGATTGTTGAGTGGACAGCGTAAGAGTCTCCTCCGGTCAATTCACAACATATATAGGCCTTCACGCTCACATGACTCCGGGCGCAGCATGGGAAGAGGTAACACGAAAAGCCCGAGAAGCCTCACCTCAACCGGCTAGAAATAAGAGAGAAATGCTATAACTTGAGAAATAAGGTAAGTAAAAATCTTTATAGGCTCAAACCTATGTAAAATTTCAAATGACACATGAATGCAGCACACCTGAGAAATTTCCATAGGTGGACACTCGCAAGAATAGTATCAATGGGTTGTCGAAGGCCGATGAAGGTGGTTTGAGCGACCCCTTTTCTCCCGCGAATACAACCTGAACTTCAATTTCAGTAAACCACCTGAGTTTAGAAATTTTCCGTCAACAATTCTGTCCACAGCAACATACTTTAAATATCGGAGACTACACAAGAAAATTTCACTCCTCGCTACTCACCTCTACTTGTACGTTGTCCGTTCCATTAGCACATCCAATCCAATTGACACCCTCGACGCCAGCGACGACTCTATTGTCGCGCTAAGAAAGATTCTTGTTAGAAAAGCACCAAAAAATTCACAAATTTTCAAGACTACGTACCAGCTCCCCATTGAATTTCTTCGAAAAATCCAGTAGATCGGACACCAGGGTGGAAAATGAGGACAGTTTCGGTGATATCGCGGAAAGTTCAGAAAATTTCGCCAATGGAGCCGTAGTGGAAGCATCACAGTGTCCAGCTGAAAAAAAAACATTCAATTAACCCTTTCTTGTGGTTTTTGCATCACGCATCATTTCCACAGTACTCCTACAATAAAGACCGCTGATCAACACTGTAACGAGTCTAATCTGTTGCAGTATCGTGTGCCTCGACAACGCCGTGAGATTGCCACGATAGTACAACAGCGATTCCGCGTTAGAACCGCACCGGCCCCTCGAGGATGTATCAGCGAGCCCGCGTCTACTACTGTGCACTAGAGTGTTGGAACAATTTTTTTTGAATATTCGAATGAACGAATAATTCGAATAATCCACTTTTTTGAATATTCGATTATTCGAATGAACGAATATTCTACTTCTTCGAATATTCGATTATTCGAATAACCCGAATAATACACTTCTTTGAATATTCGAATTATTCTATATATTTAATATTTGGGCAACACTCTATTGCGTACTATCCCATTCAATCCACTCAGGCAAACTGGGGCGTCGACAAGAGGCTGGTAAGTTGTCATCTCATAAACTGCACCCTCTTGATAACTCAAATCTTTTGTCAGCCTGAGAATTCAGGTGAAGTCCACCGGGAAAGTGGACGAATAGCATCACCTTGAACCAGTTCCATAAAAATACGCATGAAAATGATACAATGTGGCCGTTTTTGTGAGACACTTTCATGTTCCTCAAGTGTTGCTATACTTATGCGTCGCTCGAAATTTAAACTTTTCTCTATAACTAAAAATGAAAAGGGCATTTCTAGGGTTTTGACAAAATCCTACGAGTAGTTTGATATATTGTACATACTTGCTATAACTATAAATTTATGAGGTACTGAAGAATTGTGAGAAATTAGGAGTCATTACGCTAAGATGTTTGAAATGTAAAATCGGGGCAAAATGGAGTGCGATCTTGTCGAATATTCAAATAATTCACGCTGAATATTCGAATAAACCGAATATTCTACTTCTTTAAATATTCGAATTATTCGAATATTATTCGAATGAACGAATATTCGGGCAACACTCTACTATGCACTGTCTTATGTGGTGAAAGGAGATTTTCGCCGATTCAATTACCCAAGTTTGAGGTGCATCCCCTATCTCAACCCAAAATACATTTCATGAGTTACTCGTAGTCGGTCCCGTTTTTGTAGATGCGCAACGGCACTATCGCGGAGAACTACGACATTGCCGCTGCGGCTCCGCGATAGTGCTGCTGACGTGCCTGTAGGAGCAAAAGCGGCCTTATCGCGGAGCCGCAGGGGCAATTTCTACCACAGGAGTACCCATAGTCCTGCACTTCCATCGAAAATTGATGTCTTTACCTATACACGATGTACCATCGCATTTGCTATGGCACCCGACAATTTTATTCAGGTTCCATCTACAAACCCTCCTGTCAGCGGTATTCCCAAAAGCTTATCAAATCCTCCCAACTCATCTCCTACTTCCAACAAACCAGAATTTTGAATGGGACATTTCATTAATCTTGGTTCGGAAGATGCCGATCCGCAAAGAGGTAGCAGACGATTCTATCATTGCGTGTTCTCTCCGCCATATTTTTCCCACGAGCAAGCCCTTCATGCTTATGCATTGAGGAGTTCGACACCGGACATAATACGTCTTACATTCGACTACAAGGCACGGCCAGATCCGGTTCCCCTCCAGCAACACATCGCTGGGCCTTGATGCTCCTCTTTGGGCACGCCATTCTACTGCACTTTAAAGCTTCAGCGCTAAAATATCGGGGAAAAAATCTTACATAGAATACTTACATGACATGTTGTGCACAAACATCGTGGCATCCGATTTCAACCCAAGCCAGTGTAAAGAGTCGTTACGAGATGAAACTGTGATTGAGATCCCTTCACCATTGACAGCCTCTTTGAAAGCTGCAGTCGTGTTACTCACCCAGTTTGAGATCACTCCAGAGACCTGAACGAAAGTAAGCAGTGAATTGAAAAAAAAAACGATACCAAAATTGAACTTAAACTAAATAATATTCGAGATTGTCTAGATTGTATCCTCCAGGCAACTTGCTCCTATGATTTGGAAAGAAGAGGAGGACCCTGGCTTGTTGCTAAGTTTTAGGTGGTGAAAATTTTGGGACGGGTGTGAGTTCTCCGAGAACCTTCGAGAAAACAGGAATGCACTGATTGACAAACCTTGTATGAATCCCGAAACTTCATTTTATCGTCCAAGGCCTCCTTTTTACCTGGCGGCCTAACGGGATCACATTCAGTTGGGAGCACAACATCGGCAATGGCTAGGCTCACAGCGAGAAGAGCTAAGGCCAACTGAATCCAAGTCATACCTGAAAATGGACTTATTAAATGCGACAAAAAATTCTTACAAATTACAAACCGATAGGTAAAATGTTGTTATGCGATAGAAGGAGCCTCAACGTCGCGGAAGGTGGGAAAATGCTCGAATCGCGAAATACAGAAGATAACACAAGTCTGCCCTTTTCTCGGACACAACTTTAAATCCAAATTCGTTTTCTGAAGTCTTAACAGTGAGGGAATAGTGCGAGCCCAATCCCGCCCCCGCGCGACTCATAGGACGCACTCTCGCTGAGCTCCAACAAAAAGCCAAACAACAATACACGATGAGATTTTCGAGGCGTTTCCAAAGCTTTAGTATAGTATTAGTCGGAATCAATTGCTTAACTAGCTAGGTGTGGTCGGAGATCCCGATCCCGCCAGGCCGCAGTGACATCACAACTCACAGTCTCACCCACCCCGAACTATACAATACGGGGGTTCCTTTCCCTTCGAAATCTGAAGAGTAAATGGCCTAGACGTTTTTATTGGAACACCTGAAATTGTGGCGGGTAAGAGTTCTCATAGGGGTCCTTTACACTTCCGCCGCCGAGCGGCGCGGCGAAGTGCAATTCTGTAATATTGATCGCGCTTTGCCGCATGGTCGATATGGTTAA
This sequence comes from Aplectana chamaeleonis, assembly GCA_029168955.1. Taxonomy (NCBI): domain Eukaryota; kingdom Metazoa; phylum Nematoda; class Chromadorea; order Rhabditida; family Cosmocercidae; genus Aplectana; species Aplectana chamaeleonis. The sequence goes on from JAPDOI010000017.1 coordinate 401,405, forward strand.
AATGCACACCGCCGCGCCGCTTCGCGGCGGAAGTGTAAACGACGCCATATACTCCTGGCAGCCGACATCTTCTCAAAGGTGTAACACTCTCATGGTACGCTGTGCTGATCTGTTGCACACTTTAGTCACATTACGAACACAGACCTGACATGAGCCACTGTTTCACTTTCTAAAAGTAGAGCACTGCACCTAGACTTTACTGTTACCCCTTTACGTGTCACCTCATCGTGGTGAAGGGGTGAACATTTATGATCAGGATTTGTCCTGTGAAATGGCCAACGGCACAAACGGTCACGCAGTTCGACGTAGCATTAGTTTTACTAATGTGAGAACGGGCGGCTCCCAATAGCACCGGCTCTGCACTCTGGAAGTAACTAGACCACAAAATGGTTCCTACATTCGCTAACAATATGAAACCGACCCGAAATCGGATATGCTCTTCCACGACGCCCGGAGATGCCTCTACCGAGGACGGACGAGGAACAGGACGGGGCGTCATTGGAAAACCCATTACCCTACGTAAAGAATGTCTATACATCTGCACGTACAACTGCCGAACAGTCGCATCCGACGCAGATCTCAGAACTCTTCTCCACCAGTCAAGGAAAATAAAGTACGATGTTATCTGTTTGCAGGAAACGAAAGCTAGGGAGGCGTACACGAAAAAGACCGACCGAGGAGAGCTGATGATGATGGGACAGAAAGTCACGGCGAAAAATATCGGAGGAGCTGGCTTTCTTGTGCACCCTGGAGTTCAGTCAAGCATCCACTCGCATGAAATTCTGAGCCCACGTATAGCTGTACTGCGCCTAAAAACCGACCAGAAGACGCTTATCACCATAGTGAACTGCTACGCACCCACTGATGTTGCTGAAGACGAAGAAAAGGAACGTTTTTACGCTAAGCTGGAAACAACAATCAGGATGGAGAAGTCCTATTACAAGTTCATTTGTGGAGATTTTAACGCGATTATGGGCAACTCAGACGACGGCAATTGGAGACTTGGTCGACATGGTGACGGAGTCAGAAGCAGCAACGGCGTTCGTTTGCTGGACTTGATGTCACCATGTAACCTGTTCCATAGTAATTCGCTATTCGAAAAGAAAAAGCACAGACGGTGGACATGGGAAAGCCCCAATGGGCACACTCGCTCAGAACTGGACCATATTCTGACAAATCGAAAATGGGGTTTGATGAATACTGGAGTAGTTCCATCCTTCGACTATGGATCCGATCATCGTCTTCTTCGAGCCAAAATTCGTCTAAACAAACGCATCTTCAAACGGGATACACATCGCCGCGCACCCATCCGCTTTCCTCGCTGTAATGAAGCAATAATGGAAGCAGCGATCAAAGACTATCCTTGGAGATCGACAGAAAACCCTACAACGGACTTCGAGGCTCTAGCCGATGGTCTACTTCAGTGCGGGAAAGTGGCAATGGAGGTTCGACAGTCAGGAGAGAAAAGGATGAATTCGAATGCATGAGAACTCTTAAAATGCCGAGGAGCTTCGCATCTTGAGAAGACCGTCATCAACAAGGCCTGTCGCATAGCAGTAAAGAAGTCTCTCAGAGAACATCGCAGAAACAAACTCCTCAAGACTGCAGTTCAAAGGCGCAGTCTGATTCGCTGTCGGACCAATCTTTCGCATCATCGCACCGTAACGGCTTGCCTGATAGACAAGCACGGAAATCCCAGAACAGCCAGATTGGATATGGAGCACATTGTAACGGACTTTTATACAGACCTCTTCCGCTCAACCATACCGGTTTTGAGATGTTCATCTCCCACGGAGGACTCTGTGCCGCCCATTCTCTCATCCGAGGTCGCGAATGTTCTGCGGTCGCTGGAGAAAGGAACAGATGGAATCTCTGCAGACTTGCTGAGATCAGGAGGCGAAGGCGTGTGCAAGATTTTGGCTGAACATTTTAATTCCTACCTGGAAGCCCGGTCAATACCAGATCAATGGAAATGCTCGAAGACAGTTCTGATTTTCAAGAACGGGGGCAAGGAGGATATCATAAATTACCGTCCCGTCGCTCTGCTGTCGATTCCGTATAAGGTTTTCACCAAGATTATACTCAATCGTTTGGAGGCCACCTTGGATGCTTACCAGCCAGTAGAGCAGGCCGGATTCAGAAAGGGATTCTGTTGCATGGATCACATCCACACCATATCGCAGTTGGTCGAGAGATGTCGGGAGTACGAAATGCCGTTGTGTCTCACTTTTGTCGACTACAAGAAGGCTTTTGATTCAGTGGAGATAAATGCTGTACTCAACGCTTTGTTACACGCCGGAGTCGACCCTGCATACGTGAATATATTGGAGCAGTGCAACACAAGAACATCGACAACTATTCAGTTGTTTAAACGTAAGCTGCGAATTCCAATCGAAAAAGGTGTTCGGCAAGATGACACAATATCACCGAAACTCTTCACTTCTGCCCTCCAGTATGCGATGAGCCAGCTTGACTGGGACAACAAAGGCTTGAGTATCGATGGAAGAAAGCTCTCTAACCTGCGGTTTGCGGACGACATTGTTCTCATCAGCAACAGCACGCAGGAGATGAACGAGATGCTGAATGAGTTAGATGGAGTAGGCAGAGCGATTGGTTTGTAGATGAACATGAGTAAAACTCAAACGATGACGAATCAATGGTGCGATGGAGGGCCGGTTACCCTCGACGGAGCTGTACTGGATAAAGTGGATAGCTCCATCTATCTCGGGCGAGAAGTCAACATGGCAAACGAGCTGACGAATGAGATGTGCCGGCGACGAAGAGCAGCCTGGGCACTATTCGGGAAGTGGCCAATGAGATTCATGACGATAAGCTTAGAGCTCATCTCTTTGATTCCACTGAGCTTTCAGCGTTATGCGCGGATCTCGGTCGCAATGAGGACTTCGCAAAGAGCTTTGGAGAGGTGTCTTCTGAAGACAAACCGCCGAAAGCAATACCAAGAAGGACTCAGCAGTCAGGACATTCGAAAGAGGTCTGGCATTCGTGATGCGCTGTCGCATCTTGAATCAACAAAGCACAGATGGGCAGGTCACGTACTACGCCGGCCCGATGACAGATGGAGTACCAGAATTTCGTACTGGTGTCCACGAGACATCAAGAGGACCCTCGGACGCCCCGCGACACGCTGGGCTGACACGTTCAGTGAATCATTCAAGCAGAAGGGTCTACCGTACTGGATGATTGTTGCTCTTTCCAGAAAATCCTGGAGCGAATGTGGTCCACATCGAAAAGACCGCCGATGAAGATGGATCATCAAAGTATCAAAGCAAAGTATGGGTTTTCTTACTGTGTGTGCTTTTTTGTGATTGCTATTGACCGGACAAGACCGGTCGACCAAATAATGATGAGAAATAGACATCAAAACAAGGGTGCAAGTATAAATAGAGGTCGATGGGTGGGTATGCCTCATTTGTGGTACCTCCAGCAAAAAGACTTCAAGATCAACGGACAAGTCGCCACACCCAACACGTCGACTCCTCAGCTCATCATGGGGACGCAACAAGCCACGCCACCAACCGTGTTCTTCATTGGCACGCAGCCGCCGACGATGACGACACACAGCCTCAGCCCTACGGGAGCCGCATCTCATAACATTTTCTTGCACACCGAAAGCCGACGAGAGCCTTCAGCAGGGACGAGCCCGAAAAAATGGGCCTGGGTAAAGTCCTGGAGGGGGGACGGACCTCCTTCGCCTTCGTCCCCAAATGACTGGCGTATGCCGCCGCCTCTAAAACCTCGCTAAGGAAGTCCACCACGCCACCACAAAAGCCCAGGGCCAACCCATGAAGTCGCATACCACTACGAAAACCCCTTCTAAAGATTATGGAACCAGCGAAGGGCTAAATCAGCAGAGATAGCCCACCGCAAAGGAATGCCGCCAAAGAAGCACCCAAGGAAGAAAACCTTCATACAACGATCATTGTGTGAGCGCATGTTGTATGAATAAAAAGTTTTAGGGGATAGTGTCAAGGGAAACTGTTTGTAAAAAGGTGGGTTAACTAACCAGGGAAAGTGTACAAAGCTAGCCGCGTGAAAACCTGGCTAGTCGACCATAGTGACATCAGTCGAAGTTAGGGGAGACAGGTTTAGGGAAGCGACTGAAACGGAAGGAAGAATGGAAGAAGACAAGGATAAGAAGAGATAAGAGAAAGGTATATAAATCCCGGTCACTCCCTAATAAACAGTTAGACTTTGGTCTGGTGTCGACAACTCTAATCTCGTTCATTTGCCTCATGTAAATTTAATAAACATGTAACATTCATGTTCTTCCGATACAGTGTTTGGGTGGTCTTCATGACAGCCGCTTGGAAAAAACAAGGGAAACCCTACGAGATAAACAGCTAATGCAAAATTTTTGGCATGGAGGTGATCGAGCCCGCAATATTTTTTCCCTAAGGACCGATAACGAAATTTCACAAAAACTTTTGCAAGCTGTAAGTCCCATCACGAACTCTCCTTCTAACGCAAAGGCGATCGATCAGTCGACTTTCACTCTAGAATGAGACGGCAATAGGAAATGCTGGTAGCTTTCTCGTGTTGAGCGTTTTGATTCATTTCGACGTCGCTGTCAAGATCTTCGTTATAGCCCATTGACGACAGAAAATGTTCAAGCAAACTTCCAAACAGTCTCCATCCCGCATCATTCATAATAATTGTGCCGACAATAATCCATATTAGTCATGTCGATCGTGCGATATGTCAACTTCCTTTGCAACCATAGAATACGAAAAGAGTTCGCTTCCCGTTTATGAACTCTCGCTTCGTAATAGCCATCTATGTTCGATATACAACCTAGATAAGGATCGCTACCTGATTCGATACTTTGCCCGACCACGACAAATTCTACATCTATTTACATGTAGACGAACAAACACGAATCCCATGAGCTCATAGATCCGAAAAGAGGTCTCAACTTGGTTGGTTTTTGTTGTTCAGAGCACGCGTATGATGTCGTCGGCGTCCTCGATGTCGACACTAGTGTCCTCGTGGAGAACGAGCCTATTCACAGGAAACTAATGTGCAATTATACGGCCGCGACAAAAGTCAGGGAGATCGTTCTAGAGGCTTAAAGTGAAGGAGAACAACTGCGAAGGCTTCAGCTGCTAGTGCCACGACACGATTACTCGACTGCTCATCTGCCGAATTTTTGAAAGCTCGCATTGCCCCTCACCCTTTGCGTAAAAGATTCCATGCTTTTGGTCACAGTTGAAGAACCGAAGTGGGCAAAACACAGAGGTAGGTTCACTCAAGTTCTAACTGATCCGAAATGAGCATGACAGCGTTGACTGTCAAAGGATCTCGCTACTCACCTTGAGCATCTAACATATTTCATTAAACGCGAGGTTTGGGCGCCTCTGCTCATTGCTCTACATATTTAGTTTGTTGTCCGCGTGAAATTTTCATTTCTTTTTCATATCTGGCTTACTTGACTTGATACTGTCGATTCTGCTTATGTAGGACATTAGCACTGTCAAATGTCCACAAACAGCACAGCTAGGTCTTCTTCTTCTTCTTTGCAGCCACATTGAGGGTTTTGTCATAGGTTGAGGAACTTGGCGACCAGTAACGGATTCGTCCATAGGTCCATTACGGTCAGCGTGGTGGGTCTCTCCGGACATTTGAAGAGGTGTGCAGTGTCATGGCCGAGGCAGCCGCAGTCCGGGCAGACATCTGATTTGCTGCTGTCTATTTTGCTGGCGTAGGACATAAGCGTGGTAGAATGACCACAGCGCAGCGATGCCAGGGTGCACCTGGCCCTTCTTCCGAGTTGAGTCTCGAATGTACAGACTTGGGGCGGCACTACCCCCAATATGGGATTAATGACCGCCTTTTCCAGATGGCACCGTACGAACTGAGTATGCTCCTCGCGCAATAGACGGAGTCTTTCTTGCTGTGAGTCGTGCCATCTTTGCAGATTGACTTTGCTGGGAGCATCGGCGAATGGCTTTCTGATCTTTCTTTCTCTAACGGGGTTTAGCACTCTCCAAGAGGGGTGATTTGGTTGTTTGACAATGTTGATGAAAAATTGTTGGGCCTGGAGCTCACAGTGCTCCCTTACTGGTAATAAGCGGGTCTCAGCATGCGAGTGATCGACCGCTGCCGAGATGTCGTACGTTCGTGCCGTGGCAGTGTGGAGGAAAGAAGACCACCTCCGTGCAAACCGACGTCAATCCCTCCGCGGAGAGGGTTTTTGTCATGGGAGAGGTGCTGGCTGGCCGCAGCTCTCCAGAAGATTCTACTGCAAAGAGCCGGCGTCGAGAGGAACCCAGGACCCGCGAAGAAGAAGAACTACCCATGTGCCACATGCGACAGAGATGTATGTATGTATGTTTATTACAGGTCTAGCCTGCTTAGTTAATTTACACAGAACAAATGCAGCAAATAATGAATAAATAGAATGTAAAACCTATACAATAGTAATAAAAGGCCAGAAACCGGCTCAGACATCCACAGTCATCAAGTACTGATCCAAGAGACGTTTAAACGCAGGTAGGGTTGTAGGGAGACTGCACCTTTTGAGTAGCTTTTCAAACTCGCTCCCGGCTCTATTAACAAAGAAATGGTGCCTCAGATGTCAATTGGTATGGAACCAGCGTCCAATGTTTTGGATGCCAAAGGTGGGTGCACTTCTCCTGTTCGGGTCTCAGTTCTGTGAGGCACCACGATTCTTCCTTTCGTTGTATTGTGTGCTCCGCCTCCAGTAACTCCAATTCCTCACCTACCAACCGCCCTCTCTTTATTGTACATATCAATCTCAACGGCCTTCGCGCCAAGCTTTCTGAATTATCTCTCTTTGCCCGTACTCATCACCCGGATGTTATCATGGTTCAGGAAACCAAACTCTCTCCCTCTGCTACCTCTCGACATCCAAACATCCCGGGCTATACTGCATATCATAATCCTAGGTCATCTCAGGGAGGCGGAGTCTCTACTTTTGTTCTGTCGTCTCTTCCCTCTCACATCATTCCAAACACTCCAGTGGATGGCACTCTCGAGTACATCCCCATCCATCTACCTCTAAAAGCTCCACTTTCTCTTTTCAATATATACATTCCTCCTCCCACATCCTGTCCACCAACCTGAAACCCTATCCCTCTACTCAAGCAGCTGTATGACTGCTCTCTATCTCCCTCAATTGTCTTTGCGGGTGACTTCAATGCTCACACGTTCTGCTCGTCGCTCGATTCTGATGCTAGACGAAATGACGTCGAAGACTGGTCGCATGAGTGGGCCCTCGTTATCCTTAACGATCGCCACCCCACTCGTCTCCCTGCCTTCGGTCGATCCTCCAGCCCAGACATCTCCCTTGACTCTTCTAATCTCTCTAACGCCTGCTCTTGGTCTACATCCACAACTCTTTCCAGTGATGACATACCGGTCTTTGTCAATATCGATCTCTCTAACTCTCTTGCTCCCTATACAGGTGTTCGTCATCGTTCTTATCTTAATTTAGGCCTTGCAGACTGGAGCCTGTTCAGGGAAGTTGCACTTCGCCAAGCGGCCGAATATCCGTGGAATGGCAATGTACACCAGAAGGAGCGCCACCTCTCTAATGCCATCAGGAAGGCGATGAAAGCTGCGATCCCTGAAGGTCGTGTCAAGACCTTCTTTCCCAATGTCACCAGGGAGACACTGCAGAAGATAAGGACAAGGGACGCAAAGAGAGCTGCTAATCATCTTGACCCAGACATTGCCGAGCTGGATAATGAGATCAGGATGGACCTTGATAGGCACAAGAAAGAATCTTGGGAAAAGTTCACTGAGAAGATGAACTTCAGAAATGATGCAGCAGCAACGTGGAAGGCCTTGAAAAGGATCTCCGGAAAGTTCACCTCCGCCGACAATTCCACGATTGAGTTCGACGGCGGAGTCTTCAAGTCAGGGAAAGAGGCCGCAAATGCTCTTGGGAAGCATTTTTTCATAACTAAATCAAAAAGAGAGAAGCAGAATAGAATAACTGTTCGGGAACTCTGTAAACTGCCACTCATGGCTGAAGATGATGCAGTCACGCCCGCTCAGGTCGAGAAGGTTATCAAGGAACTGAGTAACTCGAAGGCAGTAGGGCCAGATGGTTTGAGCCCAGCAGTTCTAAAGAGACTGCCAAATGAACTACTACCCCTGCTCGCTGACGTCATTAATACATCGTTTCGCACCTGTACATTACCTCAAGATTGGAAAGTAGCACGCGTCATCCCATTGCCGAAGCCGGGTAAATCACCATCCACGGCAAAAGGTTACAGGCCAATCAGTCTTCTCTCACCTATTGCCAGAGTTGCAGAAAAATTGGCTGTGGAGGAGCTTGCCGAACATAATGGCAAACAACAGCATCAACATGGTTTCCGTAAGCTACATTCAACCACTACGGCCCTGCTGAAAATTGTGAGCTATGTTTTGGACGGCTTCAATGCCATGAAACCTCAGCGTACCGTAGGTGTAGCCCTCAACCTAACGAAGGCTTTTGACACTGTAAATTTGGGCATTTTGTCGGAGAGCCTATTAAGGTCTACCATTCCGCCCTGGCAGAAGCGGTGGATAACCGCATTCACCAAAGGACGTCGGGCAAATGTGCTATTTCAAGGGCACGTCTCCAATAGCATACCAATTGCCGCCGGTGTACCTCAAGGAGGAGTTCTATCGCCTGCTCTTTTCAGTCTGTATATTGAAGATCTACCCGTTCCATCCCAAGACATCAAGGTCGTAGCATATGCGGATGATATTACTATACTATGCCGGGACCGCGACATAAATGTAGCTGCCAGTAAGATCAATGACTACTTGATCGAGTTGAAATGTTTTCTCGATAGCAAGATGCTTACGGTCTCTGCCGCTAAATCATCCGTAACCGTCTTTTTCCACTGATAATGCGGAGCACAGTGCTCATCCCATGGTGAAATGGGACGAAACCTGCCTGCCGGCCGCCCGATTCCCTAAGCTGCTCGGACTCGTGTTGGACCCTTCGCTGAGGTTTCATAAGAACACTGAGCAGAAGCAAGCTGCAGTGAAAACAAGACTTAACGTCCTACGTGCTCTCGGCGGAACGTCCTGGGGTGCAGTAAAGAAACGATCCTGACCACGTACAAGGCCATCGTACAGCTCCGCCCTGGAGTATGCTGCACCAGTCTGGCAGCATATCGTGTCGGACACATCCTCGTCCAAGCTGCAGCGCATTCAAAATGGAGCATTGCGAATCGCAACAGGCTGTTCTAAAAGCTCTCCAGTAGAGCACCTACACGCCGAGGCTCGCATCCTGCCAGTTAAGGACCATTGCCAACTCCATGCACAAGAGCTGTACATAAACATCCTGGAAGCAGCCGAATCATCCGTCGCGAAGCCTATTAGACCCCGTCAGAGAGAGAAGTATAAGAAAGCCGTTTGCCGATGCTCCCACGAAAATCAATATACAGAGATGGACCAACGCACAACAAGAACGCCTCCGTCTCTTACGTGCTGAGCATACCCAATTCGTCAAGGATCACTTATGCAAGACCGCCGTAAACTCCATTCTCGGAGTCGTGCAGCCTGAGGTCAGCGAAACCGAGATGGAACTCGGTAGGCGTGCCAGGTGCACCCTTGCCTCGTTGCGCTGCGGGCACTCCCCCATGCTTATGTCTTATTTACATAAGATCGATAGCAGCAGACCTGACGAGTGCCCGGATTGTGGTAATAAAGGGCATACTACTGCGCACCTTTTCAACTGCCCGATGAGACCGACATCGTTAACACCAGTAGATCTGTGGGAGAATCCGACGCTTGTGGCTCAGTTCCTCAATCTATGACAGGACCCTCTCTGTGGCTGCAGAAGAAGAAGAAGAAGTGATCGACCGGGGAACTTCTTGCACATCCGGTGGCGATTCGAAGAGCCGCATTCTGTATGCGTTACATCTTAGTCCAAGAGGATTCCGAAACTAGATGCTGCCAAACTGGTGCATCTAGTGCAGGCTGGAGAATCGCTTTATACGTCGTAATAATGGTTTCTTTGCTACTACCCCATGTTGTACCGCCCAGGGCTCTAAGCACGTTAAGCTTCGCTTTAACGATAGCCTGCTTCTGTTCCGTGTTCTTATGGAACTTGAGCGATGGATCGAGCACGAGTCCGAGAAGTTTTGGGAAGCGGGCGGCAGGCAAACGATCTCCATTCCATACGACATACGGATGTGCGCTGTGTTCAGATGGGTCTGTTGTGAGTACGGATACCGATGACTGACGCAGAAATCTTCAGCATTTTGCGGTCGAAGAAGCTTTTCAGTGTGGTCAAGTACCCGTTGATCTTAGCGGCGGCCACATTTATGTCCCGATCACGACACAAGACAGTCATATCATCAGCGTAAGCGACCACCTTGATATCTTGGGGAGGGGCGGGCATGTCTTCGAGGTACAGGCTCAAGAGAGCAGGCGACAATACGCCGCCCTGTGGGACTCCAGCTGCAATCGGAATGCTGTTTGAGACATGATTCTGGAACATCACTCTAGCCCGTCTTCCCTTAGTGAATGCAGCTATCCAGCGCTTTTGCCATGGCGGGATTGATGACTCCAGTAAGTTGTTTGATAAGATGCCAAGATTCACTGTGTCGAAGGCCTTGGTGAGATCCAAGGCAACTGCAACAGTTCTCTGCGGCTTATAGGCGTTGAAACCATCAATTGCATAGCTAGTAATTTCTAACAAAGCTGTCGAGGTGGAATGCAGTCTTCTGAATCCATGCTGAAACACCTGTCTCTCGTTGTGTTCGGCCAGGTCTTTGACGATCAGCTTTTCAGCTACTTTAGCAAAAGAAGACAACAAGCTAATGGGCCGATATCCCTTGACTGAAGCTTGGGGCTTGCCAGGCTTGGGCAGAGGAACGACGGTTGCCGTCTTCCAATTCTGCGGTATAGTACACGACTTGAACGAGGTGTTTATCACATCAGTGAGAAGCGGTAGTAGGTCAGTGGGTATCTTCTTCAAGACAGCAGGACATATCCCATCAGGACCAATAGCTCTAGAGTTCCGTATTTCCTTTATAATCTTCTCAACTTGCGCCGTAGTAAACGCTTCGGCCGTGCTCATAAGCGGGAGGCGGCACAACTCTCTAACAGTCACTCTATTCTGCGGACCTCGTTTAGCACTGGTGATGAAAAAACTTTTCCCGAGCGCATAAGCGGCTTCCTTTCCTGATTTGAATACGCCGTTGTCGAATTCGACTGTGGAGACGGTGGCTGGTGAGCTTTTACCCGAAAGCTTCCGTAAAACCTTCCAAGTAGCTGCACTGTCCGTCTTAAAGTCCATCTGTCCGGTGAACTTCTCCCACTCTTCTTTCTTGTGTCTGTCCAAATCCTTTTTGATCTCACAGTCAAGCTCAGCAACAACGGGGTCCAGATGATTAACTGCTCTCCTCGCATCTCTCGTTCTAATTTTTTCGAGGGTTTCTCTGTTGACATTTGGATAGGACGTCTTGACGCGACCGATAGGAATAGCCGCATTGATGGCCTTGCGGATTGCGTCAGATAAATGGCTTTCTTTCTGGTGCACGTCTCCATTCCACGGGTAATCTGCCGATAGGCGAAGCGCAACTTCACTGAACAGGCGCCAGTCTGCTCGGCCTAAATTAAGATAAGAACGTTGGCGAACACCAGAAAAGGGAGCGAGAGAATTGGATAGATCGATGTGGACGAAGAGAGGAACGTGGTCACTTGGCAGAGTAGTCGCGGTACACCATGCGCAGCAGCTAGAAAGGTTGGACGAGAAAAGAGATATGTCTGGGCTAGAAGATCGGCCGTAGGCAGGGAGACGAGTGAGCTGATCATCGTTTAAAATGACCAGGTCGCACTCATCTGCCCATTCTTCGACGTCATTTCCTCTAACATCAGGACCGAGAGACGAGCAAAAGGTGTGAGCGTTGAAATCACCCGCGAAAACGACCGAGGATGAGAGAGAGCAGTCGCTCAGCTGCTTGATTGTAAGATGAAGGGCATGAAACTGTAGGTGGAATGTATATGTTGAAAAGAGAAAGGGGTGTTTTTAGGGGGAGATGGATTGGGAGGTACTCGAGAGTACCGTCCGTGGGGGTGGTGGGAATGAGGTGTGAGGGAAGTGAGGATAGAACGAATGTGGAAACTCCTCCGCCGAGAGATGACCTTGGAGCATGGTAAGAAGTATAGCCCGGGATATTGGGATGAGGGTAGGTAGGGGATGGAGAGAGCTTAGCTTCTTGAACCATGATCACGTCTGGATGGTAAGTACGTGCGAAGAGAGAAAGTTCAGAAAGCTTGGCACGAAGGCCGTTTAGATTGATATGCACAATGGAAAGGGGGCGATTTGAGGAAGAGGAATCAGAGTTGGTAAGTGAAGAGCATAAAACACAGCGAAAAGCAGAGTTATGATGCCACACAGAGCTGAGACCCGAACAGGAGAGATGCACCCACCTTTGGCATCCGAAGCACTGGACGCTGGTATGTCTCCTGGTAACATCCTTGCCGCACGTGGCGCATAGGTACTTCTGAGCGGGTCCAGGATTCCTCTCCACGCCGGCCCTTTGCAGGAGAATCCGAAGGAGAGCTGCGGCCGGCCAGCACCTCTCCCATGACAAAAACCCACTTTGTGGAGGGGACGACGTCGGTTTGCATGGAGGCGATCTTCTTTCCTCCACACTGCCACGGCACGAACGTACGACATCTCGGCAGCTGCACAGCTAGGTGCGGGTACATCTGGCGCATCTGACGAGTCGAGACTCGGACTCGCAAACATGGGGCAGGAACGGCACTCAGAATGGGGTTGAAGGCCGCCTATTCTGAATGGCCCCGAATGAAGCGGGTGTGCTCCTCGCCAGAAGACAGATGCGTTCTTGCTGTGGAATGTTCCATCTCTGTACATTAACTTTGTTCGGGGCGCAAGCGAACGCCTTCCCGATGCTCTTTCTATGCTTAGTACTCTCCTGAATGGATCGTTGGGTTGTTTTACTTTATTGATATACAGCTCCTGGGTCTGAAGTTGACTGTGATCCTTTACTGGTGGGAGCTGAACCTCGACATGCAAGTGTTCAATAACAGAACTCCAAGCACCTGTCGTACGTTCACGCCGTGGCAGTGTGGAGGAAAGAAGATCACCTCTATGCAAACCGACGTCACCCCCTCCGCGAAGAGGGTTTTTGTCATGGGAGAGGTGCTAGTCGGCCGCGTCTCTCCTTCGGATTCTCCTGCTAAGGGCCGGCGTGGAGAGGAATCCTGGACCCGCTCAGAAGTTTCTATGCGGCACGTGTGGCAATGATGTTAACTGGAGACATACCAGCGTCCAGTGCTTCGGATGCCAAAGGTGAGTGCACCTCTCCTGTTCGGGTCTCAGCTCTGTGAAGCATCACAACTCTGCTTTTCGCTGTGTTTTATGCTCCTCACCTACTAACTCTGATTCCTCTTCCTCAAATCGCCCCCTTTCCATTGTACATATCAATCTCAACGGCCTTCGTGCCAAACTTTCTGAGCTCTCTCTCTTCGCACGTACTTACCATCCAGACGTGATCATGGTTCAAGAAACCAAGCTCTCTCCAACCCCTACCTATCCTCATCCTAATATCCCGGGCTACACTGCCTTCCATGCTCCAAGGTCAGCTCTTGGCGGAGGAGTTTCAACCTTTGTTTTATCTTCTGTCCCCTCCCACCTCATACCAAACACCCCCACGGATGGTACTCTCGAGTACCTTTCAATCCATCTCCCCCTTAAAACTCCCCTTTCTCTGTTCAACATCTATATTCCCCCTACCACCTCATGCCCCTCCTCCTACAATCCCATTCCTCTTCTCAAACAACGATTATTCCCTCTCATCATCAATTGTTTTCGCGGGCGACTTTAATGCCCACACCTTCTGCTCGTACCTTGGCTCTGATGCTAGAGGAGAAGAAGTCGAAGAATGGGCTGAGGAGTGCGATCTGGTCATCTTAAACGATGATCGGCCCACTCGTCTCCCTGCCAACGGCCGATCTAGCCCAGACATAGCTCTTGTCTCTTCCAACCTTTCCAACGCTCGCTCATGGTCTACCTCAACAACATTGTCTAGTGATCATGTTCCCGGAAATGGAATGGCAATGTGCACCAGAAGGAGCATCACTTATCTGATGCAATTCGCAGGGCCATGAAGGCGGCTATTCCTGTTGGCCGAGTTAGGACGCTCTATCCAAACGTCACCAGAGAAATTCTTCAGAAAATCAGGACTAGAGATGCCAGAAGAGCAGTTGACCATCTAGACCCTGTCGTCACTCAGCTGGATGGTGAGATCAGAAAATATCTCGACCAGCTTAAGAAAGAACAGTGGGAAAAATTAACAGAACAGTTGAATTTCAAGACGGACAGTGGAGCTACTTCGAAGGTGCTTCGGAAACTATCGGGAAAGAGCTTGCCAGCCACCATCTCCACTATTGAGTTCGGTAATAACGTTTTCAAGTCAGGAAAGGAAGCCGCCTACTCTCTCGGTAAAAGTTTCTTTGTCACGAGTACAAGGCGAGGTCCGCAAAATAGAATGACAGTAAGAGAGCTGTGCCGCCTCCCGCTCATGAGCACGGCCGAAGCGTACGCTGTGGCGCAAGCAGAGAAGATTATAAAGGACATGCGGAACTCCAAAGCTGTCGGTCCGGACGGCATTTGTCCTGCTGTACTGAAGAAACTCCCGACTGAGATCCTTCCGCTCATCTTTGATATGATTAACACTTCGTTCAGCTCTTGCACTATTCCACAAAACTGGAAGACAGCCAACGTCATCCCGTTGCCCAAGCCTGGCAAAGCTCAGTCATCAGTAAAGGGATATCGTCCCATTAGCTTGATGTCACCTTTCGCCAAGATGGCCGAAAAGCTCATTGTCAAGGATCTAGCGGAGCACAACGAGAAGCAGTTGTTTCAACATGGGTTCAGAAGGCTTCATTCCACAACTACGGCGTTGCTAGAGATTACCAGCTATGCTATCGACGGGTTCAACTTTAACAAGCCATTGAGAACTGTAGCTGTTGCGTTGGATCTCACCAAGGCATTTGATACGGTTAACCTTGGAGTCCTGTCAGGCAACATACTGGAGTCGTCAATACCATCTTGGCAGAAGCGCTGGATACCGGCCTTTATTAAAATTCGGCGAGCAAGAGTCATGTTTCAGAACCATGCCTCCAACAGTATTCCTATGGCAGCTGGAGTCCCTCAGGGCGGGGTTGTATCGCCAGCCCTCTTCAGTCTGTATCTCGAAGATATGCCTGAGCCTCCACAGGACATCAAGGTCGTCGCGTATGCTGATGACATAACAATCATGTGTCGAGATCGGGACTTATAGGTGGCCGCCAATAAGATCAACGAGTACCTGATCACACTGAAGAGCTTTTTCGACCGCAAGACTCGTATCATTACGCTGTGGTCACTCTACAATGAGAATGTCTTATGTCAGCAAGATTGACAGCAGCAAATCTGATGTGCGCCCGGACTGCGGTACCGTCGGCCATGATACCGCACATTTATTCAACTGTCCGGAGAGACCTACCACGCTGACACCAATGGACCTATGGACGAATTCACTACTGGTCGCCCAGTTCCTCCGCCTATGACAAAACTCTGTATGTGGCTGCAAAGAAGAAGAAGAAGCAGAGGTTCGTAAGCCGTTGGGTCTGGCAGGCACCAACGAACTGTGTTTAATAACGATATACCTAAGCAAAACGTAAAAAAGGTGGAGAGAGATGTGATATGTTTAATGCGGAAAAAATCGAAGCAAAATGAGACCAGAACATATAAATATTCCAGTTCAAAATTATGCCCACTCTGACGTTATAAATTGCTACCAGCACCTCTTCGCGAACTATTACACCCTTTGCGATGATACGGGTGTGAGTCACACTGTCACACGCACTGCGCTATTTGCGTAAACATGATGACCTCGCAAGGGGGATAGCTATCAACAATGTTTTGAAAATGCTCAGAATTCGTTCAGAACAAAAGGTTTAGGCCGTACATAGAATTCGTCGGCTCTGGCATCTGTGTTGGCAATGGTATAATCCCCAAAAGATCTCTAATAGCACTTGAGCAAGAATGCGCTCATTTTTTATCGTTGTTTCTAGAAGTTTAGCTTCCTGTGCGGAAGTTACGATTTGGTAATGCCAAATTTGCGAGAAATGAGAGGGTCAAAAAGTCTTGAAATATTCTAGAAAATGATTCGGCGCAGAATAAGGCCGGCATCATACTTCGACGACGAGACGCCATGTTTACCATCAATATTGACCGAAATCGATAAGTCTGCTATGCAATGTCGAGGTAAGATCACGGCCTAAACTGAAGTAATGAACAAAACTGGGAAACGTAGTGAACCGACTAAAGCTCCATCCATCGCTGAAGTTTCACAAGAACACCGAGCAGAAGTAGGCAGTTGTCAAGTCTCGGCTAAGGGCGATGGGTAGTACGCTTTCCGTTTTCGATTTAGTCTGCCGCATGGACCAGACGGCTGGCCGTGCGCTGTTGGCGGCAGCACAGGCCAGTGAGGTTTCGATCGCGCGCGCGGTGATCTATCGTCGCAGCCCCATCCAGCCCTCAGACTAAAATTATTGCGCGAACTCTACATCATGGGGCAGTAGCAAGAAAACTGTTCTGACCACGTATAAGGCTATGTTACAGCCTTTTTTCAAATTTTGGCTAACAGGGGGGGGTCGTATAAAGCCATTGATGGTAGGACTTCGGCGTATTTTGGCTGACGTAATCCGCCAATCCCTTCAGGACCCAAAGCCCGATTTCTTTCGACATCGGCACCGCCTCGCAGCTTATTCAGTTCAATGGCAAGCGTTTCCGATACGATTTCGCTCTGGAGCGTACTAGGTCTTCCATGTAGAGGTTCGATCGTATCAGAACTTGTCACCGCAGCGATTTTTTCAAGCTTTCAAGCCTAATAACCTCGAACTCTAGGCGTGGTAGCTTAGAAAGGGGCACTCAAACTGAAAATCTTACGTTGTGTTCATTATTGACTCCATAGGCCTCCTGACTCTCCTGATTTTGCAATGGAGGGAAAACCTCGGGTCGATGAGAACTTTGCGGAGTGTGAAAAACCACGGTGTATACATAGATTTCGTTCGCTTCAGAAGTTTATACAATGGGTGCTATATGGGAAGGGGGGGGGACACTGGCGAGATGGACTGGCCACTATACTTAGTATCCGAATCACTCCATTTCGGATATCCGAGATTCGGATAATCCGATATCCGAAAATTTGAAAACACGCATTATCTGAATCGAACCAATATCCGGGAAATTTAAAATCGGCATTATCTGAATCGAACCATTATCCGAAGGGTCAAAAATTCGGATAAAATCGGATAAAAACCGGATAAAACGGTTAAAATTTACTTAAAATCGGATCAAAACCGGGTAAAACCAGATAAAACCGGATAAAATCGGTTCATTTCAGGTTGAATGTAGTAAACCGGTCCATTTTTTATATCAACTATTTGACTCACTTTTGTTTCCTCACTCGTGCAATATATGTATATGTCCATTTTTCGTAGCTACTATTCTACTCATTATGTGTGTGTGTGTGTTGCCTGAGATTTGTTCCGATAATATCCGAAATTATCCGACGGATATCCGTATCCGAATCATTGGAAAAATGGCATTATCTGAATCGAACCAATATCCGGTAAATTTAAAATGGCATTATCCGAATCGATCCATTATCCGAGGAATTACCTTCGGATAACAAGTATACTGGCCACGCCCATTTTACTGTGCTGCACTGAATTTGAGCACCTACCCGGGGTTTCCCTCCCCTGCCAAAATCAGGAGTCATTGCGGCACGGAAAAAACGGCGCGGCCAAGTGCGGTACAACAGGGCCCCCCCTTCCCACATGGCACCATACAATGAAAAGGAAATTTTTTAGTGTTTGCTCTACTCATAAGGCGCACGGAAAATTTTCTACAAAATCAACTAGAAGTATTCAATTTACCGAGCGTCACTGTTTAGGTGTGATTCACATGCCTTTGCCAATTTATTCTTCTGCCTCTACTGCCTGATTTCACTCAGTCGGCAAGGAAAACCCTGGGCTTCGAATTTTGGAAAATCAAGCATTCGCGGTAAAGCAAGAAATCGCTGAATTCAAAAAAGAATATTTCATTCTCAAATATCGAAAAGGCGTATTCGAATAAATCGAACAGCATTGTAGTGTTGACTGCAGTTTAAAAAAACGAAGTAAATAAAGCTTCTCCAAGGAATATTGGAATATTAAAGCTCTTCGTCTGAAAACTCTTCCAGTCCAGTTCAGAATGCTGTTCATATTCTCCGAGGAAATTATTCGAAACCCTCCAGCTTCAGTGGTGATGGAGGGATTAGAAAAGCTAATCGATATATAACGAAAGGTGGTGAATGAAACGGCCAATCTAAAGGGCGGAGGGAAATCGGGCTTTGAGTCCTGAAGCGATTGCCGGATTACGGTAGCCAGAATACGCCGAAGTCCTACAATCAGAGGGGGGGGGCTTTAGGGGTAAGCTTTAGGGGTCGTAGCTTCGCCGAAAAGTGGCTTAACGGCCTGCTCAAACCTGTATATCACTTCTCTCGCGGATAAAGCAGATGTCTGTCGCCTCAGCGCTCGCTTAGCTCATACTGTCGCTCTCGGAGTCAAACTCCGGTCCGCACGTCCCAGCACGATTATCGGTGCTATGTGGGAAAGGGGGCCACTATGGCGCGATGGACTTGGCCACGCCCATTTTACTGTGCCGCACTAAATTTGAGCACCTACCCGGGGTTTCCCTCCCTTGCCAAAATCAGGAGAGTCATTGCGGCACGGAAAAATGGGCGTGGCCAAGTGCGATACAACAGTGCCCCCCTTCCCACATAGCACCCGATTATCATCCTGTTGCATGATACAACAGCCGTTGTCGGCAAATGCGAAGCTCCCGATTTTCCCAGAAATTGTGCTCCGTCCCTATCAGCTACGAAGTTGTAATGGGTGCCATAAAAAAGCTAAATGACAAGATTTTGCTTACCGCGGACTCGGTGCCCTCGTATTTCATCGAAAGGGCTGCTAACGGGTTATGTTACCCTCTCTCGTGCATATTCAAACATAGTCTTGCTCTTGGAACGCTTCCGTCCGCATGGAATACTGCGATTGTAACCCCGCTTCTGAAAAAGGCACCAGCTGTTCAGGTCTCGAACTATCGGCCCATCAGTTTAACCTCATCAGTATGCAAAGTTCTCGAAATCAGGATTGTGTTCTATCCCATCTTGCATCAAATGACCTCCTCAGCCCGGCGCAATATGGTTTTCTGCCTGGTAGATCAACGCAATATCAGCTGGTATCCTCGTTCCATGACTGGTGTTCGGCTGTGAGCGAAAGCTACCAAACTGATGTTGTGTACATAGACTATGCTGAAGCTTTTGATACAGTCAGTCATCTTCTTCTTCTTTGCAGCCACATAGAGGGTTTTGTCATAGGCGGAGGAACTGGGCGACCAGTAGTGGATTCGTCCATAGGTCCATTGGTGTCAGCGTGGTAGGTCTCTCCGGACAGTTAAATAAATGTGCCGTATCATGGCCGACGGTACCGCAGTCCGGGCACACATCAGATTTGCTGCTGTCAATCTTGCTGACATAAGACATTAGCATTGTAGAGTGACCACAGCGTAATGATGCAAGCGTGCATCTCGCCCTTCTTCCGAGTTGACTCTGATGTGCAGATGGGGGGCGGTATATCTCCTAGTGTAGGATTTATGGCCGCCTTCATAAGATGACACCGTACGAACTTGGTGTGCTTCTCGCGCAGAAGACGGAGTCGTTCTTGCTGTGAGTCGTGCCATCTTTGCAAATTGACTTTGTTTGGAGCATCGGCGAAGGCTTCCTTATACTTCTCTCTCTCACGGGGTTTAGCACTCTCCACGACGGGTGATTTGGTTGCTTTATAATGTTAATGCGGAGTTGCTGGGCCTGGAGCTGACAGTGCTCCTTCACTGGTAATAGACGGGTCTCAGCATGCAGGCGCTCGATTGGGGAACTCCTTGCACATCCGGTGGCGATACGGAGAGCAGCATTTTGTACTCGTTGCATCTTTGCCCAGGAGGATTCTGAGACAAGATGCTGCCAAACCGGTGCGGCGTACTCCAGGGCGGGCTGAAGAATTGCCTTATACGTTGTGAGTATAGTCTCCTTGCTGCTACCTCACGAATTGCCGCCCAGGGCCCTGAGATCGTTGAGCTTAGCTTTAACGACTGCCTGCTTCTGCTCGGTATTCTTATGAAACTTGAGTGACGGATCGAGCACAAGACGGAGCAGCTTTGGAAAACTAGCAGCAGGCAATCGGTCTCCATCCCACACGACATCCGGATGAGCGCTGTGCTCGGATAGGTCCGTCGTGAGAACGGACACTGACGACTTGGCTGCAGAGATCCTTAGCATCTTGCGGTCGAAAAAGTTCTTCAGTGTGATCAGGTACTCGTTGATCTTATTGGCGGCCACCTGTAAGTCCCATCTCGACACATGATTGTTATGTCATCAGCATACGCGACGACCTTGATGTCCTGTGGAGGCTCAGGCATATCTTCGAGGTACAGACTGAAGAGAGCTGGCGATAGAACCCCGCCCTGAAGGACTCCAGCTGCCATAGGAATACTGTTGGAGACATGGTTCTGAAATATGACTCTTGCACGGCGACCTTTAATAAAGGCCGATATCCAGCGCTTCTGCCAAGATGGTATTGACGACTCCAGTATGTTGCTTGACAGGACTCCAAGGTTAACCGTATCAAATGCCTTGGTGAGATCCTACGCAACAGCTACAGTTCTCAATGGCTTGTTAAAGTTGAACCCGTCGATAGCATAGCTGGTAATCTCTAGCAACGCCGTAGTTGTGGAATGAAGCCTTCTGAACCCATGTTGAAACAACTGCTTCTCGTTGTGCTCCGCTAGATCCTTGACAATGAGCTTTTCGGCCATCTTGGCGAAAGGTGACATCAAGCTAATGGGACGATATCCCTTTACTGATGACTGAGCTTTGCCAGGCTTGGGCAACGGGATGACGTTGGCTGTCTTCCAGTTTTGTGGAATAGTGCAAGAGCTGAACGAAGTGTTAATCATATCAAAGATGAGCGGAAGGATCTCAGTCGGGAGTTTCTTCAGTACAGCAGGACAAATGCCGTCCGGACCGACAGCTTTGGAGTTCCGCATGTCCTTTATAATCTTCTCTGCTTGCGCCACAGCGTACGCTTCGGCCGTGCTCATGAGCGGGAGGCGGCACAGCTCTCTTACTGTCATTCTATTTTGCGGACCTCGCCTTGTACTCGTGACAAAGAAACTTTTACCGAGAGAGTAGGCGGCTTCCTTTCCTGACTTGAAAACGTTATTACCGAACTAAATAGTGGAGATGGTGGCTGGCAAGCTCTTTCCCGATAAATTCCGAAGCACCTTCGAAGTAGCTCCACTGTCCGTCTTGAAATTCAACTGTTCTGTGGATTTTTCCCACTGTTCTTTCTTGTGCTGGTCGAGATATTTTCTAATCTCACCATCCGGCTGAGTGACGACAGGGTCTAGATGGTCAACTGCTCTTCTGGCATCTCTAGTCCTGATTTTCTGAAGAATTTCTCTGGTGACGTTTGGATAGAGCGTCTTAACTCGGCCAACAGGAATAGCCGCCTTCATGGCACTGCGAATTGCATCAGATAAGTGATGCTCCTTCTGGTGCACATTGCCATTCCATTTCCGGGAAGATGATCACTAGACAATGTTGTTGAGGTAGACCATGAGCGAGCGTTGGAAAGGTTTGAAGAGACAAGAGCTATGTCTGGGCTAGAAGATCGGCCGTTGGCAGGGAGACGAGTGGGCCGATCATCGTTTAAGATGACCAGATCGCACTCCTCAGCCCATTCTTCGACTTCTTCTCCTCTAGCATCAGAACCAAGGTACGAGCAGAAGGTGTGGGCATTAAAGTCGCCCGCGAAAACAACTGATGATGAGAGGGAATAATCGTTGTTTGTGAAGAGGAATGGGATTGTAGGAGGAGGGGCATGAGGTGGTAGGGGGAATATAGATGTTGAACAGAGGAAGGGGAGTTTTAAGGGGGAGATGGATTGAAAGGTACTCGAGAGTACCACCCGTGAGGGTGTTTGGCATGAGGTGGGAGGGTACAGAAGATAAAACAAAGGTTGAAACTCCTCCGCCAAGAGCTGACCTTGGAGCATGGAAGGCAGTGTAGCCCGGGATATTAGGATGAGGATAGGTAGGGGTTGGAGAGAGCTTGGTTTCTTGAACAATGATCACGTCTGGATGGTAAGTACGTACTCTTATGTATAGTGAGGTTCCAGCCCGCTGGAAACACTCGTTTGTTACACCAATTCTGAAAAAGGAACTCGCTGCTGATCCAGGAAGTTATAGACCAGTTAGCATAACCTCACTCTTCTGCAGACTGTTTGAGAAGGTCCTAAAAGAGCACATTGTCCTACATCTGTTTTCGAACAACATCATTCCCAGGAGCCAACATGGTTTTGTACCTGGAAGATCGGTAGAAACGAACCTTTTGGAATGCATAAATGATTGGACCGAGGCCCTTGACAAGAAATGCTGTTGCGATGTCATTTATTTTGACTTTGCAAAGGCATTTGATCGTGTCTCGCACTTGAAACTGCTTTCAAAACTACGGGATCTGCAATTTCATCCGATTTTGACAGACTGGCTTACCAATTTCTTATCTGGTAGAACGTTTCAAGTGAGAGTCGGGGATTGTTATTCCGAGGTGAAAAACATAGAAAGCGGAGTGCCACAAGGGTGTATTATCACCAATATTGTTTAGCATTTTCACAGCGGACATTCCCAGCATTTTTCCAGACAAAAATGTTTCTGTGAAATTTTACGCGGATGATATAAAGCTCTACAAAGTCATTTCTGAGCCATTAGACACCCAAATGCTGCAGGAGGCGATTAACCTGATGGTTGACTGGGCGAAGGAATGGCAGCTACCTCTAGCTCCGCAGAAAACCGTGTTTATGCGGGTTCATCTGAGTCCGGCGCCTACGGCCCATTCATATACATGTGCTGGTGTCGCGCTCACAGCGGTAGACGCGGTTCGAGATCTTGGTTTTAACTACGATAGGAAGTTGGGTTTTTCTGAGCATGTCAAAATCAAATGTCAGTCGGCTCACAGGCGAATTTTTCAGATTTATAAGGGAATCTCAACTAAAAATAAACAGGTTCTGCTTCGAGCATACAAGACTTATATACGACCCATTGTGGAATCTGGAACAGCAGTTTTCTGTCCGCACAAGAAAAAGGATACTGACGCGCTCGAAAAAGTCCAGAATAGTTTCACTCGCAAGCTGATGATTCGAATCGGTGGTTTCCTGAATTCCAAAATACCCAGGTCCCACATAAGGAACAAATATCTCGGGTTACCAACGCTGAATTCTCGGCGCAGAGTATTTGACCTTTGCATGGTTCACAAACTTCTGGAAAACAGCGGTATTTTCAGGCTTGCACCCTATTTCAAACTGGTCACGTCGAAAACCAGAGGTGAAAAAATGGAAATATTCCTCAGTCGTCCAATTACCAGTGTTAGGGTTAGATCTTTTCCACATAGGGCGGGTAGCGCATACCTGAAAATCGCTGGAAGAGTCACCGGCGCTACTTCCTTGGGCCAGTTTAGGCGACTAGTATCCCAAATAATTCTGAGCTACGAGACTTAACTTTTTTCATTTGTTGCTTCTTTCTTGAGATAGATCTTTGTTCATTTGACCGGTAGGGTGTATAGGGTATCAGAATTTTTTGCTCTAGTTTTTTATTTGGTTGGTTTTTGCCCTTTTTTTCTGGTTTAGTTGATATAACGTTGTCTTCTCTCCATATCTTCGTTGTATTATCACGCATTTGCCTTAAGTGAGTGTAATAAACATAAACATAAACGTGCGAAGAGAGAGAGCTCAGAAAGTTTGGCACGAAGGCCGTTGAGATTGATATGTACAATGGAAAGGGGGCGATTTGAGGAAGAGGAATCAGAGTTAGTAGGTGAGGAGCATAAAACACAGCGAAAAGCAGAGTTATGATGCTTCACAGAGCTGAGACCCGAACAGGAGAGGTGCACCCACCTTTGGCATCCGAAGCACTGGACGCTGGTATGTCTCCAGTTAACATCATTGCCACACGTGGCGCATAGAAACTTCTGAGCGGGTCCAGGATTCCTCTCCACGCCGGCCCTTAGCAGGAGAATCCGAAGGAGAGACGCGGCCGACTAGCACCTCTCCCATGACAAAAACCCTCTTCGCGGAGGGGGTGACGTCGGTTTGCATAGAGGTGATCTTCTTTCCTCCACACTGCCACGGCGTGAACGTACGACATCTCGGCAGCACAGTCAGTCATCCAAAGCTACTTCTGAATCTTGAAGGCTACGGCATTTCTGGTGACATTTTAAAATGGTTGAATTCCTTTCTAACACCTCGTGACTTCATTGTCAAAACTGGCGACTTTTGTTCTCATCCTTGTTCAGTCGTTCTGGGACCTTTGCTTTTCCTCATTTATGTGAACGACATTTCTGACGGATTGTCGAGCACATGCAAGCTTTTTGCTGATGATCTGAAGATATTTCGTCCCCTTCGCAACCCCGCCATCGATTTTCACGAGCTTCAGTGTGACCTGAACCGGCCTTCTCATTGGTCCAAGCTATGGCAGCTAAAAATATCTGAAGAAAAATGCAGCTTGTTCCATATTAATTTCCAACATGAGTGCTTTTTACGCCTAAACGATGTTGCGCTTCCAGTACGCGAAACTGTCAGTGATCTTGGTGTGGTTATTAGTACCGACCTTAAGTGGGAATCCCACTGCAAGGAAATCTCTAAGAAAGCTTCTCGTGTGGCAGATTGCACCCAGAGATCTCTGCAACACCCATGTCTCGAACATTACAGGAAAGCATACATTGTCTACTGCCGACCGCTCTTGGAATACTGTACGCAGTTCTGGTCACCATCCTCTCTTGAGGATGATGAAATCGTGGAAAACGTGCAAAGGTGTTTTATCAATGTATTTCCTACGCGAGAAGTACCAGACTATACGACAAGGCTTGAAATGTTGGGGATCGAAACCCTACGATATCGGCGAACCGAGTTCGATTTACACTTATGTTATAAAATCGGTAACGGTCTTTGCGACATCCCATTTGAGAGTGTTTTCGTGTTCACCAGCCGCGGTTCTCGCTCCCGCCAGCACGCTTTTCAGCTCGCACGTAGATTTACGTCGAAGTCCAACGTGCTGCATTCCTTTGCATTTAGAGTCATCCCAATTTGGAACAAATTACCTTCAGAGATCGCTGAGGCCGCGCATTTTCCGATTTTCAAAAGCAGGCTGTCCCATTTCAACCTCAGGTCATTGCATGGGGTCGATGGCCGTGCTTTCTGCTAAAGCTTTTAATTCAGGGTGCTCTTATTCGTACGAGTGTTTTCTTTGCCTACAATTTCGTTTGCCTGCATGTCCAGGCTGTCTTGTTTGACCCTGTCTCACATACATTTTGTATGTTTCTTTGTCGCCAGATAAAGCCATTGAATTGAAATTGGAATTTGGCTCCGAGAACGACAGTATATACACTCTGTTTCGGAACGACATCTTGGCGGTTGATCGGGCAGACGCTAGCCGCAGCAAGCGCGCCTCTGTTTCAGCAGTCGACCACGAGAATTTAATCCACTCCGCAACTTTTAGGCGAGAATTCGTCTAGAGCCTGACCGGAGGTGATTAATGCCAAGTCTCTCTCATTCTCATATGAATGTCAAGAAAGTGTTCAAACGGTATAGAGCACTCCATTCGTAATAAGGACTGGGTGAGGATAAATTAAACTCGAACGCTAACGTCGGACAGGGAACGAAATTCTCACTGCGTAAAATAACCAAGCGGTGGAATTCAAACGTGTTTAAAGCGGTATTGGGATGATATTCTTCACAGAGGATTAAGGCTCTTCTAAACAAACTCGGAAAATACTTCTGTTTTACCCTTTTTCCGGTGGTCGAGTGACATTTTCGCCCAAACTTTGTGTTAGGGTTAGTTGAGGTACTGAATGCGAGACAGACTCGTTTTCAGCACCACCGAATAACCATAAAGGTTATGCCAAAACTTTTCCGAGCCTTAGAGTCCGAAAAGTGGTGCCAATAATTCAATGAACAAAGCACGATTAGTGGCATGTTGCATAAAGTTTCATCTCTGGGATGCTGAGTCCATGAAGGGGAGGTTCATTGTGTAATGGATCAAAAGAAATATGAAGTTTCCGACAAATCACAAAGAATAACTGTTAACTCCTTGAGAATGAGCGAATGAGCGATAGCTTTCATGGTAACATGTCGTTTACATGCCCAAACGCCTTATTTTACGCAGTGAGAATCTCGTTCCCTGTCCGACGTTAGCGGTCGTGTATAAATTAATAGCACGATTTTCGCTACAATTCGTTTACATTCATAAAATACAAATGAAGCACACCGAAATTGACGCGAAACCATCATCACACTTTCAACGAAAACCCACCCAAAAATATTGTAGATGTTGAGGTTGTTATAAGACGTAGGTATCTTTGTGAGGTAATAGTTCAAAGGAATGGTACTTCCAAGCCTCAATTACGAGCTGGAGTATTTGCGGCTGGTTTCAGAGAGTCAAACGCAGGACCCACCAGACAGTGAAGAAAAGAAAAAAAACAGTACAAAAAAAATAGCGTGCTGCCGTCAAATATGGAGCTATGTATACGCACTTACACAACGTTGAGAGCACCGTAGGGCTAAATTAAAGCTGGTAAGATTCCAAATCACCGCAGCCTGTCGTAGGATGTTGTATTTTTCCCGTTGAATCATTATTAGTCTTCCTTCTTTCTTCCTATTATCTCACTCACTTATTTGTAGTGCACCTCTTTACTAGGCTTTCGCAATGTACCTACTCTGTGAAAGTATAGTTTTTTTCATAGCCACATGCCTTGAAAATTTCTCTATTCCTTTTGAAACGAGCTTTATATTCTTGCTAATTGTAAGAGACAGTTGTTTTTTTGAATGGATTGACGGCGCAAAGCGGAAAAATTGAAGCTCTTGAGCTTCGCCGCCAGCTCTTTTTTTTTGAAAGATTTCCCGTATTTTCACCCGAAAAGCTGAAGAACGGAATTGTGAAAATGTCTGGAGGATCAGAGAGTCGAAAAACTTGCACAACAGCCTTTCCGCACGTCTTTGCGATTTGGCTCTGTACGCCAGGCATCCTTGCAGGGGGGATGACAGGCATACAAAGCCAAATCCCAAAGGCGTGCGAAATGGGCAAGGTAAATATGGACGCTTTAGGAATGTTTGTGGTGTGAAATATCCCCCTCTGCGTCGATTTGTAGACTTCTGAGAAAATTGTAGTTTTGTGACATACTTACCGCAGTTTTTTTAGTGATCGCGAAATACCTCCCACTATCAGTTGACTTCAAATTTGCCCCACCCCTGGGCGAAGTTTTGGAGAGAAAACCTTTTGGGGGTAAAGAGTTCATCAGAATAGTGCCGATCATTGCTTTTTATCCAAAGTTCACTGTTACTCTATCGAATCTGTCCACTAGTTCAGATATACATGGAGCGATTGTATCAAGAAACATCCAGTCTCCTACAGCAAGCCCACTTCAGCATGGGAAGGCTTGAACGTGCTCACGATGAGAGAGAAGCGCAGCAAATTTCACAGGCCATTACGGAGCAGTTGCGGTAATCTAACAATTCTCATTATCTCTCCTTTTATCCTATTTTTCGCTTGCAGTTGTGTCTGCGATCGCGCACATGGGTTTGTTCTAGTACTCGGGTTAGTATCGTTGAGCACCACCTATCCTTAGCCCCCCTATTATTTTTTTGTCGTCCGCACTAGGACGATGTGAGAGGAGAGTACTTACTTCTCATTAGTTCCGACCTCAGGTGGAAATCCCACTGAGAGGAAGTCTCTAAGAAAGCTACTCGTGTGGCAAACTGTATTTTAAGATCGCTCCACCACCCCTGTCTTGGACATTATTAGAGAGCATTTGTTGTGTACTGTCGACCGCTTCTAGAGTATTGCACGCAGGTGTGGTCGCGATCTTCATCTGAGGATGATGATCTCATTGAGAACGTGCAGAGGCGGCACACCAAGCGCGCCTTTGTCAAAGCATTCCCTACGCGAGAAAAGCCAGATTATATGGCCAGGCTTGAAACGCTAGGTATTGAAACTCTGCGATATCGCAGAACTGAGTTTGATTCGCACTTTTGCTATAAAATCGTAAAAAGCTTTTGCGACATCCCCTTGGAAAGTGTTTGCGTTCACTCGACACTCTGCACGCTCTCGACAACACTGTTTTCAGCTCGAACGTGCATTCACCTCAAAATCTAGCATACTACATCCTTTTGCGTTCTGGGTTATTCGAATTTGGAACAAATTGCCGTCGGAAATAGTCGAGGCCGAAAATTTCTCGATTTTCAAACGTAGAATATCCATGTTTGATCTCAGGTCGGTACACGGGAGTGCTGGTGTTGCATTTTGTTGAAGCTTTGAATTCAGAGTGCTATTGTTACGAGTGTTTTTTAAGTGTTTGAAGCTCTATCTCTTTATTTATTTATACACAGTATGTGTATTTCTTTATTGAAAAAAATAAAGCTGTTGATTGATTGATTTCGTTCAAGGACATCTTGATGAGGTGGCTATAAACTCATTTGAGGTGCAGTGCCACTTCAGGTTTGCGAGTCCTAGTCTCAATTCGGTAGATGAGCTAGATGTGCTCACGCCTCGCTGCGCTGTGGTCACTCAATATTGCTAATGTCTTGCATATATAAAATTGATAATAACTAACCCGACGCATGCCTAGATTGCGGCAGTCCCAGACCCAATACCGCGCACTTATGCAATTGCCCAATGAGAACTGCAATAGACCTATGTACAAATCCAACACTGGTAGTCCAGTCGCTGAAGCTATACCAAAACCCGCTTTGTGGCTGCAAATAAGAAGAAGTATCATGTATTAAAATTGTTCATCTCTGAAACAGTAATTGTCCGTCTGTTGTACTCAGTTCTTTAATGGGCCCATTTGTAGTGTTATTGATCAAAACTGTGACCAGCTTGGTATTCTAGTCAACAAAGAAGCTCCCGCTCGACGTCACATTGTGAGTTAAACTTTTTGCCCGCTAAACGCATGACTACGTTTGAAATCATCTATATTGAGGTTCGAGTTAAAGTGGATCAGTTGAAAAGTGACAGCCAGAACGTCCACTATGCGATTTCTGCCGTGATCGCAAGGCTCACTGTTAAATGGCAAGCAGCAAGCGAACGAGAAGAATTACTACATCAGAGGTATTTCTTCTTTGTAGTCATTTGGGAAGGTGTTGTTTCGATGGTTCAGAATTTCTACTCAGATTTCGACCGAATGAGTCCACAACATTAGCGATGGGAGATCATGAGTTGCAGATGAATGATCGGCTTTCCTCCTCTAACCGACAGGTAATTACTTCATCGTACTGCATGGTCTGTCTCTTCGTCGGTTGGGTATAAGCTAGCCCTTTGCGTACCCATGGCGGCCAAAACGTAATAATGGGCTTCTACCCCAAGGATCTTATGGGACAAAAGTGAAAGTCGTTATTGAATGAAAAAATCGATGACAATAAGGTCGAAAAATTCTTAGCGGGCATCTTCTTAATCGGTCGCAATTGGTTACCGGAGTACTGAGTATGCACTAACAAAAGGGAGAGCTTCTAGATATCCCTTCAGGTTAGTGTAAACAACAGCTTTGTGTTAGCTTATAGGGACCGACTCGTTCTAGCCCACCAGTGTCTGGCTTCGGCGGAGCTACGAACCCCTTTCTCAAGGTCCAAGAAATCGGAAGTACCCCGGAAACGTCAAATTCTCAGTTCGACGTTTCTAAGGTCCTACCGAAATTTTTCACGATCAAGGCTTCAACGACTTCTCCACAACCCCGCTTAAAGGCAGCATACACACTCGTAAACGTATTTGAGATTACTACGGGAGTAGAATGGTATGGCCCAGATTACAACGCTTACGCATTTTGAAGTGTCAAAAACGACCCACAATGCCGCTACATGAGTTAGAAGTTGGCCCCGCCCTGTATTTTCACGCCCCTGTATTTGCTCTTTTCATGCAACGCAAGGTTGCTGGGTCATATTCACCGTCGGTACTGTTGGTAGATTGCCTAACAAGTGAACCACACACGTCACTGACGGCGAAGATGGCCCTGCAACCCTGCGTTGGAGGAAAATGGCAAATACAGGGGCGTGAAAATACAGGGCGGGGCCAACTTCTAACTCATGTAGCGGGGGGCAGGGGCTCTCTACACACCGAGGAGGAGTTGTCTGGTCTTCAGCGGCTCTAATTCCACTCGGGACCACTTCGCTTGCATTGAGTTGCATGACGTTTCGAACTGCACAAATGGGACAGCTCCTCCCTCGGTGTGTAGAGAGCCCCTGTCCCATGTAGCGGCGTTGTGGGTGATTTTTGACACTTCAAAATGCGTAGGCATTATGTTGTAAGCCATACGGCTCGATCCACATTGTTATCCCAACCACGTTTACGAGCGTGTATGCTGCCTTTAAGTCTGGTAAACGATAACCAACTTACCATTCTAAGGTTATTTAGCTCTTTGTGCCATCACTTTTCGACTTCAATAGCGACTTTCATGTGGTTTCTGGAGGCTCTTTCGGTATTCGCTCGTACTACAAAAAACTAGTTGTCTTGGTCCTGTATTTTCACGTCATTCGCAGCCATCGCACTGGATAAGTTTATTTACAAAGCTGGACTAATAGCGAATGGAAGAGTATAGATTTTTACTGAAATACAATGCAGCTTGGGTTCTTATTTAGGCGTCTTGTCGATGGGCGTCACCCCTTTTTTTTCCTTTCTAGGGGCATGATTGACATTTTCCTCACTTATTTGAGCGATTTGAGTTTTCGCGCTTGGCAGGCTTGCTACACACGGCGGTCGGACTAGAATAGCAAATCCCTGAGGTATGGCATTTCGGCAGGAATGTTCTACCCGCCTCGAACCGCACGGTGCGCGTCGCTGCTTTTCGGAAAGGTATTGATCAATTTCGGCGACGTTGCGTCAATGGAACTTGCAGCCATAAACCTCAGCATAATAGCTAGATTCCTTTTGCAGCCCGAAGTGGTTTTTGTCTTAGGTTAAGGAAACGGGCAACCCATTACAGGATTCGTCCAAAGGTGTATTGTCGTTAGAGTTGTATGTCTCTTCGGGCTTTTGAATAAATGCGCCGTGAGGTGTTCGGGACTACCGCAGTCCGGGCATGCGTCAGGTCGGCTACTGTCGATTTTCTTGACTGGGGACATGACCAATGTAGAGTGAGCACAGCGCAGCGAGTCAAGAGTACATCTGGCCCGCCTGCCCATTTGAGACTCGGACTCGCAAACCCGAGGCGGCACTGGTTCTAGGATAGGGTTCACAGCCGCCGTCTCCAGATATCTCGAACGAACTGGGTATGCTCCTCGCGCCGAAGACGGAGCCATTCCATAGGCTTCCTTGTTGATCTCTCTAACGGGCTTCATCATCATCTTTCTCGGATGATTCGGCTGTTTCGGAACATTGAAACACATCCGTTGAGTCTGAAGTTTACAATGCTTCTTGACTGGCTATTTGCAGGCCTCCGCGTGTAGATGTTCTATTGGAAAGCTCCTTGCACAGCGAGTAGCGATTCTCAGAGCAGCGTTCTGTACACGTGTCGTTATTCCAGAAGTTTAACATTCTTCGTGCTCTGGCAGGCACCACGTGGGGTAGCTCAAAGGAAATCTTGCGAACAACATACAAGGCTATGATACAGCCAGTTTTGGAATATGGAGCCCCAATATGGTCAAGACACTTGTCGAAAGCCTTTTGGAGCAAGCTTCAGCGTGCACAGAACTCTGCTCTACGCGTGATCACTGGATGCCCAAGATCCACATCTGTATCTCACCTACATCAAGAATGTTCGCTACGTTCTGTAAAGCAGCACTGTCAACTGCAGTCGCAACAGTTACATGTCGGCATAGTCAGGAATGCCACATATCCTAACTTCCCCCTGTTATCATTTGATCCCACTTCCGACACATTCGCACGCTGCTGCATGCTGCAGTCTCTGTATTGGATCGCCAACGTTGGGCGACGTCGGAGCTCAATCGCGTCAGACTGCTGCAAATGGAGCACACCCATTTTGTCACTGACTACCTCTCCAGTGCTTCTCCAAATCCTATTCTTGGCGACGTGCCCCCGAAGATCGATAGCAGCGAAATGGACCTACCCAGACCTACACGCGTCATTCTGGCGGGTCAGTGTTGTGGACACTCCTATTACCTCAAGGCCTTCGTCCATAGGATCGATTCGTCGATCTCCGACGAATGTACTGACTGCCATAACTCAGGACACGACTCATTTCATTTATTTTCATGCCAGCAAGGCCAACCTCTCTAACAGTTATGGATACGTGGAACAAGCCTTGTGATGTGGCTGCCTTTCTACGCTTAGGAGAAGAAGCTCTGATGTGGCCGATAAGAAGAAGGAGCTAGGTATCAGGTAGCCCTTCCATCTACCCTTCAAATGGCCAAGAACTTCCCTATCTACTCTGTGGGCAGACAAAGGTGTCTCATTGGAAACTTGTCCAACAGCTGGTAGACTTTGGTCTTCCCGGAAGGCCTTAATGATTTCGTTATTCCTTCCACAGATTTCGTATTCGGCAGCCTTTAGAGAGAGTCTTCTAACCTCAAATAAGCTGTGATTCAAATGGCGCTCAGACTCAAATAACCATTCAGTTCTAAGGTCTTCATACATGGTCATCCATCGTTTCAGGTCGATGATTTAATAAGTCAAGGAGCTGCCGTTCTTGAGAGTCTCCGGTCTCAACATATGAACCTTCGTGGTGTCCGGAGGAAAATTCTGGACATTGGCTCCGCTGTAAGTTTGCTATTCTTCTTTTACTACTCGAAGTGTTCTGTATTTGCTGTTTTTGTTGCAATTCATCGGTTCCGACTTTCTAGTTGGGACTATCGAATACAACCTTACAAATGATTGATCGGCGAGTGCGAGAGGACTGGTTAATATTTGTCGTTGGATGTATTGTGACACTAATATTTATGTATGTTTTCTATCGATACTGGAAAGGCTGATATCATCAATCATTTTAGCAGTCTTTCTTTCTTCCTCTACTGTGATATCTTCGCTATTGTTTATGTGCTACTATCTCGTGCTTGACGTTAGTTGTGACTGTTTGTGACTGTCTTCTGGGGCCTTTTGGGACATCGAGTTTGACCCTCCTGAAGTGGTGCGTGTTAGGGACTAGTGATTCGTTATATGTAATTTATTCACTCCGATTCACTCTTTTCCCAAGTGTTTTTTGCAGAGATAAATTTTATTCATTTGTGTAATATTCTCGTTCACTATAGGAGCGCAGAAAATAGTTTCTCCGTGTTCTATCAGTTTTAACATGAGCTCGAAGGTCGAAACATTACCCGAATCGCTCAGAGCAAATGCAGTGTATACAGAAAAGGCTCCAGAAGAATTCTCGGGACGAAAATGGTTCACCAAATTTAAAGATGGCAACTGTGAAACGCGATTGGAACCATGTTTTACTTTTTCTTGAGTGAGTGTATCCTTCTTGTGAAGGAAAATTACAAAATGGAGCATTCGGCTTCCTACATTTCTCCAGTGGTACGTTTTTTATCCGCCAAACTCCAATGTTCTATGACCATCGAAGGGATTGAGAAGAAGAATGATGAGTGGCTTTTAACGCGTCTTTTTGGCCGAGAAATAACCCACCAGGCTCGGGAGCGGCTCCTGCTCTGGGAATTCTTGCATGGCTATTGCATAGCTATGGCACTGAAATGCAGCTTTTGCGCGCTATGGCACTGAAATGCAGCTCCTTCGCGAAATAGCATTCCTATGGCATCGAAATGCAGCTCTTCCTTGGAATAGTGTCGCTATGGCATAGAAAATCACGCGTTGCACGAAATAAAATCGCTATGGCATCGCTATGGTACTGCAATCTTGAACTTGTTGAGAATTGAGTTTTTTTTTCTGGTATCAGTATCATGCTCAGAGTAAACAAACCGAAGGGTATAAAAGACGCTCCGTCTCACAGAATGCTCACACGGCATTTCGAGGCCGATCCTGAAAGGTGACTTTAACTCACCTTCGAAGGATCACTTGGAAGTCGAAGAATAATTTTTGGCAGCTGAGGGGATGGTCCCCACGGCTAGGGGGGGGGTCCCGCACACGGAGACCGTGGTGGGAACCATCGGAATAACCCGCATGTGGCATAGAAATAACCCACATGTGACATTGAAATAGCTC
This sequence comes from Aplectana chamaeleonis, assembly GCA_029168955.1. Lineage (NCBI taxonomy): Eukaryota > Metazoa > Nematoda > Chromadorea > Rhabditida > Cosmocercidae > Aplectana > Aplectana chamaeleonis. The sequence goes on from JAPDOI010000017.1 coordinate 435,657, forward strand.
ACATGTGGCATCGAAATAGCCCACATAACTTTTCTCAGAGTGGTGGGCTAGTTCTCTGCTTTTCACGAAATAGACTAGCAGTAACAGAGAAATAAACCAAAATAACGGAGACGCGGCCGGCGCACCGACACTCGACACCGCCGTCGCCGGCTGGGTGGGGCCTCCAGAGGCTGAGCAAAGTCCAAGTAGAGTTCGCGTAGTAATTTTAGTCAGATGAATGGACGGGGCTGCGACGGTAGATCACCCCGCGCTTATCGAAACCCCATTCTCCAGTGAGGCCGCCAACCCCGCACTGCCAGCCGCCTGGCCCATGCGACAGACTAAATCGAAAACGGAAACCATACCTCAACCTTTGGTAGCTGAATCGACAACGGTATTGACATCTGAACCAAGCCTTAGGGCACAGTCCAACCTTATGGGTAATTTTTGTTACTACACTCTGGCCGCGGTGTGTGGCAACCCTGCTAAGCGCGAAGTCTCAGCTTTCTCAAATAAGGGAGGAAAAACCAGGATAAAAGTCGACCTCGCCCTCAGAAAAGAAAAAGATGGGTAACGCTCACCGACAACTTCCAATCCCAAGACGAGCAAGACACGAGATGGATTCTGAAACACTTTTCTCCTAGCACGATCATCATCGTGACGTGTGATACATCAGCCAAAGCCCTGCCTTGCCCGAATTTGGCTCCGATAACGACAGTAAAGTATCAATGCGATACGTGCCGACTGTACTTTGATGGGACGAGTTTTCGATTTTGAGAAATTCCTGAATCTTCATTATCCAACGACTTTATGATAGCTACCAGGGGTGCGTTCCAAGAATATTCCCATTGCAAAACGCGTCTATGGAAACGTAGTCACGGCCACGTGGGAGCAATTTTCAGTTATAATTCGCGTCCATGGAGAGCGAATTTGTCCATAGGAGGGTTGTTTTTCCTCTCACGGCGTCGTGGGAACGTTCTTGGAACGCACCCCAGGGCTGTGCGTTATAACGTTAACGTGTTAACGTATTAACGGGTTCACGCGGTTTTTTCGGGAAAATTAACGATTAACGCTTAAAGCCATCGTACGCGCTAAAAACCACTCACTGTTTTTTGAGTTCGAATCTTTGGCTGGGCCCACCTGAAAACGTGGTTAGAGTTTTTCGGGTCACCGACGCATCATTGGGAAGATATGGAAGATCGAATGCCTCGAATTCCACCAAAAGAGGCCGGCCTTCCGACAGCCATGTGGCCTCAAATGAGAAAAGAAGGTAGCTTATCAACAAATGATACATCAACCTCCACTCATTTACGCGACATCGCTTGTTGAAAACCTTCTTTCTTTTTCATTTTGTGCCACATGGCTGTCAAAAGGCCGGCCTCTTTTGGTGGAATTCAAGGCATTCGATCACCCATATCTTCCGAATGATGCGCCGATGACCCGAGAAACTCTACCTACGTTCTCAGAGGGGCCCAACCAATGATTAAAACTCAAAAAACGGTGAGTGGTTTTCAGCGCGTATGATGCCTTTAACGGAAAAGTCCTAAAATCACGTTAAATTCGAGTTCGTTAATTGCAGTGGAATTATGGGATTCTGCTTCTGTGGCTAATTTCGAAACCGGGGCCGTGCACGTCTTGCGGCGCGGTCAATTTTTGCTTGTGAAACATCGCTGACCTCAATGTTTCCCAATCCATTGTTTATCTATTTTAGTTATTTCATCTCAGAACCGAAGGATTCGAATTCGTGTTCCATAAAGGAAATGTGAGGTCTAATCCACCTCTTTGTTAGGTAAAGTACTCCATAGTAAAACTCCATCAAGAGTTGCTTATCTACTTCTCAACGAGAAGCGGTTGGTAGGAAATTGATGAGCATGGAACATTGCAGCATAACCGCTTCAGCTCAAGCAGTGGCTAGCGTGTTGCCTAGGAATTTGTGCAAATTGATCTACTGCCGACAGCCTCTCATTGCTGAGCAAATTTACAAAATTTGGTGGACTGCGTCAGAGACTATACCCAGAAAGGAAATAAATCTGCGTCAAGTTTGCGCACATGCAAAACTGATCCAAAGTGCGGTGAATCCATAGTTTGTGAAGTTTCTGAGCGTATCATTCTGCGTATGTCAGATAGTGTAGCAAACCACTTGCAAAGACGTTTCAGACGCCCTCTCTGGCGTCATTACCATTTCTATTGTGGACCCGTCCTTAGCAATTCTCAACTCTCTATCGATCCTTTCTTTCCTTAGGACCCTAACTATTCCTGCTTTGCATAAAATATTCTTCTATCTTCGATTGACCCAATTTTGCACCGGGTACAACCACCATGAACATGTTCATCCAACCGGACGACTAGTCCATGTTATAGAATAATGTCACTGAATTACGACGTTTTAATGCGTTTCTCGCCGTTTCTTCGTAATTTTGGTAACACTCGGAGGCCAGCGCATTGTTTTATGTGAAAAACTCGGGGAAGAAAATCATCGTGAACCCACTTTCCACGATGCAGTGCATGCTCCACATAAAGTGCTTATCACTCTCTACACGGCGAACGCTGCACATGAAGCGCTACTCAGATTTCGCGACGCGGCGCACACTATATAAAACGCTATCGACTTCCTAAGACACGGCGCACGCTCTCATGAAGCGCCACACCATTATTCCCATTATTCACGACGTCACCTGAACGCCCGCCCACCGTACACGACGTCCTGACCTTGTCATCTGAAGATCTACCTACTTTCTATGACATCATTCGGAGGGCTACCCATTTTCCACGAAGTCCTTACCACGTCACTCGAAGCCTCACCCACTTTCCACAAGGCCATAAAGACGCCATATGGAGCCCCCCACTTTCCACGACGTCCTGGCGACGTTGGCGACCCACCTATTTCCCACGAGGCCGTGTCCACGGCTTCTGGAGCAGGGATGTGCGGAATTTTCTGTTTTCTGCCCATTTTTGGCCATTTTTTCTGTTTTCTGTTTTCTGTAAAAATGAGCAAAAATTGGACAGAAAACAGAAAAAAACGTGTACCGCGATCTGCAGCAGGATTGTTCTAGAAAAAAGTAGCCGGATTTGTCGAAGCTAAGTCGATAGGGTGGGGGTGTACTTCACCCAGGCTCTCTGCAGTTGTTCCACGCTAGACCCTTTTATCTCGCTGTAGTGGTCATCAATTAGGGCGCGTTTGGCGTGGTGGGAGGAAACGGTGGTGTTCCCTGTACACGGTCAGGTTCGATCCTCGCCGAGGTGAACCAAACCAACAAATCCTCCGGGGTCCTTCAATTGGTAACAGATTCATGTAGGGAGATGAAGGCACTCTTTAGGAAGTCGGCTGGTCCCTGCAAAAACTCACTCTTCTGAAAAAATTTGCCGCGTCAGTGCCGGGAAATTACCGCGATCCTTGACTGAGCCGCGATAGTTCCGCCTCAGACATTGGGATTGGCGCACCGACGACATTTGCCTGGCGAGCAAACACCATTCCCGGTGTTGGACAGCTATTTCCCGGCGGTCCGCCAAAACCCTGCCAGCGATCCGCCAGGACGCTGGCAGTCTCTTGGCTATTACCTGGCAGCCCGCTGTTGAACAATCATTTTCCAGCGGTCCGCCAGTCTCTCGGCAGACCGATGAGTCGGGGAGGGTTCCTCACCGCAGACCGTTGCGTAGGAGATCGCCTACGCAACGGTCTGAGGTGAGGCATCCACCCCACCTCCCCCCCCACGCCGTGGGGACTTTCCCCTCAGTTACCAAAAATATGCTAGCCTCTGAAGAGTGACTTCAGGAGTGAAAAACATTCCCATGGCAAAACGCGTCCATGGAAACGTAGCCTTGGCCACGTGGGAGCAATTTTCGGTTATTCTTCGCATCCATGGAAAGCAAATTTCTCCATCGGAAGGTTGTTTTTCCTCCCACGGAGTCGTGGAAACGTTCTTGGAACGCACCCCAGGTCACCTTCCAGGGCCGGCATCAAAGTGCCGAGTGAGCACTCACTGGACTGAATCGCCTTATATACCGGCTGAGATTATCAATGAAATCAGCTCAGTTAAAACTAAATGTCGAGAATCGAACGAAAAGCTGTCCTGCAGGCGTACGAATGCAGGACATCTTTCGCAGACTCTAGAGAATTCTGGACAACTTCTCGCCCGATTCCCGACAACTCCTTGCCCGATTCTCGATAGTTAACACACAGTTATACACGTGTACAACTGTATGTACTTACCAAATACTGGGGCTCCTGCCCAACCACTGATAACAACGGTCGGTGAAGCCCACGTAGGTGAATTCACACCACTCTGTTTGGCGAATTCCCAACCACGCTCCCTTCTTCGACGTTCGGCAGAGGCAAGCTGTGCATCGTATATGCTGTGGGTCTACAAATCGTTCAACATGGGCCGCTATCGGCCTTGCCCAGCACCACTGCGCTATCAGTGTAGTGATCTTCGGAATCACTCTAACACTAGACGTTGAAAGTTTGAGTTGAGGGTAAATCGACCGCGCTAAACTCAAATATCTTCTTCTCGTGGCTCCTAGTTTTCAAAATTGTCGACTTTTGGCGGGACCACACCTGAGAAAGGTGTGAGCCATTATACCGTGGCGGTGCTCAGCCTCCGTCTTAGGCAGTGAAAGTTTCTATAAAGGGTAAATCGACCCCAATTGACTAAAATATCCTACTCTTGTGACCCATAGTTTCCAAAATGTGGACTTCCGGTGGGTCCACACCTGCAGCCAGCGGCCAAACCGCTGGCTGCAGATATGGACCCGCGGGAAGTCCACATATTGTACATCGAAAGCTAAACAACCATTGCAAGGTTTAGAGTTGCAAATTTCGGTCAGAACTGAATCATTCGAAATTTATTCGAGATAACAATCCTAATTTCAAACGTTGTTCTGGTACTTCTTGGGTAAATTCTAGAATAATATATTTTAAATCTGACTGCTGCAACTCTTCAAAAAAGATCGGCACCTGAAAGCTCGAAAACTTTCAAAATTCACTAACTTGGAAATCCCATGTTTTGATGTGTTCGCTATTTTGAGAAGATAAAAATTCGAAAAAAAAACGAGTTTTATATTCAAGAAATCGGTGAATTACATCATAACGGATGACCAGCTGGAAGAATGGAGAAAAAAAACCACAGAGGACCCACACGAAAAGGAAAGAACAAAAACAGCAGCCGCAACGTTTGAAGAATGAGGTGTAACTAGGGTTCCGAAGTGATGTCCTTAATTCTTGGGGAATTTTCAATATATTCGAAACATATTCTCAATTTCGGCAGGAGTTGTCGAGAAATCTGTCCGAACTCTCGGCAAACATCCGTTCCCCCGGATTCCTGGCAACTTTCTCTGTAATTCTGAGCAAATCGGCCGCAATTTTCGACAAATACTGCCAATCTCGGAATTCTCGCCAACTTTTATCAACTTTCTGGACAACTTCTCGATTGTCGACCGATTCTCGACAACTATTCGTCCGATTCTGGGCAACTAGTTTTACCTGAGAGAGATCAAGCTATGACATGTTGAAACGTGCTCTCTCGAGTGCCAGTCATTTGACGACTCAACGCCAAGCGAAGGCCACTGGGCGGTTAAGCGCAAGCCGAGTGCGGATTGGCGGACAACTGCGTTTTCATGCACTCGGTAATTTCGAGGTGTGATCGCCCGTGTCAGCCGAATGCAAGTTATCGCGCAGCTTTTAGGCAGCTGGCACATTTTCGCCGGCGTTCCGCCGCTCGCACTACATAATTGAGATGCCAAGTATGAGCCAGCTGTCGGCTTCGTAACTGCCGATTGCTAGCTAAATGCCAGTTATCATCCAGCTGTTAGGCAACTGGCACATATTCGCCAGCCGTCCGCCGCTGGCATTAAATGACATGAAGAGTGTATGCCAACTGTCGGCCTCGTGATTGCCATTGGCCAGCTCTCATCCAGCTGTTGAGCAACTGGCGAATTTTCGCCAGCTGTCCGCTGCTCCCAATGTCTGAGGCGATAGTGCCGAAGCGGCTCCGTGATCAGACGATTATGCTGCCGTGTCTTAAGCCTCGACATCGCCGCGGCAGTACCGCAGCGGCTCCGCGGTTGAACCGCGCCTGCTCCACAAGGATGCAGCAGCCAACCCGCGTGGGGTACGATTAACTGTCCTGTGTGGTGAAACAAAATAGTCGCCGGTTCAATATACCCAATTTTGAGGTGCATTCCGTATTTCCTCGTGCGCAAATGCGGCGGTAAGCTCTGTCCTTATCAGACAAAGGACGTAACGACCGCAGGTGCGAATTTTTGTTCTTACATTTAGGCACCCCCCTAGTTGTCTTATAATTTTCAAATAACTTCATATCGGTCACTCCCGGAGCCGCTGCGGCGTTATCTCGGAGCCGCAGCGGCAGTTTCTCTCGAAGTCAATCCTCTACGAATACGACGTCGAATGCGCTGCGCATTTCAGTAGGGATTCAGGAAGCCGATTTCTTATCTTTATCTTATAGTGCATACTCTCACCCAGAGGTTTATCGTTGACGAATCCCTCAGATGTAACGCACAGCAGTCAAGTGAAAGGAAAACTGCAATGTGACTCTATACTAACAATAATAAGCCACTAATACTACTTAACGAACACTATTCATACCCGCTCCCCAGCGTACCCGCTTTAGCAGAGTGGGGCAATATTGGCCCCAACTGTGCCATGCACTCAAAACTCTAAATACGTGTTTTAATCAACTGCAACGTAGATGGCACAGAATTTAAGATGAAGCGCCAAGAAATTGATGGTTAGCCGTGACTTTAAGCTCTGAGGAGTAGTACAGTGTTCAAACCAGCAGTTATCCCACAATCAGTGTCAAAATATGTACCTTACGGAACGGAAAGCTCGCTCCGTCTGCACTACGTACTCCTTGCCCAGACATACATATGTGAGCTTCTAATAGAGTAATCGAGCTTTTATTGCCTGGGAAAAGGAAGCTTCGATGAACATTTGTCATCTCATCGCACTCATAATCTGCATTTTTGGAGCGTTTATACTTTTTGCTCTGGCCAACTGTAAGGCTTAAAAATTCAATGAAAGGGACATACATCACTCAAAAAAATGTATTAAAAAATTGAATGTTTTTAAAAATTTCGTTTAGTGTAGGCTGAACACCCTTTTTTGATTTTTCGAAATTTTCTGTTTTCTGTTTTCTGCCCGTTTTTGGAGATTTTTTTTCTGTTTTCTGTTTTTTGTTTCCGATAATATTTTTTCCGCACATCGATGTTCTGGAGCTCTACGTACTTTTGACGACGTCTTGCTGACGTCATTTGAAGGTCTATCTTATTTTTCCGAGGACCTCTGGTGATTTATGGATTTTCGTTGTGGTCAGGTAATGTTTTTAGAATTTTTAACGAAGTGCAAAATTAACGTGTTAACGCATTAACGGGTTAACGCGGTTTTTCCCCAAAAATTAACGGTTAACGAAAATAATTTTTTCCATTAACGCACACCCCTGATAGCTACCCTCATAGCTCACCATCATGAGCACTGTCTTATCTCACGATGCTCAGTTTAATCTCGACAATGTTTTCAAGAACTAAAACATTTGAAAAAATTGAAATCAGTGTGATCAGAACATGGCATTTTTCAGAGATTTCCGAATTATTCGAAATTCTCCCAAACGACAAAATCACGTGAACCGAATTCGGCTCTTACAGCGTTCAATTTTTTTATTAACTTAGTAAGTCTTGGTGGATAGACGCAGGAAAGCTAGAAATTCTAAGATTCCGGTACCCAACATCTCCTTTACATTTCAAGCCGAAATTCAGAGCGGTTAAAGTGTCTTAAGTAGCGGTAAACGTCATTAGATAGAGTTATACTTGCGCTTTTGAATTCTCACTCTTGATTGAAGGATCACAGTTAGGCAAGGAAAAATTCTCTGATGGTGCAGTTTTTCTGAGCCAACCTCATATTATCGTTGATTTTATTTGAAATATTTTTTTGTGGAGAGGCTTCAAATTTTTGTTACAGTCTAATACATTCGAACCTATTCGGAGTTTTTCGACTCTCAACTGGCCCCTCATCAACTTTTCTAAAGTGTCTATCAGGGCTGTGCGTAACTAAATTTTATAATTTCGTAAATCGTAAATCGTATTTTTTCAAATTCCTCGTAATTCGTAAATCGTAATTCGTAAATCGTAACTGATAATGATGAGTAATAAGCCCACACATATGTATGTAGCCCAAACTTCATTCGATGTGGAAACACCTCAGCACTTCAGTGAGAGGTATTTCCATATCGAAGGTAGGGTGACACTATCCTAGACGGGGGGGGGGCAACAACGATTCAAGACAGAAATGAAGTGAACCACCGATTGGGAAAGCTACCAATCAAAGTGTTTCTTCAGAGCATTCATAAAAACAATTATTGATAGCAGTATCATGTAACCTTCAACAGAGTTTTTCTACATTTCTGCGAATAAATCTTGGGTGCTCCTCCCCGTTTAGGAAGGACCCGGTAGGATTTGAGACTTCGTTCCAAAACAACACTGTTCTGAAAAGAACTTGAAGGAATTTTCAGGGTACATACTTGGGATAGAAACTTGATCAAGTACCAAACCTGTGCCACGTTTTGCCCTACTTTTGAGTACGAAAATAGGAAGAATCATCACTTTATTAAACACATTTCAATGGAAGCCAAGGAGAGAAACACTGTGATGAGAGAAAATTTCTTGGAGAATTCTAAGCTACCTGCTAAAGGCAGTGTTCAGGATGAAAAATTTGCCTGTTCGTTTCGACCGTAATGTCGGCTTTGGGTCCCTCTAAGAAGAGTAAGAATGAAAGTACGGCAAAAAACGTCAATATGTAAGTGGGTGAAGATCTCGTGGACCAGCCAAATCATTGGATTACCACGCCCCAGTCACAAAACAGTTTTCCTGTGTTCGTTTCTGTAGAGGAACTGACACCGAGTTTTTGAATATTGTTTGTCCCGGAAAAGTCAAGCAAAATGGGCATTTACCCATTTTAGTTTTTAGGTCTTTTGGTACACGAAACAGAATACGAAGAAGTCACTTACTTAAGAATTTCGAATCTCAAAACCATTTGCCACGTTTGATTTGACGTTTTGTCCGCAGTGCACAAAACACACCAGCAGGTGTAAACAAATATTAAATAGTGTTTTTGAACAGTAATTGATAGCGTTGATGTTGAAACTCGAGATGAGGTGGATGATATTTTGACGAACCGCTTTTTATTCGCAACGTTTCGGGTCGTAGACCCTTCTTCAGGCGGCTAGCGGCAGCGGCAAGGGAGGTGAAATAGAGGAGGGTATTAGGGCCCTTCAGACGATTTGCCGGCTAAGGGAGCGGCGAGGTAGCGATGAATCCCTTCAAGCTATGAATCGCTACCTCGGCGCTCCTTTAGCCGGCAAATCGTCTGGAGGGCCCTAATACCCTCCTATATTTCACCTCCCTTGCCGCTGCCGCTAGCCGCCTGAAGAAGGGTCTACGACCCGAAACGTTGCGAATAAAAAGCGGTTCGTCAAAATATCATCCACCGCATCTCGAGTTTCAACATCAACGCTATCAATTATCATCAAATGAAGCTCAGGGATCAAGTAATATTTTTAAACAGTGTTTTCTCCGGTATTCGAGTGTTCTGTTGGGACGTTTCCCCATTAACCTCCACTTGGAGAGTGGACTTACTCACTCAGAATCATCGAAAACAGAATACGGTTTTTATCGTGAACATTGCCTTCAAGCTAAGATACTTGTATAAGGGGACACTGCCAAATGAAATATACGTCTCCAAACCCCTTTTTTCGATGCAGAAAACAAGTCGGCCCTATATATATATGTGAACTGTTACTCTGAACGGAGTTATTTGTAAGCGTTCATCCCCATAAACATAGGCTTGTTGGGGTGAATACAGCCGTCGTAGAGGTGAAGGTTGTTCAGGATTCTGAAATGCAAAAAGTGAAGGTTCCTTACAAATCGATGGTTTCGAAAATATCTAATATCTCCTTATCTTTTCTTTTGCGTTTAGAATTGCATAAACTCCAAACTTTAAAATATTTAAAAAAAAACCTTTTCGAAAAGGTAAGTGACTTTGCAGCCAAAATTTTCGTTGAAATGTTTCCAGTGGAATGTTAAAAATATCCTTTTTTTTCTCAAAGCTTCATTGTCTTTGGAGGTAAGCATCTATCAAAGTTCAATTCGGAAACCCCGTAGAACTCTTCGTCGAGAAGTGTTCTCAGGTTAGAAAAATGATTTCTCGATCCCTCAGCAGATTTAAATTCACGGAATACCAGATTTTTGTTCGGAACTTTGAACCGCTGAAGATGGATGCGTGGTGGAGGCTGTTTTCGAAATCTCCTTGAAATTCAGCAAGGAAGTGTATTTTAAGTTCCAAACTACTTCGCTCTTTTTAAACCGACCACGTCTATTGATCTCGGTACCGTATTTGAAAGCAGTGTACACAACGAAAAATCGTTTGTGAATTTTCACCAAAATCCGAAAGGTTCGGGACCTACGGCAACAGCAAATTCAAGAAAACCGCTAAATAAGCCCCAAATAGCCCTAAACTTCCGCGTCAAGCGCAATCCCCGCCTACTCCTCTCAACGGCTATTGATCAAAGCAAGCAACTTGAAAATTGACCTCAACAAAACATACTTTTATAATTTGATCAAAACATTCCCCATGATGCACGGATTGAACAAGATCACAACATTTTAATATTGTTTTTTTTTCGGAGTGGTATTCTCAGGTGCTTGTTCCGATCAGTGGCCTTACAATTAGGGAAGAGTGGGCGGGGAATGCGCTTCACACTGAAGTTCAGGGCCATGTAGGGTTGTTTGGGGCTCTTTTTTGGTTAGTGTGAGAAGTGGAGTGGTCGTTCATGCCGGATTCTCGTTATAAACAGTTATTTTACACCATGACCGACCCCTCTTCTGCTGACTACGCCCTGAGAATGTCAGGGAAAGGTTCCACCAAAAGTTGAAACTGAAAAGAATAGTTAAATAGTAGGACCGTAAAAAAGTATCAAACTCAGCAATGCCCCAGAGAGCAAACTTGACTTCTCAAGCGATTCAAGGACCCGAGCTGCACCGAACAAGAATCGGAGCCGCCTGACATTTCGGCTCATTCTCTCAATCTCTGAGCCACTGCTGTTGCTGTTTGGGCGAACTGCAGGAGCCCGAACAGCAACAACAGTGGTCCTGTCAGAAACAGAAGCCGATTTGCAGATTGGGAGAATGAGCCGAACTGTCAGGCTGCTCGGAACGAAGAATCACCTGAGTTGCTCCCTCAATCGCATTTTCACAATTTGTTACGATTTGTTACGAACCATTAAGATTTTAGCCCGAAATTTCGTAAATCGTAAATCGTAAAAAAATTGCCAAAAACACCCGTAATTCGTAATTCGTAAAACGTAATTCGTAATTACGCACAGCCCTGGTGTCTATACAGATTTTCATCGGTGCTAGTAGATTTTTTTAACATCTTGAACACATGTCGTTCAATTTCTGAATGGAGCAAAAAATTATGCTTCATGGAGCCTACCAGATCACCTGGAGCACGGATGCGCGAAAAAAGTTAATAAGCAAAAAACGAAAATTTTTTTGCTCAAAAATTTGTAGACTGCTTCGCTACACTATGCTAAGTAGCAGAAATGCACTTCTGTTTTTTTGTTTCGAAAAATCAACACCGAAAAAAAACCGATTTCTTTTTCGAAAAATGGATGATCCCTGGTCTATCTACCCCAAAAAATTGTTTTCGGAACGAGAGTCTTCGTTTTTCGATTTCTCGTTTTCAAAATTTTTTCGCACATCCCTGGAATGGAGTCGCGCGACGCAGTGTCGTGCCTAAGGCCTAGTGCATACTTCGCACGACGGGCGACGCGACATAGTGTTTGTCATAGAAATCGACAGAAAGTCGACATGGTTCAAATGCACTGTCGCTCGTCGCGACTAGTATGAAACAGGCCTAAAGGCAGTGTTCACGATGAATACCATGTTCGAGTTTGAGTCAAAATGGAGTTGTTAGGTCGTGAGCTACCGAATAGTGAAGAAACAGCGAAAAGCGCTCAGAATAAAGTAAAAAAGCGGTTGCCAACGTATGTACAGATTAGGGGCCCGGACGAGCTTTTGCGCCTTGCTAGCTTCCGCGAGCACGCGCTAATGACGAAATGTGCTCAAATCGATCAGGCTGGACGTGGAGTTGCTTGACATTTTGCTATTAAAAGCATCTGCAGCGCCACAAGCTAGTCAGAACGGGGCGGGGCAAGCTGAGCAGGCGTACTGGGCCAAGGAAATCTTCACTTTGCGGCCGTTTTTGTTGACCCGTTTTCGCAGTTTTATTCCACCGTATTCCCCCAGCATCTGCCAGCGTAGTGTTTCACACAGAAAGCTCAAAAACGAGATTTATCGTGAACACTGCCTTTAAATAGTAAGGAGACCCAAGGATGTTTCGAACGTAACAATCACCACAAAATTTATTAGCGTCTCACGTTGGTTCGGCTAACAGATTATTACGGAATGAGAACGTACATAAATGGAGGCAAAGACGGAATAAATTGGGGTAAGTATGGACGCAAAACTAGTGCGGACGGTGGCTGCGCGAGCGACGAAAGATGTACAGCGTAGTTGACTTACTATTACAGAAAGGTCACATTTTTCCTCCGTTATGGTTAGGATATATTTATGCTGCTAAAAGGGTGAGGGGGGGGGATTAGGCACGACCATGGATGTGATTCTTCTTCTCAGGCGGTCGTTTCGTGGATTCAGAAATGCTTGTGACCGGCGAGGTTCCTTCTTCCCAGTCCCAGTGCTCATGCATACGGATTTTCTTCTCTTCACGAAGCTAAACGGGAGCGGATTTTGGGCTAAATATGCAATGGGATTGAGCACGGACGATTACAACACACAAAACATACTCCATCAAGCAAGCTGTAGAATTTCGAATAAGGCGGCGTGTCTTCGAACACCAGAGCATCAATCCATGTGAGTAGCATGTTGTACTGAGGCGGTGTGTCGGCGAGGAAGTGAGCCCGACCCTCTCCTTCGCGTGCTGCCGTTTTTGCCGCAAACACCTGCAGGCGGTCTGGAAATGAAAAATATGTTGCATCCAATATTGGATAAATGATCGGTTGATATCGCTGCTGCGGTTCCTTTTTTTTGCCCCTGAGACCTCCGTGAGAACCGCCTGTCCGCATTATAACTACTAGAAATTGGAAATAAAAATAATTGAACACAATAAGCCACATAGGGTTCCCTCTGGGATTGGAGGAAAACCATTGGGAACCAGTGCTAAGAGGGTTTTCATACTCCCCATTGTCAGCGTGTCACGCGCGTGACGCGCGGGCGTAGTTTTGGAGAATGATTTCTCTCTACAACGAATGCTCCATTCGCAACGCTGTATCGGGGAGACATGGAAACTAGGCCTAAACTGTGCCGTACTAGAGAAGTACAAGTGTTCACCACCGTGGAAGCAGAGAGTTCTGCTAGAATTTATATTGATGAAACTTGGACTACTCGCGGACCTGGCGTGAGGGGCAGTGGTCGGCTCCGCAACGCAAGTGTACCAAATGCCCAATTTGTCATGATCAGACGTAAAGCAAATTTCCACGCTCCGTCTTTCTGCCTTTTTTCTTGGGAATTTCGCAAGGGTAGGCCTATGAGGTTGCGATGTTTAAGTAATAGGACCCAGACCGTGACAGAGTGGGAGATCGACAATATTTTTGGCTGTCAAATGTCCACTCAGAAGTTCGCAATCCATCAGCCAGACCTATTGAAACGGCTCGGCTTCGCCGCTGCTCACCGTCATCTGTGCCGAGAAATATCATTTCTGACTGGCCATGTCCCATAAAGTGGACAGTTTCTGAAACTAGAGAGCGGTTTCTATGGATTTTCGGAGTGTTGTCGCTGTGTGGTGTACCCAAGCCTTGGTAGTCCGTGGAAAACTTAGAAATAAGAACCATCGTGAGAGATGAGACTCAAGGGCATCTTACCTGTAACGAGACGCCAGGGGAGACTTCCTTTCGTTATTTCGATTAGCATGTAAAACCAGCTCTCGAGGTCGTCTCTGCGACTCAAGTCCTAAAGTTCAATTTTCAATATTGTCAAAAGCCGGATTCATTCAGTCATGGCTCAACCGCTTCTCTATAATATTGTACACTGATGGTGAAATTACATAAATATTTATAATTGCCGTGGAATCTACTTACCATTCTCTTGTGAGCTACCAAACTTCCGTAACGAGTAGTACCTCTCCATCCCACCTCCTTGCGAGATGGAATAAGGTTTCTGTTCTGAAATAGGCGTTTCTTTGTGTAGTAGTGTGCTGGCCAAAATAGAGCGCATTGCTCACCTTGTCCAAGTATCTTCTGGCGAGACCAAAATCGTACATAAAAATAATTTTATTCTGCTTGGTTGCCTTGTGTCCTGGTGCAAAGTTACCCGGTTTGATGTCACGAGATATAAAACCGATCGAGTGCAGTTCTTCTATTGCCTGAATTTGGTCGTACTCATTGGTTTTATAGAATGCTTGTTTATTAAAGGGAGGTTTTGCGATAGAAACTATTGTTGTGCTATCCTCAAAAGAGAGAATGTTTAGGAAGTTGATGGCAGAAACTTCGCCCTTGACACAGCTCTTCACGCACCACCTTTACTGATGAATAATTCACTCTCTCCGCCAGGGAACCGATGTGGCGGAAAGAAATGCGAGGGGTTTGAATGGGTCTGAAAGTTTTGAATTTTCATTCCTTTAGTATGTGTCAGAAAAAGGTAGGGTAGCAGGTCATTGGATTAGAAGGATATCAGTAGCTGGGGAGGATAGCGCCCTAAACCCAACTAATGTACTAGGGCTGCAATTCACGAAACGATAACCACGCTCTACCGTCCTGACCGTGCGCAGACGCCTCACAGCAGGACCGCCTCAGCAGTTTCTTCCGCATCTTCATCAAGAACCTGGCCTACTCCCGTGAAGCAGCACAGCTTACTCCAAGAGCGCGCTCAGCAATTGATCAATTTCTCCCTGACAGGCAGAGCGCGGTCTCATTGTCAGCAATTTCTCATAAGAATTGTCAAGAGTCCGACCCATCCAAACCACCCTCTTTTGTCGTCCGGGCACACCGCCGATACAAAAAACATACTGTGCTTATCTGGGCCAAAATCCGGTCCGCAATTGCGCCTCGACACGCTTTGCCAGCGCCGCGGCCGCCGATCGGCTACTCTAGGTGGGTTTTGGAAACTGGAAACTAAACAAAATTGGAGAAAACTGGATAAAAAAGCCACATTGAGTCGGCTTTGGCGTTGGAAACTCGACTGACTCAAGCGCGTGCGGACGCAAAGCGCGTCGAGACGCAATAGCGGACCGGAATTTGGCCCAGAGAAGCACAGTACGCACGCCGCTCTATGCTACTCCGCCTGCTGTCGTTCAACAACTTTGAGCCACAACCGAGCTCTCGCGCATAAGACTCCAGATGGCCGAGCATGCGCGCTTCGTGGCAGAATAGTTGTCTGCTGCTCAGCCAAACTCCATATATGGCGGTGTGCCCCCACGAGTCGACGACAGCGAAGCTGATCTACCGAGATGCATTCGAACAATCCTCGCAGGTCTGCGATGCGGTCACTCCACATATCTCAAGGCCTACGTTCATCGGATCAGTCTTGACAAGTCCGTCCCAGATAAATGCCCCAATGTGATGGACATGAATCATTGCATCTATTTTCGTGTTCGGCCAGACCTTCAATCATAGGTTCGTTGGGGTGGAGACAGCGGTTCGAGAGGTGAAGGTTGTTTAGGACTTCTGAGTGGGGAATGGTGAAGGTTCCCTATAGACTTGCAACTTCAAAATTTGACGTTTTCCCAATCCTCTTTTTCTTGCATTCATTGTATTTTTCTTTTAAATAATTAATTATGAAACATTTTTTTTGTTATACGACCCCCTTTTGAAATTCACTATTCTTAATAAAATGATCTGCCTAGGTCATGAAAAATTTCCTTTGTGCTGTCTTGGAGTAAAAAATTTTCGAAAATTTTTACAAGCGATTTTTGAGAAACTACCTGCTCTTCGCTCATAAAATTTTTCCCCTTTAAAGGCAGCGTTCACGATGATCATCCTCGTTGACTTTCCACAGTGAATTGATAGGCGACAAAGAACCTAGGCTCTCAGTGTCGAAAGAACGGTAGAAAACGAGCCACGAGCGGCAAAATAACAACTGCAAACAAGCCTTTGGTGCCCCAGACACGCCTGGTGCCCCAGATCCGCCCCCTCGGAATGAACAAATGAAGATTCAGATTACAGGAATGATCAAGTGAAGGAAGTTTTGATAGGTAAGCTGATCGCTTCATTGCACTGATAGGTATCATCCGTCTAGCGATCGATTCCTCCAAGCTCAAAAATCAACGTAAACAAGGGAGGGCCTATGTTGGCTCAAAAATGCGTCTTTCGTGTCTTTTTTTTAGCATGCCTTGCTATTTAGGGCACCAGACCTTCCGTAAGCAGTGGATATATCGGAAGTGAAATTTACCGTGAACACTGCCTTTAAGACGAATCTTCGAACGGAGCTGTTTCCAAAGTCTCCATGAAATTTTGCGTCGAATGATGTTTTCATGTTGAGAAAATTCGTTGCCGATTTCTCAGCCGATTTCAGATTATAAAGTGCATTTTTTCGCCTGAATTTATCGGTTTTCCGTCCATAGCTTTTTTTGTGGTTGAAGATAGACCTTTGATAAAGGTTGTTTCCGGAATCTCGATGGAACTCTGCGTCGACTAGTGTTTCAAATTTGGAAAAATATTCTCTCGATCCTTCAGCCTAATTCATATTACGGAAAACCGGTTTTTCACCTATAACTCTTCAACCATTGAAGACAGGGTTCTGTAAAGGTCTTTTTTGAAATTAAAGTAAAATTCCGCGTCGAATGATATATAGGGTTCCTAACTTTGCTTGCTCCATAAGCCAGCCAGGTCGATGGAGCCGAGCTCCATCGTTATCTCCATAGGGTGCTCTCGCCTCTACGGTGTAAGTAGTAGACGCAGATTTCTGCTGGAGCCAACAACGGGGCTCGGTTCCACCGACCGGATTGGCTTGTGGGGCAGCAAAAGTTAGGAAACCGATTAACAATTCGACGCAGAATTTTACGTAGATTTCAAAATCTACTTTCACAAAAACCCTATCTTCAACGGTTGAAGAGTTATAGGCGAAAAACCGGTGTTTCGTAAAATGAATTATTCTGAAGGATCGAGAAAATATCTTTCCAAACTGAAAACCCTAGTTGACGCAGAATTCCATCGAGAATTCGAAAACAACCTTCACCAAAGGTCTATCTCTAAGCACAAAAAAGTTATGGACGAAAAACCGATAAATTCAGGCGAAAAAATGCACTATATAATATATAATCGGCTGGTAGAAGTGGAACGTATTTTCTGAAACTGAAAACGCATTTCGATGCAGAAATTTATAGGGATTCCGAAAACAACCTTCACCAAAGGGCTATCTTCTAGGGTAAAAAAGTTATGGCCAGAAAAACGGCAGTGACACCCACCCAATCTTGAAATGACTTGCATGAGTGCTGGGTCACTTTCATTCTTTTTCGGGACGTTTCACCGGTTGTCACTGG
The DNA here is from genome assembly GCA_029168955.1 of Aplectana chamaeleonis. Classification (NCBI taxonomy): domain Eukaryota; kingdom Metazoa; phylum Nematoda; class Chromadorea; order Rhabditida; family Cosmocercidae; genus Aplectana; species Aplectana chamaeleonis. The sequence continues at coordinate 453,193 of JAPDOI010000017.1, forward strand.
TTTTCCCAATGGTGGAGATTCCCCACTTCACCTGCCTAGGGGATAAGGTTGGTGGAGTACGTGGCTCCACCCAACGAAGCTAGCCTTCAACCCTCTTTGCTCGAGATCTATGGTACAAGCCGTGCGATGTATTAGCTTCTTACGCCTCTGATGCGATGCTCTGTTCATGGCTGACAAGAAGAAGAACCAGAACCGCTCGCAACATGCTCGCTCGGGATGTCATCCATGGATCTTGCCCGTATCGATCGATGGCACGGCACATGAGCTGGTTACGTGGAAAGTCAAATGAGCACGGACTTCCCAATAGCTCTGAGAACGTTTGCCGCGGCACTGCCGGGAACGTATCGCGACCCTCGACTAAGCCGATATAGTTCCACGGTAGGAGTGCGGCGGCCCCGCGATCATAATTATGCTGGGACGATTCTGTTACGTGCCTTGAGCCGTGATAACGCCGCGATATTACTTCAGTGATTTGTATTTGTACCGCACCGGCTCCACGAGTATGTATCAGCGAACCCGTGTCGACTACGACGCACTGTCCTGTGTGCTAAAACGAGGTTGTAGCCTGTTTACCCTAAACTAACTTTTTAACTTTTTACAATTACCCAAATTTGAGAAACATCCCATATCTTCTTGGTCGCAATAATGAGGCTACCCTCTGTCTCAATCAGACAGAGGACTTAGCTTAACAGCAGGTGCGTATTTTTTGTTCGTAGACCCCGCCCCGCTGTGTTATGACTCATGATTGATTTCATATGAGTTATTCGCAGTCGGTCCCAGTTTTGTAAAGACGTAGCCCCCGATCGCAGAGCCGCTGCGGTAATTTCTGCCAGAGAACCTCGGTTAGCGTAGCCATGGTACAGGGCGGTGGGTGCAAATCGATATGGGTAAAACCACGGGTAAAACGTGGTCATCGTTTCGTGAATTTTAGCTCAGGTGCAACCACTTGCTATCCTTTGTAGGTTTTTGGCGTTTTTTTCCTGTTAGTCATCAAGGATTTTTCCTTTTCACCTTATAAGCAGCACCGAAGCTACAGAATTTCGGCAAATTTCTGGTAATTTCGAAATTTCGCTTGATCTACTAAACACCGTTAGTTCGAAAGATCGTAGCAGTGCCGCACTCTTAACCATAATCTGCGCTAAAGCCTGATTCGTTTCCGATTTGGGACCGAAAGTGCAATTTCTCGACAGATTCTCACCAAAATCGTGTCAGACTTTCTCAGACGATGAGCCAATTCAGTTGTTTTGTAAAAATCTCAAAGTTTGGCCTTTAGGCACGGAACGTTGCTTACGTTGAACGTCTGCATGGCTAGCCGAAGAGCTGTGCTGAAGCTGAACTTCCTATCTGTCATCTCAGCCCTCAGTTTATGGAGGTCCTTGTGAAGAAGAGTCATCACAACGTAAACATAGTCGGGTTTGCATGTGCCCTGAAATGGAGGGTAGAAGCAGTATATCTTCTCGTCAGCCAATCGGTGACCGTCTCGAAAACTCACATAATCATAGAGCTGACAGAAGTGCTTGCATTTCGCTGCGTTTGCCGCTTTCAGCACATTCACCTCGATGTGTAGCATAGACTTGCTGTACTTCTCCGTCTTCACGGCTATGCTCCTGCTAGATAATTATCCTAATAATCTTGTAGACAGGAGAGTAAAGAAAAATCATATTATCCTCAAATAGGTCTCACTTCTGTGCATTTTGACTCAGGAATACCGTGCCGTAACCGCCGTCTCCGAGAATTTGCATTAAGCGATATCGATGCTCTTCTGCTGCTATCTCATCGTTAACAGCCGGCAGACGATCCTTTCAATAGTGTGTACGGCATCTTCAGAAGCCATCCGGACGTTGCTGGAACGCTGTCAATTTGACCATTTTCGTGAGTGCTGGAAACTGCCTAATGCCTTGTTCAAGCGTAGTCGCTTTGACTTCATGTGTTCATGACCATGACTAGCTATGCACTGCGATTTGAAATCGCCTCGGGATTCGATTTATTGATCTCTCCGCGCTCGCGTGTCAGGAAGCGCAGATGCGCTCCTAAGATTTGTTGCTGACCACGAATTTTTCTTGTAACGTAAGCAGGGCTTCAGTAGGAAACTGCAGGAATTCCTCGAACGTGTGTAGAGCTTCACTAGGATCTTGCAGTGTATCATTTATACTTCTACTGAAGTCCCGCACCCATTACTCGGCCTCCTGCACGCTCCTTTGAGTACCCCAAACGCTTTGATGCCCGCTTCGACTTGACAAATCGCTCCCATGGTGGAAGCGATGCGATTAGTCGAAGCGACGGACGAAATGCAATAGAGTCGCTTCGGCTGACGATGAATGACTATAAACGCTCAACGATCACGACTGAATTGCCAAATACATTGCGTTCTCTAGTGATGGAGCCGAAAAATCAATTATCTCGTTTCTGCTGCAAATATTAGCAGCGCCAAAGCATTGAGATTCAGCTTTAAGTTTACGAAGAAATTTTCGATCCTCCCCCATTTCAGAATGATAGGGCCTCCATCGACGATCATTCCAAGTAAGACCTTTGTTTCCAAATCAGGTCGAATAACGTCCATGTATTCTATGTTGCGGAATGAAATTTACCGCCGTTGGTTGCGTGCGTGTGCGCGCGTATGCTGCGACTTCTTCCCCCTCACACTTTCCCGCTGACTACGCTCCGCACAAGCACAAACCAAATTTGCCTCCGAAACAGAGGATATATGCTAGGTATTAAGTACACTCTTGTATACTTTGGCCAAATCGAATGATCAAATCGATGAATTTGATCGAATCGATAAATTTGATTTAAACGAGTCTACTTCGATTGAATTGATTTAGTCGCCTAGGGTTGAAATTCGGGATAAATCGAAAAGGTGATCATTCGAAAACCTGGGATTTTAGATTTATTCGAGAAATCGGTCATTGCATAAGTTTAAATTTCGGATGAGACGAAGAGTCAGTTACTCGAAAGGGTCTGATTTTCGAGTTATCTGAAAAGTTGATCATTCGAAAAGTGTATTTTTTGCCTTATTTGAAGATTCAATTTATGGAGAAACAGTAAATTTGCATAAGTACAATACCGTTGCTATCCAAAGGGAGAAATGGGCGAATCGGGCAACTAAAGCGTCTTTCGACCACAACCCACCTCAAAGTGCTCCGTTTTCAATTTCAAAACCGACGAAATGCACAGCATGTCGTGATCTAGTTTTATGGTGTGAAAGTACGCGAAATTCGGGAGCAACATTATTTTTCAAGGCGAAATACATTTTTGTTTTGACCATGTTAGAGATCGCGTGTAGCTGCTTTGATCGAATGGGCTCGTTATCTTGTGATAACATTATCAAGTTCATAAATAACTCCAAAAAGCGTTTTCATAAGGTAATTCTAATTTTTTTCTCACATAGTTAGATAGATCGTGGCACGGTGAACATTTTGGTCCTTTCGAAATTGAAAACGGAGCACTTTGAGGCGAACTGTGGTCGAAAGACGCTTTAGTTGCCCACTTTGCCCATGTCGCCGATTTTCCCCTTGGAGAGCAGCGGTATTGTATATAACCCACCAAGTCTGGCTGAGGCGTGCTGTCGGTCAAAGGTCAAGCCTGAGTTCCTGCCCTGCGCTCTTCTGATCAGAAGAAAAGCTTTTCGCTTCCTGCTTTAAAATTGCTAGTCTGGAGAGAGCAGCATCCTTACCATCGTCGCCATTCTTAAGAAGCATCCTATGGAACTCCTACCGCTACTCACAGACATCATAAATGCTTCTTTTGCTATCTATACTCATCTCCAAGCATGGTAGACGACTCAAACGCTAACGTCGGACAGGGAACGAGATTCTCATGCCGTAAAATGGCGTGTTTCGCTGTGTCTATTGCGTCCAACACTACTCATTGTACGACACCATGGAAATTTTTGCTACCTTGGAGAATTCATTTCTGGACTTCCTTGTTTTATTTTAGAAGAGAACTCAAGTTGCATGATAATTTACGTATAAGGAGATTGAAACGACAAAGCATTTCCAATTTAGGCTGAGTTTCGGTGTGTACAGGCAAATTGAAAGAACATTGTTGTGAATTTTTCCATGATGTCGTAGAATGAAGAGTGTTGGACGCAATCGACACACCGAAACACGCTATTTTACGGCATGAGAATTTCGTTCCCTGTCCGACGTTAGCGTTCGAGTTGGAAGACGCCCATGTGATGCTGCTGCCGAAGCCAGAAAATCTTCAAAGTAAGGCAAAAGGCTAGCCCCATCATCAGCGTTTGCAAAGACAGCCGAGAAGCTGGCCATCAGAGATCAGGCCGAACAAAAATGGTGAACAGAAGCAAGCAATCGTCTAGGCACAGCTCAACGTTCTGAGAGCTTTTGAAGGAAAGTCCTGGCGAATCAATAGAGACAATCTTGACTACTTATAGCGCAATCCTACAGCTTGCTTATTGGATTATGCTGCACCTGTCTGGCAACACATCGTGCCGGACAGTTCTTGGACAAAGATCAGCGAATTCAGAACGATCCACTGCGGATTGCCAACGACTGGACAAGAGGCTGACCAATTGAGCATCATCATTCCGAGGTCCACATTTTATCAGCGAAAGAGCATTGTCAACATTAGCCTGTGCAGATGTGTATACGTCAATATTATTTAGCTGTCGAAACGTCCGTCGCGAAGACTATCAACTCCCGTAAGAGAAGGATTGATTAGGGAGCCGTTCGTCGATGCTCCGGATAAAGTCAAAGTAGGTGCTCAGGTACTCAGGACGAAGGCCGGCGAACCTTTCCCAGCTGGCTCGCGGTCTCCGTCCTCCGGCCGCCCGCTTTTGGTTCGCCGGCCAGCTTCATGTCGATGGCCCGCCGACCTTTACCAGATGGCTCACGATCATTATTCGTATTATTGTTAACCTCGAGCATGTCAGTCCGGCCCTACGGCGGAGAAACGCCCCGCCTCAGGCATCTTTCATAGTCCTCATCGCAAGCGCGGCACGCGCGGTACGAGCGGTGGACTATGAAACTTCTCACCGCGCGGTACGCGAAAAGCAAAAAGAAAGCCACTATGAAATCTCCATTGGTACCGCCATGGCGGTGCGGGTAAAAGTCGGGCCTGAACTGGGACTTGTACAGAAATTCCTGGCTTGCATTGGCGTATGCGGTGGCGCAGGATAGTTCCAGAAATATTTATGTTTGAGTGGACGCAAATCGAGAAGCAATTATTGATTGAAACGGTAAAACCGCCACGGCGGTTTGGGCGGCGCCGCTATGGCGGTGCTGATGGACTATGAAAGTTCTTACCGCGCGTGCCGCGCGGTAAAAACTTTCATAGTTCACCGCCCCTCCCGCGCGTCACGCGCGTGCCGCCCTTGCGGGGAGGACTATGAAACATCCCCCAGCCCGCCGCAGTCTGCGATGAGGAACCACCCTCCCCGCGGATCGCGGCGAAACCCGCCCCCCCCCCAGAGGTGGGGATACCCCTTTCCCCTCAACAGTCAAAAATATGCTGGCCTCCGGGGAGTGACTCGAAGTCACCTTCTAGGGCCGGCAGTAGAATGCCGATTGAGGACTCTAGTGAGATGAGGCGCGTTTTATACCGGTTGTGCACGAGATAAGCACGTTACGACGAGATCAGTCGTGACCAACATCAATTGTCTTTCCAACCGGCCGAATCGAAGATGGCGTGGCGTGTTTTGTGGTTCGCGGGCGAGCCACTATCCGCGCTGCGTGTGCGTCGCATGCAGCATGGTTCGCCGCTGGCCGGCACCCTCGAAATATGGGGCGCCGGCCGTAGCTTTCGGCATGGAGGTTCGCCGGCTGTCGCCCTGAGTACCTGAGTACAGTGGGCTGACTCGAATCAAGAATGACTCTGTTTGCGGAGAGTCATCTCGCAAAAGCAGATGTCGTTTCTCATTCCTGGAGTTGTGCCGCCAAATGTGTGTGATACCCGGTCCGATACCAGGTGTATCCTCGCCTCGTTCCACTGTGGGCATTCTCCAATGCTCATGTAGCGCATGCATAGGATCGACGATAGCAAGTTTGAGGCCCTAGGTATACACCAGCGATTCGCCGCAGCGGGCTTCCGCCGCAAGTCTGCTCTTGGTCAATTCCGAAATATGACGAATCGCAGACGTCCCGCGAAAACCAGCGACACTGAATCGCCGATGTATAACTAGGGCCTGTTGTGTTCCAAACTGCGGAAGTCACGCTCACGACACAGTGCGCCCATCTAATCTCCCAAAGGGATCAACAACGGTCACTGCAATGGACTTGTGGACTAATCCACAGCTGGTTGCGCAGCTCCTCAACTTGTGACAAATCTCTCTTCTTGGCTGCAGAGAAAAAGAAAGTCGTCTTTTGTCTACAACTGACCGCTTCTACTTCATCTCTAGATGTGCGACATAGTCTGCCCTAACCCGGCCCACCGATGAACCACCTGTGCTGAGAGGTGGTTACGTAGGTAGTCGGGATGCAGTTAAATCACCGTTCGTTCAATGTGCTTCTTCTATCCGTTTGGTAGAAGGCTTCGCATTTTGCGGCTGAGCGAATTATGCTCGATTTCTTATGGGAGCGAAGAATACATCATTATGCAAGAAACAAGATGCGTGCTCTCACGTGTTTTTGCTGCCTGCCACCATGCGCCACCTCTTGCTGTGAAATAGAATGTACTGGTAGTATTCCATTACCACCTATCACCTCAATCATAGGTATCACACTACGGGCTGTACAACATGTTTATTACTATCGGCTTCCGCAAAAAGTTGTAGTTCAAATCCACATTCCTGGAGCTATATATGTGTACCGAAATTCGGTTTCTGGGAAATTTTTCAGGTTCAGCGTTGTATCAAGAAGGGTTAGGCTCCCACTGATCAATCGGTTTATGAGTGCCGAACCAAGAACATCGCCAATGGAGTACATATGACACCATCTCAGACACGGAGTCGGTTATTCGGCGGAGGGAAAAAGACTTGCCGGTGCGACGGCGGGAGCAAAAATGAAATGTGGAAGGATCGAACTGTCGGTGCTACCGTAAATAATATGATACGCGATCAAACGGGTCACACAGATGTCAGAACCATAGAAGGCGATTAGGCGCTGTTCATACGCCAGCCCGGCACGCGCATGTCGCCCACTCCGCCATCGCGGCGACGGCCGTAACATTGTTTTCATCATGTTCATTATTAATCCATCTTTAATTTCATTCCGTACCATAATGATTAATTGCAGTACTACCTTCTGCTATCATCTTAATGAACGCCTGCACACATTCTGCTTGCTCGGCAAAGTTAAGGCCCACTTTAATAGGCTCCGCTGAAGCGTCGTCGCTGGAGTACTAATAATAGTTTCCGCAAGTATGTGACGCGCGTGAACGTATTTATACATACTACAACGTCCCGTCCGCGCGTGCCGCGCTAGCACTGAGGAGTATGAAGAGAGCCCTAGGAGCGCGCATATGCCGACGGGATGAGTTTTGAAAACTTTTCATCATATTTAAAAAACCATCCCGCATATTCCGAAAAGTTATAGGCCTGAAACTGTCGATCACAGCAGCAAATGCAAGTCTGACCTATTGTTAGTTCACGGAACTGGGGGTGAATCTTATTTTCGTGTTTAGCCCATCAAATTATCCCCGAGGCAGAGTTTCAATGCGTTGTAAAGGGAGTTATAAACAAGGGTTTCCCGCTTATGTATCGTTGTCCTTGTTTATAACTCTATGCGTAGCCGAGTCAACAGCTCGAAGTGTAGTGCCACGGAACTCTTGAGCGTGACACTATGGTTCGAATCCCCTTGATGCCAAACTTATGGAAATTGTATAACTGCTATATTTTGCCCCAAGCTCATATCCCGAGTATTATTTGAACATTTCACTTTAGCTACTACTAGTTTAGTTATTACTTTAGCTATTACTAGTACTCCTCCAGTATTGTTGCCGCCCTGTCGGTTAACTTCTTTTTTCCCTCTATAGAACGGCGTCGACACCGATACCCCCTTGGAGTGTCATTAGTTGGATTGCTACACAGCAGCTTGTAGACATTTGTCGCGATCAATGGGTGCAAAACTAGTTGGGGAGGGGTACTCAGAATCTGAGTAAAGAATCAATGATACCGCTTCCAGAAATTGAAATAACTGTATGGGATTTCCAGAAAACAATGACTGATAACCAGGGCTGTGCCGAAATCTTTTTCATGAACCGAAGCGGAAGAGAACGAAAAAAAATTGTAGGATGCTTCAATAATAAGTTTTGCCACTACTCATGGCTTTCAAGTGTCCTTCGATATTATGTGATTTCGATCTACTCGCTCGCGCTTTAAAGCAGCAAGCGAAACCGAGAACAAATACATTTGCGGCACAATAGGAGGACGTGCTCCTGCTGCTTCTCCTATTGTGCTCCAAATAAGTCTGATCAAGCAGCTCCTCCCCTTATGTGAATCTTTTGTTGGTGAACTGTTACGAATCGTGCCGGGACCAGGCCCACACAGTAGAAAAATGCTGTCGCAAGAAGGGCGCAGCACCTGTAGCGGTTGCTCGCTCGAAAGGGAATTTCATGCCTGAAATGTGGAAACCGTGCGGTAATCGGTCGCTGTCGCGGCTGTCCGTCGCAGTGCAGTGCACTGCGACGGGTGTCAGCGACAGCGACCCAGCCAAATCCGACATCGTGCCGGGTGTTTCTTGGCCCTGAGCGACAGCGACGGCTGGCTCTGAGCGACAGCGACGTAGCAGTGCTCTGCGACCGCGACAGGCTTGTCGTAGGGTACAAAAGTAGTCTAAGCCGTCCAATCCCGCTGAGGTGGCAGTTGGCCATTAGAAGTCGGTCCGAGAATGTGATCTCGAGTCACTTCATGGATATTAAATTTGTATGCTGAGAGGATTGTCCCCCTTGCTGTCCTACGAAAACGCCTCTTTGAAGCAAACCTCAGCAAGGTTGCTCTGCTTGCTGAGAGCCGTGAATGGGACCGTACCAAACTACCGTAGAGGGAACGATAGCCTGAAATCTCTCTGCATTCGCTTAACATGTTGCTTCTAGCAGTAGGTGCTCCCCATAATGAGGGTTGCGCTCCAGAGACGGCGTCGAGTTCAGCCCCTCGTCGTCAGCAATAGGTGCTGTTAATTGCAGCAGAGCTGGCTTTGAGGAGAGGGCAAAACTCAGCACACGCTGGAAACACATGCTGCTGACAGTGAGGGTTGTTGAACTACACATTGGCCATGGAGCTCTATTCTTATTGAACTAAAGCGCAACCCCACGATTGTGTGTGTATGAACTGATTTTTCCCTTTCCCAAATCACGTTGAGGCGCTCAGCAATTCCTAGTCCTTGCGCTTCAGTGACAAAAAATCAATTGTAAAAAATCATGCACTGTTCTGATAAAGCTTGCCGATGGGGAGCCCAAAGAGTCGGATACCTACCTTCTGCCTCTCTACACGCAATCGCGGACGGCTATACGCTGCTGGGGAAAACGGAAAAAATTCCGCTTTTTTAAATGCAGTGCTAACGATAAAAATCCCTTTTCTGTTTTTTTTTCGCCTATCTTGAAAACGGTCCCATTCTGATTCTATTGATGTCTTTGGAATCTTACAAGACCTTCTAGGAACGGAGGTGTGGTCCCTGAATAATTGAGCTAGGGGAGCATGGTGGACGAGTTGTCCGTGGCTTGTAACTTCCGTCTTTTGCAGCCAATGTATGCGAATTGACCTGAGTAAAATGAGAAGTTGAGAATGGAGGGAAGAAGGGAGGTTTTGATCGGAAACCATCGCTCATCTCACCATCTCGAGTGTTCCATTGTTCACGTCACGTCGAGGGCGGAAAGGGGACGGACTTGTCCAAAGCGGCGGGGTTTGCCCACTATTCTTAGCCGTTTTGCGACTCTTGGGTAGCTTTTCGTCCCGTTTCTTCGACGCTCTTCTGCTTCTGAGAGCCACGAGAAGCGTTTGTCATGGAAAACTCGAGGATGAAATTTATCGTTAACAGTGCTTTTAACTCTGAGAGTTTTGGCCGCGAAATAGCCGGGGTATAGCCCACCAGGCTCTGCAGCGGCTCCTGGTGGGCTATTTCCCCGCCATTTCGCGGCTATTTCTCGGCTTTTGACGGAATGGACAAGAAGTAGCGGAGAAATAGCCGAGATATGTATAACCGAGAAATGCTCAGAAGTATACAAAATTAACCAAGACGCAACCGTCGCCGGCGCGCCGAGCCACCATCTCGGGCCGGCAGCGCTTGGGCGGGGCCTCCAGAGGCTTAACGAGGTCCAAGTACCTCAAACTTGTCTAATTGAACCGACGGAGGTGCTGACATCTGAATGCCTCTGGAATGCTCCGTATATCTGCTGGGAGAGCATTATTTGTCGGCTATTTCTCGGCTATTACGCGGCGGGCTTTATTTGGCGGCTATTTAGCGGCTATTACGTGGCAAGCAGGCATTTCGCGGTTATTTCGCGGCTATTTCTCGGCCAAAACTCTCAGAGAAGCCCCATTGGCGGATGCAATAATAACAGAGGATACTACTGTAGCCGTCAAGGTCAAGCCCACGCAGGGATCGCTCTATGTGTCGGTAGGGGGACCGAAATCTGTAAGTGCCCGCCTGCGGTCACCTACAGCTTACGGTCTACCTACCACTCTTTTCCTCCGTTTCCGGGCCAAAAACTCGGAATCAGAAGCGAAACACTTCCGCACAGCTCTGCTGGTAACACTATCAGACATCTGATATCGGAAGAAATTTTCATTTTCATGAGTGAATCTTTTGATTTCCATGGATGAATCTTTAGTGGCCCCTTCAACTGTTTTGCACAGAGCAATTTATTACATGCCTGTCGATCGGGACGACTACGGACGGAAGAGGGCGGACCACGCTGGCGCAGCCCGGACACATAGGGGGATTTTGGGTTATCCTAGGCGGGGGGGGGGCACCCAAGATTTATTCATAGCAATGAAGAGAAACTCTGACTAAAGATGCTTGATACTGCTATCAATCATTGTTTATATAAATGCTCTATAGAAATACTTCGATTCGTAGCCTTACCAATCGGTGGTTCACTTCATTACTGCCTTGAATCGTGAGTGGCCCGCTCCCGTCTAGGATAGTGCCTGGATTTTCGATCTATGTGAGCAATGTATTATATGTGTATCGATCAAGCTGGGTACAGCCGTTCGACTATGACAGGAGCCCACTGCTGGTCCATCTTTCCCAAGAAATGCAGGTGCTATGTGGGAAGGGGGGGGCACTATGGCGCGATGGACTTTGCAACCCCCATTTCACTGTGCCGCACTAAATTTGAGCACCTACCCGGGGTTTCCTCCCTGCCGAAATCAGGGAGTGATTGCTGGCACGGAAAATGGGGCGTGGCTAAGTGCGATACAACAGTCCCCCCCCCCCCCTCTACATAGCACCGAAATACACTGGGATTCACCCCCGACGTAGACCCCAGAGCCCATCAGACGATTTTTAAGGGTGTTTAAAATTTTTTTTGAATTTCGCTCGAAAGTTGTAAGTAGGGATTATGTAGGGTGTTCAACACGAGACTGATGCCCGCTTGTCAAAATTATAAGGTGTGTTGTAGGTTGTGGTAGGTATAGTGTCATATAGGGGCAAAAGCTACCCTAAGGCCCCAGTCATAGTTGGATGAGCCGACGCCTCCAGCCCGGTCGATACACACAGAATGCATTGGAAATGGGATGCAAAAATCACTCGGTGTATCCCCCGCACCCCCAACACCCCACCCGGTCGATACGTATGAACAACATGGTGAGGTGAAGCTGAGAAAATCACTCAGTGTATCCCCGCTCCCCCGCACCCCCGCACCCCCAACACCCCCGCACCCGGTCGATACGTATGTTTAAAATGATGGAGTGAGTTGAGAAAATCACTCAATGTATCCGACACTGGTCGATATCCATGCAATACGTGGATGACGGCGGATGAGAAAAATCACCGGGTGGGTGGGTCGATGATAAAACATTGCGTATCACTAGAAAGCTAACCTTACTGCTACCTCCGTGACTTCACCATACTCGCCTTCACTATTTCTCTGAACAGGTGCAATCCTAATCATCGTCATATCTAGTTGGATGCATCGAGTGATTTTCTCAACCTCACTCCATCATTTTTAAACATACGTATCGACCGGGGGGTGTTGGGGGGTGCGGGGGTGCAGGGGGGTGCGGGGGGATGCAGATGCAAATAGCACCAACTATGACCGGGGCCTAATATTTCGAAAATCAACAAATAGACATCAATTTCGGGTGTTCTCTCGGATTAGACGTCCCTTTTTGGCAAAGAAGCTTTTCCCATATAGCTACAGGCGCACGCGTTCATCTTTCTGTTCCCCAACATGTAGGAGCATAAGAATTTTGAGTCAAGTCTGAAAATTTGAAAGAACTACCGTATACCCACCATAATAAGCTGACAAAAATCAGTAAATTCCAGATACCATGCGGTTCCGATTGCCACAAGGGTATGAAATGATGATATCAATTGCGTTGTTATATCAGACCGGCCTACTCAAACTCTGAAATGAAAATTTCAGAGTATTTTTTGGTACTCTTTCGGAATGGACGACCCACTATAGAAATTTCATGAAAAATGTTTATCCCAGTAGAGCCGTCGAATGATTTAGTATTTTTCAAACACACTGAACTGTTTGATGTGACCAACCGAGAGGTTGGTCAAGCCCCAACAATTGCTGGTTTCATTGTGTTCTTTAGTGGGTCGTCTATTCCGAAAGAGCACCTATTTTTTGGTTCTGTGGCAATCGGTATCGCACGGTATTTTTCGTCTAGTACAAAAATCGATAAACGGACTTCAGATTCTGTTTATCAATCAAAATAACCCCCAGAGAAAGCGTTTCAGCCCCGTCTATAGTAGCGTTCCAGAAATTGGTAAAAGTCGGTTTTTGCCCTCAAATTTTCACCCGATGGGAAACCTACCCTGTGAGGTGTCTCTACCGGCAGGACTCAGACCGTCACATCCAGTTTTTCGACCACCTGCGTTCCACAGGAACAGCGCTAGTAGTGTATGACGGCTGAGATGCAGCTCTTCAATGGGGAAGACGATATTTAGAATGCACAGTATGTGATGTTGAGAGTGACCACCATTTTTATGACCACTTACGTGAACAGTTCGATCATTGGGTGCGCTTCATTGAGGGGCACTAAAACCGCTTCCTCGAAGCCTTATCAGTTACTTGTGCGCATTGGTGACTACGCATCTTATGTGACCCGGTGCTTACCAATACGTGAGCGACGGGTGCAGGTTTTACTGTAAACGGAACTATTATGTACCACAAACTTGGAATTTCAGTTCGGTGCACACCATCGAAGACTTCTGAAATGTGACCCACCTCAAGTAAGCTGAAGAGTGAAAGCCGGGGGAGGAATTCGGAGCTGGCCGGTCTGCTGAGCCGCTTGATGCCAATGAGACTTACTATCCTCACGAAGTTCCCACTTAAATATACGTATGATAATTCACTTGAGATAGGAGTACGATACACACAACTTTTCTGTTCAAATGTGTGGAGAGAACACATCTTTTGTTCCATTCTCGATACAAATGGGCGAAAAAATCGGGAAAAATATGAATGCTTCTACTGTGCCATTACCACTCAATAAATTACAAAGAGGTCCTCTTATTTTGAATACTCGAGATACAATGAATGGCTTGTTTGAAAACATCAAAACTCTAAACAGCAACAATCATTGGTAAACTGGGCCAGTAATAATTAATTAATTAAAGGCGTCGTAAGAGCAGAAAACTATATATTATTTTTTCATGTTTTTGTATTGCTTGACCTCTTTAGTGTGCGAAAATGTTGAAAAAAAAACCAAAAAACCTTAATTTGTGAAGAAAAACCAGTTTGAATACACTGTAAAATGGATTTGAATTTAGCGGTAGGCTAGTTTTTGTCGGTTTTCTGCATTTGGGGACCTGGTCTCTGTCACTCTAGAAGTTTTCCACTACGTGGGGTGTGTACCATGAATGCTTTAAATGTTGTTTCACGGTCGCACCAACATTCTATGAAAAAGTGCTAGATGATCGACATCACAGCTGTTTTCAAGTGGCCATAACTTCTAGGTGGCGCATTTTCAGGGCCTCAGTTTCCGTAGCTGATGTCAGCTAGCACGAGTTGCCTAATTGTACACAAGAAATTGAAAGTGATTTCCAGCGCGCCCGATGCCTTTAAAAGTGACATACATGATGGATTCCGTTTTCGAGTTTTCCATATGTCGTGAAAGCTCCAGCACCTAGATAACATTCATGTAGAGGAAACCGCAAAAAAAAATCGACTAAAAACTGTTTAATCGGACCGAAATTTCCTCAATTTTCATCTTTCTCCCAAAATGGAGGAAGGGAAGGTTGACCCGTATGGGTATAAACGACATTCTTCACGAAATCACATACTATACTTCTTCAGCTTCCACCCATTTGTGCTATGTCATTTGTTGATCAGTTACTTTCTTTTCCAATTTTGCGAACGAAGTGCCAGATGACTATCGGAGTTTGGAGGAGCGCCAGTATTTACACTTTGGGCCTCTCTAAGTACATACGGTGCATTTTTGATGTGCCAGATTTAGCGAATTTGGTGTACAGGGGCAATGCTTGCAGGAAAAGTTAAATGACTAGACGCCCATTGGCACTGAAAGTCGGCAACTGTGTAAGTTGGCGCTAATGCTCTCATCAGGCTGGGAAGCGATCTGGGGTGGTAGTAAACCTGCCAAACTACGATGTTACTCAAGACCTTTAACATCAATGTTAACTTCGAAGTTATAAGACTTGACTAAAATCAGTTTACTAAATCTCTAGAGCCGAAATAGGCTACTATGAAAATCTTGGGGTTAAACCTCAAAGTTAGTGCCCTGTAACTACCTTCTTACCCCCCTAGAAACACTCAACCGCGAACATTGATGTCCGCTAATTAATCGGCGCCTTCCACAGGTCAACGGTGAGACACTGCGCCTGTTGGAGAGTGCGCTGGACGACGATGGCGGGTTAAGGGGAAAAGTGCTCTAGAGGACTTTTCGTCCTAGCCCGCCAACTCCGAGTTTCTCCTCCATTATCTCCAAGCCGTGAATGGGCCAAGAACGGTCGAAATGCGCGTCAATTTCCCAACGGCTAGCGCACAATTCGTCATGCTCAGCGATAACGCGATCAATAACCCATCAGTGCCTCCGTCCAATTGATACGCTCAGCTGACTGCTCCCCTCTAATTCTTCTTTCTTTGTTTAGCGTTTTGCAAATGTGATTTTCTTGTTTTCTTCTATTTACGGAGGAAAGCAATTGAGGTAATAGTGGCCGAGAAACCTGTCAGTGGAATAACTAGACCAGATTTCGCTGAAATTTGAATTATTAAGCTTTTACTCTCAAATTTCCTTTTGTTAGTATTCGTGGAAAGTTCACTGTTCTTTTTTCTTGTAACCGTGAATTTTTGTTTACTCGGGATTGTGAAATCGAAATTTATTTATTTATTCATTCCAAGACGTGGGTGAAATCACACGTGATCAAAACATAAAAATAGACAGAGAACATAAACTGGCCGCTGAACAATATGCCTTAAGATTCCGAAATATCTCATTAGATTCGTTTTGTTATGAGATTTATGAAAACCTACACCGACGTAAAAATAATGTTCGGAAAATGCTCTCAAAGCCGAATCCTGGTCGACTACGGTCAGCCAGGATTCGGATATGTTCGGAACTTGCCTTTTAAAGCACGGAATTCGCATAAATAATTTGCGAACTTTTTTGAAAACCGGAAATGAAAAAAATTCAATAAATGTTTTTGTTTGAAAATCGCGAAAAGTCGATTGAAAACTCTTGGATAAGAAATCTTGAATTATCCCGAGTGAATGAATGTTTTAAAAAACCTGTTCTCCATTCGATTCCATCAAATATTCAGAAATTTTCTGCACTCCGAGAAAATGTTCGAGTAATTTCCGAATAGTTAACCAAAACGATTGAACATTTTTTGGTATGAAACTATTTTTCGGGGGGGGGAGGGCTCTCAGGATTCAGTTGGAGAACGAATGATACCGCTTTCAGGGGTGCGTTCCAAGAAGATTTCCACGGGAGGAAAAATGGATCTGATAAGAGCCGACCAATGATAGATTGAGAGACCGCATGAAATGAGCCTATCTGTTAGATTATCATTCGTTATATCTTATCAGACCCATTTTCCTCCCATGGAAATCTTCTTGGAACGCACCCCAGAAGTCGAAGTATTTCCATGGAGTCTCCACGAAAACAATGACTGATAACGCTATCAGGCATATTATATCAGCACAAACTTTCATTTTTAAGGATGAATCATTTTTTCATTTTCTCGAGTGCCCCCCCCCCAAATAGTTTCAAGCCCATTTTTTTAGTTGTTGGGTGATTGAGTGTCATGCAGTGATGTTGGCCGAATATTCAAAATAACAAAGATTAACTAAAATAAAAAAGCGAAGAAATTTTTGGCTGTCTTTATGAAGAGTTTCAAATTCATTCCAAACCTGACAGCGGGGTCTCATTCTTCCAAGGTATTTTTCAAAAATATTTCTCCAGACAGATTTTGAACAAGTTAAGATACTGCGGAGGCAATAATGACAATGTGTGTGTTTTCCCTTTTTTTTTCTTACTACCCGAGAAAGAAAACAATACAGGGCCATCAGAAAAATGAGTTGCAGGGTTTTCATAATCACAGATTGAGAAAAGGCACAATGTAAAGTTTGAATTCAATAAGGGAAGCTTCTATATTAGCCTTTCAGCAAGTTTTAGCCTGGCTATTCCTCTGACAAATTTCTCCGGCCATTCTTACCTGAATTCACGATTCTCGTCAAATTGGAAACATCGACAAGGAAAATTGGAATCACATAATACTCATGAAAACTAGACAGAGAAAGAGCAGAGGAAAAACATTCAACTGAACGGATCAATCAACGAAATCAACGCTATCATTTCTGACTAGAAGACGTGACTATATAGAGAACAAACATATAGTGAACACGAGAAGATTGCAAGCTCATCGAAAACCACTATTTCTGTGGTAATCATTGGCACAGCTACTAGCTCTACTGCGAAAGTGTGAACTGCTGATGTGTAAGGAGCAGAGTTCAAGAAGCTGGGAGAGCCTCTCGAATGTCATTCAGTCCCTGAATGTGTGGCGTAGTGCTCCCGTTCAGTGCGGTCACTGGCTCAGGTCCGTGACCGTCCTACTTTACAAATGCATGTGTAAAACTTGGGGATTTCAATCATTTCTGGTACGTTCAGTTTGGTGCAGAGCGATGTGGCGCTGTTGATGAACCGGCGTTCGCTGTTTCGTTTCCCAGAATATAGCCATTTTTGCGAATGATTATGTCTCAGTTCCCAGTTGGATTGAGGGTTACACTGATGTCTCGGACCTAATTTCTTCCCCAGTATCGCGACATGATCATGGTTTTTAACTCTCAGTTTCGGCATGTTTACTACCACCCCTGGCAGCTCAATTTTTTGTCCCAAAAATTTTCATCCTCTCCACCACAGGCGTGTCCCGCGCGTTAGAGCATGGTTCAGGTTATGACTGGAGTCACTCACAATTTTAACTGATCGTAGCAAGTAGTAGGCTCAGGATTCTTTATTTCGCTCCCTCCGAAATACGCTTGAATAATTTTCCATGCGAGGCTAAATGAGTGGAGTAAGACTAGTCTAGTTGAATGAAGTGCTCACGGTAAAAGCAACCTTCGAATTTTTCACCGGAAATCATGAGCTCCGACGAGTATTTTGATCGAATACACAGAATGAGAGGCACCTGGTAACAGTTCGACTGGTACATTCTACGGGCGCGACGCTGCTCTTACGTCGTTGCTGGAACGCTGCGTGCAGTGTGTTTAGCCAGCCGGACTGCTCTTGCTCTGAGAATTTTCGCGTGGCTATAGCACTCAAATGCAGCTTTTGCGCGATATAGCATCGCTATGGCATTGACATGCAGCTCCTTATGGAATGAGCACCGCTATGGCATTGAAATATAGCTAGTTCGCGAAATAGCATCGCTATGGCAGCGCGATGGCATTACAATCTTGAACTTGTTGAGAATTGAGTTTTTTTTCTGGTATCAGCATCATGCTCAGTGTAAACAAACCGAAGGGTTTAAAAGGCGCTTCTTCTCTCCGAATGCTTACTCGGCAATATCCACGTTCGTTCTTCTTGAAACCTTGGCATTCTTAATCTGGCTGATTTTCTTCTGTGCCTTTCAAGGTTTATTAGATGGTGAAACTTTATTAGGGCGATGTTTCGACCAATTCGTCGTCTTCTAGATCTGAAATTTCTCGAAACACCTTAAGTGAAGTGGTATCGCAAGGGCACCTCAACTCACACACTCGCGGGGGTCGGTGGCCGGTTGAGAAGAGTTGAACTGGTAGCGTGCTCCCGCTCGAAACGAAAAAAAGGGCGGGCAAGGCCCGAAAACTCCCCCATTCATGCCGAAAACTCCGCGTGTCAACCTCCCACCGACCCTACAATGCCACGTCATCCTTGACCCGTTCACACTGAAAGCTCTGCCTTATCACCTCCCACCGACCATTCATTGTGACGTCACACCCACTTGTTTACACCGAAAGTTTCGCCTAATCACCTCCCACCGACCACCCTCTAGCAGTCGCGGGCGTCGGTGGCAGGTTGAGAGGCGGCACAATTGACCAGTCAACCTGCCACCGACGCCCGCCAAAGCGTCGATATCCTGAACTGTCAGCCGTGACACGCACAAACACGTCACATTCCAGTGTAGCGTATACATTGTGGGCTACCGATTCCGCGCTCGACACGAGGGAGTACCAGAGAAAAACAGTGCAGACACTGCAACACGTCGCCCCGAAAACTCCGCCACATATAAGACATCACCACGAAAACTTCGGCAGTTATGAGCCATGCCGAAACCTCCGCCGATCAGCCAGATCCGATCAATTTGATTGGGAAAGGGGCGTTTTAACCTGTCACCGACCCCCGCGAATGCCTGAGTAAAAATATCATGATCCACGCGAAAATACGGGCGGGGCCAAACTTGCTACTCCTGTAGCGGCATTGTGGGTCGTTTTTGACGCTTCAAAATGCGTAGGCGTTGTAATCTGAGCCTCACCATTCTATTTTCGTAGTTATCTCAATCACGTTTACGAGCGCGTATGATGCCTTTAAAGGCACAGGACACCCAAAGAATTATTTTTGAGTTTTTATGCTCATCCTGAAGAGAGTCACACGCTGATCACAGTGGTATCTCTGAAATCGTCCAAGACCCCCTTTGAACAGAGTTGTGGATTTTCAAAGATGCCTAGATTTTGAGGGTGAAAATTTGGTGGACGAGTTGTCTCAGGCCTGTATATCTCTTCATTCGCAACCGTTGCGTGAGAGCGAGCCAGGATAAGGAGAAAGTCTGGCAATGGACTGAAGAACGCGTACTTGTTGGAATTCATCTATCCATGGAGCCGCTATCGAGTTCAAAAATCTGTTAGGGGTCGGGCCTATGGTGTTGAGCGAAGGGGATCGGGCCTGTGGTGGTCGCTCATATCTCGCTTATTTGGAGGAATTGAGATCTCGCGCTTGGCACGTGTTATACAGGAGGGGTCTTCTACACAATTACATGAAAATCTCAAAATTCGTATCAGAGGGTGTACTGTGCCTTTAAGGTCTTTCGAGCCATTTCAGGCCTAGAAGACGACGAATTGGTCGAAATGTCGCCCTAATAAAGTTTCACCTTCTAATTATCCTTGAAAGGCACAGAAGAAAATCAGCCAGCTCACTCGGCATTTCGAGGCCGATCCTGGAAGGTGACTTCAAGTCACCTTTGAGGGATCACTCAAAAGCCGAAGAATAATTTTTGGCAGCCTCACTTCGTGATTTGTTATTGTAAACGAATGTTTAGATCAAGACTACATCAAGGCCCCCTAATAATGCAATAAATGAATGTTTTCCACGAAAGCAGACAAAAATAACTCTCCTGTGACAATGACACCAAATGTTTGTTCAATGACTGAACATTCATTAGCGCCCTGAGGGCACATAGGTGCGGTTTCGGGAATGAAAACCACTTGTAGTAAATGGCTGTTCAGATGTAGCACTCAAAATGTCATGGATGCAGCTTCAATCCGAACAGCGCTGCATGGGGTGGGGGAGCCTGTTTTCATGCCCTGAGGGCACATAGGTGCAGTTTCAGGCATAATGGACACCTAATTTGTATGTATTCAGATGTGATACAATCGTGTGTATCACACCTAAAAATGGGTCTTCAAAGACCGTTTTTATCCGGTTGAAAGAATGAAATTGATCACTTGGGTCCGTGACTAGGTTTTCCGCACGTTGTAGCAACGCGAAACTGCTAATTCGAATCTCGTTAAATACTTGTAAATATTTCACAGCTACCGAAATTTTCATGGACCTCATACTATGTAGCGCTGTTGGGCTTAAAGCTGTGGCCATGAAATTTTGGGTGCGTTTCCACATCCGCATAGCTAGTTACTAAATGTGGTTTTCATGCCTGAAACTGCTCCTATGTGCCCTCACGGCATGAAAACAGGCTTCGCCCACCCTATGTAGCGCTGTTCGGCTTAGAGCTTCATCCACGAAATTTGGGGTGCGTTTTCACATCTGAACAGCCAATTACTAAATGTGGTTTTTATACCTGTAACCGCACCTATATGCCCTCAGGTCATGAAAACAGGCTCCGGCCATCCTATGTAGCGCTGTTCGGCTTGAAGCTGCGTCCATGAAATTTCGGGTGCGTTTTCACATCCGGATAGCCAATTACTACATGTGGTTTTCATGCCTGAATCCGCACCTATGTACCCTCAGGGCATAAAAATCATATGCTTTAGGCGCTATCGCATCTTGGACGAGTCAATTCCGCAGAGTAAATTGCAAGAGATTTAACCGTGAACAATGCTCTTCTCAAATAGTCAATTATCCATTATTTCTCAGAATTGCGAAATTCTCCACTTTTAGCGGGTTCGAGCCCGTGAATCCTAAATTGCCTAGAAATGAATCTTCGATTACGAAATTCCAGAACATCTGTGTCATTTCGTTGACAGAATAGCCCGCTTGTAATCACCTCGACGACAGCGAATACTCAACACCACCGCTGCTGACATACCCAGGAGCGCTTCGGCGACACACTTTACCTGGGCAAGACTCCGCTTCCACGTCAGAGTCATAAACGATGGCCATGCTACTGTCGCCTATTGTCTTGCATGCTTTATCACCAGTGAATTTTAAGCTCATCTTGTGTGTGTCTGCCTTAATTTTACATCTTTATTTAATATCTTGCCTCATTTGTTTTTTTACAGATGTTCCTCACTATTCAGTTTTTTTTGACCTCCTGTCTCATTTTGCTCTCTCAGTATAATCTCCAGTTTTACTTTGACCTCTTATAGTGATCTCATTTTGCCGTCATTTTTTATACTAACGGTATGGCTCCCAACCCCGCCCTGATAGAAGCCCATCTTGGTTCTTGGTTGACCGAAGGTCCGACCCCCATCCCACCGGATGTCGACGGGTCCTACCCCCCCCCTCTGTGATACATCACATATCACGCCGAACCCTGATTACGATGCCATAGCCATGCAGATTTTCTCGGATTGTGCTCCTCCTTTTCTGTGTATTCTGCCTACAACCCGGCTGGAGGCCTATTACAACAACAATGTCGGGCAAAAATGAAGAATAAATCAGTCCACTTTGGTAGCTGAACATGAATATGAGGTCAGTTTCCAGTTTTTTTCTGGAGCTTGCAGTAGGTTGGCGGTAGGCACACTGCCTCCTACATAGCTACCGTCACCTGCTGTATTTTTTGTTGTTGAATAAACTGAAATTTTGCATTCAAGAACCATTGCACTCCTCGAGTGGGCGAGTGTTGGTGGAAAAAATACGTGCTTAAAGGCAGGGTTCGCGATAAAAACTTTTTGAGTTTTCTTCGGGAGAGTATAGGGTTGTTCATAACAAAGATAATAATAAGTTTTAAAAAGTGAGAATTCGCGGGAAAATCTCACAAAAACAGGTCAGGATGGCTAATAACTGGTGTCGTCCAACCCCAATTAAAGGCAGTGTTCACGACAAAAAAATTTGTTTGAGTTTCCACTAGGAATAGGTAGTGGAGGGGCACACTGTAACGTTGACGTCAAAAGAGCGCATGAAAACGAGCCAGGAAACGATCCAAAAGAGCCCGAAGTTGCCACTCTGAGCGCAAGGCAAACCCCGAAAGCGCAACACACGCCCACCGACGTGAACAAATGAATGCTCGAGATCGTGAGACGAACGACGATTTTCAATCATTAGCCCCGTTCCTCCCTTCATTCTCAGGTTCTCTCTTTACTTAGGTCAGCTCGCATAGATCGGCTGCAAAAGACGGAAGTTACAAGCCTCGGACAACTCGTCCACTTGGGATTAGCATGGTGCCGTTTTCAAGACAGGCGGAAATACAGAAAAACGATTTTCATCGTGAACACTGCCTTTAAAGGTAGTGTTCACGATAATGTTCGATTTTGAGATTAATAGCTAAATCGATTGTTTGGCTCTCGAGTAGAACTGAAATGACGAAGAAACCGAGAAAAACGCACCAGAAGGGCACGAAATCCTCAAGTATCAGCCCGCCTCTCAAGTATCAATGAACTGTTCGTTGTGACAATGAAATCTTTTTTGGACCCCTCTTTTGCAATTCTCCATTCTTTGTTGCTTCGTTATTTCCTTCGGGCCCTAACTAATACTGTTTTGCCCGCAATATTCTTCCATTTACGATTAGTCCCATTTTCTACCGGTGACAACCACCGTGTTCATCCACCCGGAAAACTAGTCCATGTTATAGAATAATGTCACGAAAATATGACGTTTTAATGCCTTTCTCTCCGTTTTTTCGTGATTTTGGTAACACTTGGTTGCCAACGCATTGTTTTGAGTGGAAAACTTGTAAACAAGAATCATCGTGAACACTGCCTTTAACGAAAATTTCATGAATGCTTGTTTATTCGTCTTTTATTTTGCTCTTAATGTAGCCAGCAGTTTTTTTAAAGTTCTCAGCACTTACTTTAAAAGGAAAATAGAGGACGGCAAAACAGGCCTTTGACACTTAATGGACCGCGTGTCCACACTGCGCACCCACGCCAAAAACTCGATTTTTTTTCGTTTTACTTCAAGAAAAACGGATTCCTTCTAATTGTTGCTTTTAAACCCATGTTTACTACAACTTCCAAAGCTGGTATGCAGATAATAAGTGCCATATATCTCATTTTGACATAGTCCATTACAGCAAAAATTAGGTTTAAAAACTCACCGAATTGATTTTCCGTGGAGCGCGCGGTCTCTTAAAGACACAGTCCAAACCCAGAATCGAATTTTTGTTTTCTTGCTTATCTTAGAGAAAATTTCACGCTGGTCACAATGGGGTCTCCGGAATCGCTCAAAACTCACTACTAACGGAATTATGGCCCCTCAAAAAATCCGAATTTGAACGGCGAAATTTTCGCGGACGAGTTGTCTCGAGCCTGTTTTTCCTCGTTATTCGCAGCCATAGTTCTGAAACAGATCCCACTGTAAAGCCAGACCGAAAACAAATGGAAGAACATAGATTTTAAATAAAATCAATCGCGTTTCTCTTCCCTATTGAGATCGGAAGCTCGTCGGGGGCGTCACTCACTTTTTCTTTCAAGGGGGCGTGGTCGACTTTTTCCTCGCTTTTTCTCGCTTCATTGAGCGAATTGAGATTTCGCGCTTGGCAGAGTTGCTATACACGGCGGCCGGAATATAATATAAGAAATTACCCCTGAGCTTGGACTGTGTCTCTAAGTGTTAAGGAAATCTCGATAATGGGGGGCGGGAGGACACCAAGCAATAGCTTATTCCCGAGCGTTTTTTTCCACACTTTTGTCATGGCCAGACCTACCATTCCATGAGGATGGCACAACAATTGATTTTATCGAGAACCGTGCCTTTAAAACATGCCGCTTGTACAAATATTTTCACAGATGGTCAAATCGGTTTCGATCCGTCGGACTATCGATTTTCATGAAACGTAGCAATATATCCTCTGGTACCGAGCCAGATTTACTCTGTTCCCTCGCGCGCTTAAGCGAAGTGAGGGTAGGGACAGCGAGAAATTGCGGGGAGAAGGAGACGCAGCGTACGCACGCAGACGCACGCGACGAACGGAAATAAATCACGCTCGGAAACAGAGGATATGCAGTATTCTGTATTGCATAGAGTGATACGACAACACAGAAAACATAATTTTCGGGCGAAGTGTGGTTGATTCCCGGAAAAGATATCCTTGCTTGTTGAATGCGACATTCAACCTCATTTGAGGCGCCACAACACAAAGCAGTCCACAGTGGGCTGCCCAAAAATCGCGAATCAGATTTCTTTGCTTTATTCGATCTAGATCATATCATAGGTATATAGATTTTACAATCCAAGACGGCACGTCGCGGCTTCTTGCAGTACCTCAGACTTCGGCACGTGCTTTCCCAGACACCTATGAGAGTGCATTTCAGAAATACCGTGTTCGTACATGTGGGATCAAGTGGATCGTCCATCATCAAAAAATTGTTACCCGCAGTGATATCCTCCTTTACAATCCGATGTGTGCACCTTGTGGCAGTGGCCATGCTCTCGTCCTTTGCATTTCACACAATAATCACTGCAGTCCTTCCAAAGAATCCCTGTAAGGAAACATGGACATCTTGTAAATTTCTGGAATGGTGTGAAGACAATTTTAAAAAGAAGCCATCACACTGGAGGACAGGACCCTTCGGGAGTGTCATACAGCTCTTTCGCTGGCGGCATCTGTCGTAATTCAGGGTAAAAGCAATAATGAAATTGAATTTTTCAAGCAATCGACATAAATCTGAACCTTACCAAGCATCAGACTAGATTCGCATACCTTCCGCGGCAGCGACAATGCTTAACAGAGATGTCGAACATTTCGGAATGATTTTGACTCTTACATGGACAGCTGACATCGTTAATGTGTTTACTCTGATAGATGAATAAAACGCCGGCCTATACTTGATAAAATCACGAAGAACAGGCGAAGCAACGTACGCCTTAAAGGCAGTGATCACAATGGTTTTCGTTCCCGAGTGTTCCACTCAAAACAATGAGTTGGCTACCAAGTGTTATCAAAATTACGAAGAAACGGCGAGAAACGCGCAAATCGTCTTAATCAGTGACGTTATTCTCTGGCCTGGACTAGTTGTCCGATTGGATGAACATGTTCACGGTGGTTGTCACCATTAATAAATGGGGTTTATCAAAAATGGAAGAATATTTCAAGCGAAACAGTATAAGTTAGGGTCTGAAAGAATGTACCAAGCAACAGAAAGTAGAGAGTTGCAAAAGACGGAGTCCACAAAGATTTCATGGTCACTACAAGCAGTTCCACTGAGAGTAAAGAAGCGGGCTGAGAGTAAAGTGTTTTGTGCCCTTATGGTGCGTTTTTCTCGGTTTCTCGGTCATTTCAGTTCTACTCGGAAGCCAAACAATCGATTTAGCGATTAATCTCAAAATCGAAGATTATCGTGAAATAATTTTCTCCACTGGACTAGTTGTCCGGGACAATGAACAAATCGTGATGTTCGTGACCGGCAACTTGTGAAGTTAATTGGGAGAATATATTATGCAAAATAGTTATAGTTGGGGTCCAAAAAAAACGACGGAGAAACAGAGAGTGGAGAATTGAAAAGAACGAGTTTACAAAAGGCTTCGTGGTCACAAAAAAACAGTTCCCCTGAGATTAAAGGCGCAGAGAAAGAGTACAGCTCTTCAGGTACTTCTCAGGCGTTTTTTTCCAAATTCTCCATCATTTTAGCTCCAACCGGGAACCAAGTAATCGTTTTAGAAAATAATCCCGAAATTGAAAATTCTTGTGTACACTTGAAACCCCACACACACACGACGAGCAGAATTTTGCAACCAGGGCTGTGCGGAACCGTTCCGATTACGATTCCGTTTCCGTATCTCTGGTGTTTTTTAAAATTTTTCTGGAGCTTTCCGCGAAAGTCCTCTTACTCGTTTGCCAACCTTCACAACAGCAATAAGAATCGAGGCGCGGTTTCTTGCACGTACAGCCTGTCCTTAAGAAAAGAGTCTGGGCGGAGACAGGTGGGGGTAGGGCTGCGGGCGGCTGCACTCCGCGTTAGAGACACATCACAGTTCAATCTTCCTATAGTCGCAGATGAGCTTTCTCCTATTTTTTTTTAATTGATAGTGTGGTATTAGCTCCGATAGGCAATTAAGGTTCAGCTTGCAGCAATCAACGGCGGTAATATGAAGACTGACTAACTTCTGATCGGCTTTGGACACATACATAGCGCGGCCACCCGCGTTTATTTATTTATTTATTTATTGATAGACGTAGGAAAACCTACGTAGAACAAACAAAATATGACTGAGAAAAACAATATGATATCGCTGCATCATAAAATAGATGCGCTAAAAAGAAATCTTCAGTAATGCAAACCCTATAAAAATACCTATAGCACAACACTTTCAGGAATTCTCTGTTAGCACAAGTTCTCTAGCCTTTAACTTGAACAAATTAAGTGACATTCGAAACCAATCATCCGTGAATGTTTTATTTAACATCGTAAGAATTCTTACTGAAAAATAACTCGACCTTATTTTAGTTCTTGATAACGGAACCTTGAATCGAATCCTATTGTTCCTACCCCTGGAATTAGCGAAAGTGAAAAAGTTCGTGAAGGGAATCGATACCTTCCTTGTTAAAATTTTGAAAGCCATAATAAGGTCATTTTTCTTTCTTCTATTCAACAAACTAGGTAAAGAATATATATGCCGCCTAAGGACTCCATTCGGTATAAACTCATAACTTAGCCCTGAGCATCTAATAGCGAGTTTACGAGTGAAACTACTCTGCACTGACTCCAAGTAGTCGATATCCTTCTTCTTATATGGCGAAAACACAGTGGTACCCGACTCAAGGAGTGGTCTAACATAGGTTTTGTATGCTTTAACGAGCGTCAAAGCATTCCTAGAGCGAAGAGCTTTGAACAAGTTGTAAGTCCGGTGGGATGCGATGGATACTATATGTCTGTAATGACTGTCAAAACTAAGTTTACTATTATACATAAATCCGAGGTCTTTAACCTCATTCACAAATTCCAACACCTCTGAGCCTAACGTATAGGCGATATTTGCAGAATCGTTGCCAATACGGAGCACTTTGGTTTTTTGAGGAGCTAAGGGTAGTCCCCACCGATCTGACCAATTCTTTACATGATCAATAGCAGCCTGGAGCGCTTCTATGTCGCTTGAACTTCGAATGATTTTGTATATCTTTATGTCATCTGCGTACATGGTGCAAGTAACGTCGAAACGAGAAATTTCATCAGGCAATTCGGAGGTGTAAATCAAGAAAAGAAGTGGAGATAAAACTCCACCCTGTGGCACTCCATTAGAAATGCTGTGAATTGAGGATAGCTCATTACCAATTCTAACCTGATAGGTGCGATTCTGCAAAAAACTAGTAATCCACTGGACTGCCCGAGGATGAATACCAACAGCTTCCAATTTTTTGACCAATTTATATGTTGGTACTCTGTCAAAAGCCTTTGCAAAATCAAAGAATACAACATGTACAATCTCCTTATTCTCCACTGCTAAAGACCAATCATTGAAAGAAGTGAGTAAAGCTGTCTCACAAGACCTCCCTTTGCAGAACCCATGCTGAGAGCGAGGGATGACATCATACTTGTTCAAGTGATCAGTCAGTTTGTTTTTGATTATCTTCTCAAATGTCCTTGCAAAAATGGAAGTAATGCTGACAGGACGGTAATTTTTCACAGAGTTAAAGGGTGGTTTTTTTGGAATTGGAACAACATAAGAATGGCGCCACCGCAAGGGGACCTCGGCTCTCATGTAGGACAAGTTGAAGAGATATTCAAGAGGCGAGGCTATGAAAACCAGAATCCTTTTAATAAAATATAAAGGTACTGAGTCAGGCGTAAAAGAGGACGAGCGGGGCCACTTAGCCAGAAAGTTAATTATTTCGTCTTTGTAGAACCAAATGGTCGGATCCATAAGCGGAAAACGAACAGGAATATCATCACACTCTTCAGCAATACTATCGTTGTGAACCCTTTGAAACTCCTTGGCAAACAGTTCAGATTTATCCTTATCAGAAATGACTATGGTCCCATCCTCATCACCGACTAGAGTAGGAATGCTTTTTTTCTGCTTGAGCCTTTTGGTAATGTATTTGTAAAGTTTGGAAGGATTCTGGGATTCCACCAACTTATTCTCAAAACTAGAATTATATTTGATGAGTGATCTCTGTACTTTATTATTGAAGGACTTGTATAGCGCCCATGATGATTCACTGCCATCAGCTACTGCGTTATCCCACAATCTATCGCGGCGAAAAAGCATTCTCTTCAGATAAGTTGGAACCTCATGGTCAAAGCTAGTGATTTTTTTCATTGGAACAAAGGTCTCCATGGTGTGATGCAAAACGGCTAGAAACATCTCATACTTCTCAGAGACAGATTCAACATTTCCAAAAGACCCGAACCAGTCGATTTGGCCCAAGTAATTCTCAATAGCTGAAAAATCTGCAGATTTGAAATCCCTTATCCATTCCTCTGGCTTGAGCGATTACGTTTAAGCGAAACTCGACTGTAGAATGATCACTGTTTCCGATAGGCGAGAGGACATTCAATTGACTGATCAAATTATCATGATTGCAAAAGACGAGGTCAAGAGTAGAACTGCCCCTAGTTGGAGCAAGAACAAATTGCGTCAAGTTATGAGCAGAAAACGTATCAGTAAACTCTCTAGAAACGGCACTAACGTCACTGCTACCCATCCAATCAATATCAGCTAAGTTAAAGTCTCCCAAGAGCAAACTATGTCCATTGTAGGAGCAGAAATCACTGATCGCTTTTCTCAATAAAGCAGAGTTATGAGTGCTACATGAAGGAGCCCTATACACTAAAACAACCCTAATTGTGTCTTGTAGGAAAACTAAGTCACAAACGAGAATTTCATACGCATCTGCGACCGACTCTTTGAAACGCTCGATATAAGGAATAGTATTTTTGAGAAGCAGGAAAACCCCGCCACCTTTTCTGCGTAGGCGGTCACACCTAACAAAAGAATACTGTGAAGTTATCACTCCAAGTAAGGCACAAATATCGTTATTAGAATTCAACCAAGATTCCGTTACAAAAACAAGGTCATAGTTTTCTTTCAGTAAAACTAAAATGAACGAATCAATGTTTTTTACAAGAGATCGGATATTGGTCAGAATGCACTTTAGTCCAACAGTTCTAGGCCGAAGATGATTTAGAGGTTTCCCGAGTGTGCGGGCTGTGTAGCAAACTGTGAACCACTAGGTAAAACTGTTCCCAGGACGCTTGTAGCAGAACCACGAGTGTCATCAGAAGAAATTTCGATAACATTTGGATGAGCATTATGATCTGTGGGAGAAGAATCGGCAACAATTTGAATGGCGGTGTGAGCAATGGAAAAATTATTGGATCGAGCTTGCGAAGAGGAAGAGGGTGGAAAATTGTTTACGGTAGACTGACCTCCCTGATGCTGTCGACGGGCCAGTCGTTCTGTCTTCAGTCGATCCCTTTCCGCCTTAGGAAGGGAAGGTCTGATGAACAAACCGGCAATGTTGAAATGCCGTAAACGATACGCCCTGCGAAGCATCAGTTTGGCAAAAATTGAAGCGGGAAGCACAACTTTCAACAGTCGAGAATGATTGGCACTAGGAGCGCCTAGACGAAAAATCGAAATTGGTGAACATTCAATCGATAAATAATCCATGATATCACGTACCACATGAAAGTCATTAACAACTCGAGCGGAACTGTGAACAGCCCTACTCTCATGAACACCAGCAATAACGACGGATCTTCTACGTTCAACTCCTTCATACGAAACATGATCTTGATTACGCTTA
The DNA here is from genome assembly GCA_029168955.1 of Aplectana chamaeleonis. NCBI lineage: Eukaryota > Metazoa > Nematoda > Chromadorea > Rhabditida > Cosmocercidae > Aplectana > Aplectana chamaeleonis. Next base: position 483,051 of record JAPDOI010000017.1, read on the forward strand.
GAATCGTGAGAGTTAGAGATTGGCAAAACATTACTGACCGGCTCAACTTGACTAGGAGAGATTGCACGATCAGAAACAGGAACTGTTGAAGACTTGAGAATAGAAATTTCAGACTTGAGATTAACAATCGTATCATTCAACTCACGACAATGATTAACCATAACTTGAAGTTGCTTCCTATCTTCGAGTAGATATGAGAGCACAAGTTTCAAATGTGAAGGAATAGAGTCGTCTGCGAATATTGAGTCGGCCAGTGAGGTGAGATCATTTGGCGTTGAAGGAGACTGGACCTCTGGAGCTCGCTGTCGCTTTTGTGGAGGCTGACGACGGTTCTGAACAGGTAGAGACGAAAGAGGAGTGGACATATTCAGATATCGACCGTAAGAGAATATAATGCACCGGTGATGGTGGCTGTATTTTAAAAAAATAGTCCCTCAGCCACTAGGAACTCGGCGTTCGTGCTGGTCACCAACAATCGATGAAAACAGTCGGCAGAACTCGTAGACCAGCCAAAGGAAGTTGGTTGAAAACTGAGCCAGTTGGGAGCAGTAGTGGACTTCCTCGAGAATTGGGGGCACAGGAGTGCAGGAGTATGAGTCGGATCTGTAGAACACCGGCCACCCACCGCGGTGACAAGAGGTGGGAATGTTCAGCTATACCTGGTACAGCCTGGACTCTATTTGATGAACAGGCTGTTTACTGCTTCGAAGGAGCAGCTACATATGTATGCTGGGTATTTTTTAAACTTCTTTTTCGGATTTTCCTATTTTTTCGGAATCGTGTTGGCCTCATGGTGATTTTATGTAGTTTGAAATTACCACTGAATGAAACCATAGGTTATCGAGTGAGAGCTGTAAAAGATGAGCAGCAACGAAATGTGAGGATGAGACCCATCCAATCCATGTGAGGATTACATAGTTTTAATTTCTCCTGTTTCCGTTTTCGAATTTCCGTTTCCGGCGTTTTTTGGCCATTTTTCTTCCGTTTCCTTCTCCGAAAATCTTGAAAAAGATTTCCCCACAGCCCTGGTTGCAACCCATTAGAGAGAGATAGACGAGAAAGCCGTTCGCTGTTTCTTCTAAAAATCCGGGTACGGAGAGTTGAAAGTTGTAAGAATGAATTTTGTTCTGTATTTATCATTTTTTAATAATTTGGATATGGAATGTTTCGCCTTGTCTTCAGACAGTTCAAATCCCCAGCTACCTTGGGGCTTTTCAGTTGTGAGGGTGCTTAGATTTTTTAATGATTTATTAAACATTAGTGCGCTACTATAGTACAATAGAACGCTTTCTGTTTATTTATTATTATTTTTACTTTGTTTTTTTTTTCTGCGAATTATGTAATCATCCCCCAGAAGCTCTGGTTAAAGAAAAGAAGAATTACCACAGAGAGAAGCTGGAGAAAGAGATGCAGTACAAAAAGAAGAGGAACGGAAACAAATTGGAATGCGTAAAAGGGTATGATGAAGAGGATGTAGGAAAAGAAAGAGAATCAGCAGAGGAGATAATTTGGAAGAAAAATAAGAAAAGGGAAGAGTAAGCTCATTTTGGGCGATCACGACGTCGACAGAAATGAGATCATAACTTTTCGAATTTTACGATAGAACATTCGAACAGAAGGTAATCAATTCGGAATTTACTGGCGGTCGGGATTCCGAACCTGTACTATAGCTGAAGCATTTGTGAGAAAAACTGTGTACATACCTGTGGTTAGTTTAGTTTTCGGGGTACAAACATCAGGTGTGGTATAGCATGTGGATTTCTTCGATTCAGTAACAACATAGAGGGTCAGGAAGTAGGGTGCCAGCAATGAAGAACCGCATTCCGTGCGACAGACTGTCGGCGAAACAATTTATAAGCAGTATCTTATCAGCGTCGAGCCGTGACAGTAAATATTTATATGGCGTCTGGTGTACAAGGACGTCGACAAGACCAATAGTCAGAAGTGAAAGTGGAAAAAAAAGTTGTCTAGATCCCTTTTTCATCGATTTTTACTAGAGTTCGAAGTGAAGGTCACAGAATAACACCGAAGTGAAGGTCACCGAACACCTTTGGTGGCGCTGTTAGGAGGCCGAAAAGCACAGTAACGCCTCACTTCTCTCTAGTTCAATACATATTCATACTTGAAAACCTAATATAGCGTTGAACAAAGGGGTGAAGTTACGTAAACTCGCTACTAGCTCTCAAACGTTAAAGGCAGTGTTCACGATGATTTTCGTTCCTGAGTTTTCCTTTCAAAACAATGCGTTGGCCACCAAGGGTTACCAAAAATACGAAGAAATGGCGAGAAACGCACTAAAACGCCTTATTTCAGTTAGATTATCTCCTGGTCTGGACTAGTTGTCCGGTTGTATGAACATGTTATCGGTGGCTGTCACCGGTGAAAGATGGGGTTAGTCGGAAATGGAAGAAAGATTTTTTGCAAAACAGTATTAGCTAGGGTCCGAAGCAAAGAACTGAGCAACAGTAAATGGAGAATTCTTAAGCATGGGTCCACAAAAGATTTCGTTGTCACCACAATTATGTATTTCCAGTGAGAGTAAAAAGGCGGGTGGGAGTAAAGGATTTCGTGCCCTTCTGGTGCGTTTTTCTCGATATCTACGCCATTTCGTTTCTACCCGGGGGCCAATCAATCGATTTACCCATTAATCTCAAAATTAAATTTATCGTGAACACTGACTTTAATGAAAATATAGGGAATGCAATCCACGAGGGATATCCATCCGTTTATCAACAAACGAGTAGAGAGTGCTGGGATGGATGAGTGACGTTAATCGAGACCGCCTCTACTCAGAACTTCTCACTGAAGTTGAGAACTAACAACTGGACAAGTAACGAATTGCTTGCACTACTTGTTTGGAGCGAGGGATGGTCGTGATGCATTTTAATCCCGATAGGGGCGGGGGAACGAGGAATGAGCAGCGCGCATGATTGAACGGACGGAGGAGGAGCCAGGCGCGTGATTGGAAGGAAAATGGATTTTCCCCCATCTCTTGCCGTTGGAATACACTACTACCATCATCCTTTTTGGAGCTTATCAAATAAATAGTAGAGCTATGGTCGCACCAAGCTAATACGCCAAACGCTCGTAGCTTGTTTTACAATAGTTCAATCGGGGAATTGTACTTATCTACAGTACTCCATGCACAACTTTCGATCTGGCTATGGATTACTCGCATTTTAGTAACCCAATCTTGTTTTGTGATTGTTAAAATGTTGAACTCAACTTGTTCGTAACCTTCACCGGACAACTTCCCATCTACTATTTATCTTTTTCAATCACAGTCACAGCAAATACACGCTCGTAAACTTGGTTGAGATAACTAATACATACGAAAATAGAGTACTCATTTTGAAGCGTCAAAAACGGCAAACACAATGCCGCCACACGAGTAAAAAGTTGGCTCCGCCCCTTTATCTGCCCACCCCCTGTATTTGCGTCCTCCTACAAAACAGGGGTCCTGGGCCATATTCACCGTTGCCGATGTACATACGCGGCCTACTTATTGTACTTATTGAACCACCCACATACATAGGCGACGGGGGAAATGGCCTAGGACCCCTGTTTTGTAGGAGACGGCAAATACAGGGGCGGCCAGATACAGGGGGCCAATTTCTCACTCGTGTAGCGTCATTGTGGGTCGTTTTTGACGCTTCAAAATGCTTAGGCGTTGTATTCTGAGCCATACTATTCTAATTCCGTGGTTATCTCGAAAACGTTTACGGGTGTCTATCAGGGATGTGCGTAAATAAAATTTCAAATTTCGTAAATCGTTAAACGTAATTACGGTGAAAACACCGTAAATCGTTAAACGTCAACCGTAAATCGTGAACAGCAAATAACAACAGTTATCCCTAAAAATTATCATTACTATATATTTTGGTAAGACTGTAATTCGGGTACTTTCTATCAATAAGTGGTAAAGAGCTGTTTGGGGAGTTTGTTGATTTCTGAGCTGTAGATTTAACTAGGAGTATAGAAGGGAGAAACAGTTTGCAGATTCGAGTGCCCAGCGAGGCTCATTACATATACGCCTCATGCAGTGCTACATATACGCCTATATACGCCTCATTCAAGAAAGGCATCATAATAATAGTACCAGGAAGGGACTGTTCTTAGGCGAACTTAGTTGTCCACGCACAGGTCGATGAAATGTCATTCCTAAAACCGCTCCCTGTTGTCAACAAAGCCAGGTATGCTTACCACGGTACACCTGCCTGTCACATCGAAAAATGTGTCGGCTACCCCTAAGACCCCGTCATAGTCGGCCGACCGGCTGTAGCCAGCCCGGTCGATAAGCATCTACATCATTCAAATCGGGTGTAAGGTGTGTCCGAATGAGACTGGCCGACCATGCGGCCGTCATACCTGGCAGGCGGCTGTCGCGTGCGCCGCTTTCGGACGAGCATGCGAAACGACAGCGAGCCTTTCCCCGCAGCCGGAAATTCACGATTTACGGTCCAAAATGTCGTAAACCGCAAACCGTAATTACGAGGCCAAGAAACACCGTAAATCGTAAAATCGTAAATCGTAAACCGTAATTACGCAAACAGAAAACGATTCCGAGGTTGAGCTGTACCTTTAAAGACAGCGCATGCGCAAAACCATGTTCAAGTTTTTTACAATTCCCTAGGCCTGCCAGGTTGTGATATGTGGCCAAGAAGCCACCTAAAACACCGAAATTCCGAGGGAAAACTTGTTCGAAAGTCCCGGAGCGATCAACTTTCTTTTTTCACGCGGTGTGTCTTGTGTAACACCCAAATGTCGGAAAACTGGAAGTCTGAAAGGGGTTAGCCCCTTTAAGTTCTCAGGTTGATTATTTCTTTTGGTTTTTCCATTGCCAAGAAGCTCTCAAAAACAAGAAGCTTCCAATACACACGTTAGAAAGGGAGGGTCTCTCCAAATAAACAATAAAGAAGATTGAATTTTCACGTCTTGTCTGAGCGCTCCTGCTCCTGGTGCTACATGATCGACCGCGAGAACACCTTCTCAAACCCAGAAGAAGTTTTCAAGAGATTATAGCATTAAGAATACGCAGCGTTAAGATCGGGGCCTTGCCAACTATATCCACTTGGCTCAAACATTGGATTGAGAAGATAAAATCAAAATGTGGTTTTCTGCGCGGACACTGACTTTGAAGACATTGTTCACGATGAATAATATCCTCGAGAAAGCAGAACAATGACACGTAATGGGGTGAGGGGTCGACGGAAAATTTCGCACCTAATATTAAGTAAACATTTCGTAAGTACTGGGATCTTGATAAGTTCAAGTGTGGTTGCGATACTTCCGCAATTTTCCCCAAATCGGTGGAGCCCTTGGATGGAGAAAATCGTGACGTGGATGCGAAAATTCCCCTCCGCCCCCATTATGTGTAAACGAGCCAAAGTGACGTTATCAAGGCCTAGAGATGCTAATTCGTGCACAGGTGCACAACGCCGCCCATAGAAAATCGAGTTTCAAGATGTGCCTGGTCTAAGTTCACAACTGCCTTAGATTGTCAATTTCTTTTCACCTTTGGCCTTGTTTTTGTTGTTCTTTGTATTGACCGTCAAATGACGATTTCGCAAAAGAAATTTCGACAACTATACTTCATGTCTTTAACTGTCATTAACTCAGGTAAATTATTTCTCTCTGCCTTTCTATTGTCGGAAGCTCTCTAAAAATAAGGAACCTTTATTACACACGTCTGATTGCGCGGAGGTCCCGAAATTTTTAATGGCCTAAAATCGTTGTACCGTTTCTGTTCCCCATGCCAGATGTTCGTCTCAGGACTCAACCTCCCGGACCCACAGAGCGGTTTTCACGGGGCTATTGTATTATTAATACGTAACATTGAGACCTCAAGCTCCACCAACTACTTCCACTTGTTTCAAACATTGGATTGAGAGGAACAAACCAAGTGTGCTCTTGTGCGCGGACGCTGCCTTGAAGATATATGACTGATTACTTGTCCGTCACCCCATTGTCTTCTAAATAATTGACCATAAAATAAATCAGCGCAAATAATTAATGTTCGACTTCAGAGAGTAATTCCATAGTTGTGCGTGTCTTCATGATTTGTTTTATTCTTGTTGAAGGGATACCACATACATTACCACATAGATACCTTGATACCTTGATGATCCATCTTCACTGCGCGTCGCCGCCGTGTGGACCACATCTCAACCAGCTCGACCGATCCCGAGCAAGGGACATCCAGTGATGGTGATTTTCAGGAAGCCCTCGCTCGGTGCAGAACGTCTTGACTCTGCCTGAAAATACAGAGTTCCATCTTGTGGGAGGACGGCCTAGAGGCCGGTGGCAATCACGTGGTAACCAGACTGTTGTACGGAGGCTCCATCGGTCATCCATGCGGCGCAACACGTGTCCTGCCCATCGGTGTTTAGACTGGGCCATGAACAGAAGAGGGTTCATTAACTGCGACTGCTTTCGAAGATCGGCACTGCGTAGGCCGCCAGCTCGCTGGGCACGACGATTAGTCTTCAGTAGTCTGCGTTCCAAGGCCCTGTGAGCTGTCCTTATAGCGCTGTGTGGTCGCCTTCTGTTTCCGCCCATGTCCCGGTTCCATAGCACAGCGCAGGTAGCACCGTGGTGTCGAACAAACGTGCTCGTGTCTTCACATCCCGCAATTTGTCTGTCACTTCCACTATCGATCCAAGTGCAGACCAGGCCGCTCGTCGTCTCCGTCCGATCTCCGTAGACAAGTCGTTTTGCATGTTCACCTCTCTTCCGAGATAGACGTAGCTGTTCGTAGTGGGTAGGGGAGTGCCAGAGAGACGAATGGGGCTGTCGTCACACCACTGGTTGCGCATCACTTGGGTTTTCCTTAGATTCATTGTAAGGCCAATCGCTTTCTTCCTGCAGCGTCCAGTTCGTTAAGCATTCCTTCGACTTCTGCGGAAGACGAACCCAGCAGCACAATGTCGTCAGCGAAGCGCAAGTTGGATAGTCTGCACCCGTCTATGAGGATACCTTTGCCCTCCCAGTCGATGTGGCGCATCACGTCTTGTAGCGCGGTCGTGAACAGCTTCGGCGAGATGGTATCTCCCTGTCTGACACCCTTTCCAATCGACACCTTCAGTTTCCTCTCGAATAGTTGAATAATGGTGTTGCTTCCGTTGTTGCACTCTTCCAATATTCTGATGTACTGAGCGTCAACTTCAGCGTGGATGAGAGCGTTAAGAACAGCCGGGACTTCAACCGAATCGAATGCCTTGGTATAGTCCACGAAGACGAGCGCTAGAGGTAGATGGTACTCCCTTGTCCGTTCAATGACTTGCGATAGCGCCTGAATGTGATCAAGACAGCAGTAACCGCTTACGGGAAGCCTGCCTGTTCTCTGGGCTGGAAGTCGTCCAGAGCCTTCTCTATCCTGTTCAGCAGAATCTTCGTAAAGACCTTGTACGGCACTGAGAGTAGAGCGATTGGCCTGTAGTTGTTGATGTCATCCCGATCACCCTTTTTGAATAGGAGAATCGTTCTTGACGATTTCCACTGCGCGGGAACCAATCCTTGCGCGAGGTATCTGGAGAAGTGTTCCGCAAGAACTTTCCATTAAGGTGAACCACCCGCTCTGAGGGACTCGGTTGTAATGCCATCTGGTCCAGTAGCTGTGTTTTCCTTCATCCCTTTGACAGCAAAAGCAACTTCACTCTCTCAAGGATTGGAGGCGGGTCATCTGCTATTGCAGGTAGTGGGCTACGCGGCACGGACAGTGTTGAGTTGAAGAGAGTGCTGTAGAAATCCACCACAATTTTTTTCCATACCAGCGCGGGACGTGCAAATGCAACCCGAGGAATCCCGAAGTGCTGACACTTGTTCTCTGCGATCTGACAGCTCTCTCCGACAAAACCTGATGCTTTTCCTCTGGTTCACGGTGTCCAACAACTTCCGCGCTCGATATTGCTTCAAATCGCTCGATACCTCAGCTCTGCAAACTTTGCTGATCGTAACACGTTCCAAGTGACTGGTGTTCGGATCGAGATGTACCAGGCGGCGTTTTTCCAGCAACAGTTTAGTCTCCTTGCGCAGCCTATCAATTGGTTCCTCTGCTCCAACCAATGAATTTTTTCGCCGTCCTTTATCTTGCGACACAGGTCCTCGTAATCGTCTGTGGGATCATCAAAAACATTCCATTGCGTATCGGCTACACTGCGCTGCATCACTTCTGAATCCACGGTTCGGATTTTGCTGCAAAACCTCTGACTAAGATGTTTCCTCGTAAAGTTGTTGTGAAGTCGAAGCTTTGCACGAAGCATTCTGTGGTCAGAGCCTGTCACGAATGATGGAACAGTGCCGACGTCTAGGAGGGCCCATCGCCGATTAACGAGAATATGATCAATCTCATTGGTCGTGGTTCCGTTCGGTGACTTCCAGGTCCATCTTCGACTTTCGGGCTTCTTTGTAAAACGAATTACCGTGGAACATACGTGCGCTACACAAAAAGTCTGCCAGGCGAGAACCGTTATCGTTTCTGATGTTGCCTCCATACGATCCGATTCTTCCTTCTCCATCTACTGCTCTTCCGAGGACAGCATTGAAGTCGCCCAGACAAAATCTTGTAAAGCCTCTTTCTTTAGCTACTACATCCTCGAGTTGTCCGTAGAGACTCATCGAGCTCATCATCCGCAGCAGCTGATGTTGGTGCATATGCGTTGATGATAGAGATTGCTGGGTGTCCTTTGGGCTTGAGTCGTAAAACGGCCAGGCGCGGGAGTAGATGAAGTGCGAATCCATAGTATGTGCCATGGTGCTGTTGAGTAAGAAGCCAACACCGCCAACATTCCGTCCCTCCACTTTTTTTCCGAGAATCAACAATCTTCCATCTTTCAATTTCTGCACGGAATCTTTGTTCGTCTTTGTCTCCTGTACTGCTATAACATCGTAAAGTATTCGATCCGCAGCTCTCAGAAAGACTTCCTGATCCGCTTCAGTTGAAAGAGTTCGGGCGTTGAAGGAGCAAAATCGTACACAGTTGTGATGCCTGTGTTTGTCCGGTCCAGTTTGTCCGTTTCCATAAAACGTCCTGCGTACTCCGAGATTTGATCGCCCCTCACCGGTTGCCATACCTTCCGACGTCGTAGACGGCTGGGCGCGGTGTGCGGAGGACTGGGGCAGCTGATTGGATGTCGATGCGTAAAGGCATTCGTCTCCTAGATCTCATCCTTAGCCGGGCAAGGGCGTGGGATGAGCCCCATGAACGCTTCAGCGCTGGCTTGACGCTGACATTCTAGGGGGGAGACAGTTTGGATCTGTTCGTCGTTCACACCAAGGCTTGCCAGGCAACCCTACAGGGTCTGTGAACGCTTCCACCGTACACCAACGAGGAGGTAGATCCCTGTACAGCACCACATAGATACCACATACATATACATTTCAACTTGAGTAAATGTGCTGAGTATGGGTACTAGTTTAGAGAACCACCCGCGTCACGCAGTTGGTTTCTCGGTACTGCGTTTGTGACCTCCAAGTACTTAGGTTCTCAAAGCCAGTACCGACGCAAGACCTTTGCGTTAGCTACCGAATTCACTCCATCGGAATGAGAGCGGAAACAACTGACTTCTCGGACTTCGTATAGTGATTCCTGTATTATTTGACCTCGAGGTTGCTTTTTTTCTACGGGTAAGGTTCTTAGGGTCAGTGCGGGCACCTCTAGATAGTTCCACTATCTGTCTCAGCGAAGAACCGCGGCCCGATAGAGATAATGCTAGCTGTCCCCAGATGCGCACATCCACGCCTTTGCTCGTCGTTTACGTTGTGTCGCGGGAGTTGCGTACCATGCATTTATTTTGACGAGCCGAGATTTTTTTGCCTTTGAATTCTAATTCAATTTTTCTCGTCATTTTCTTGCTTTGGTTTAACCTTAAATTGAGATAAAAATTGTTTAGATTCTTGTGTGTAATATTAAGACGTTTATTTGGTGCTATGTGGGAAGGGGGGGGGGCACTATGGCGCGATGGACTTGGGCACGCCCATTTTACTGTGCCGCACTAAACTTGAGCGCCCACCCCGGGTTTTCCTCCTGCCAAAAACAGGAGAGTCATGGCGGCAGAAAAAATTGGCCGTGCCCAAGTGTCATCCAACAGTGCCCCCCCCCCCCTTCCCACATAGCACCGTTTATTTGCTCAAAAAGTGCTCCAGTGATTGTGCGGTTAAAGAATTTTTCCATAAACGTGATTTCCTCATTTCACCAATTTTCTGCCATTTCTTTTGTTAAGTTTTTCAGCGTTTATACAAAGAGCAGTAGTAAACAAAAAACAATATTTTCAGGTTTTCCGTTCAATATCTCGTAATATTTCTCCTTTTTTAGATCATATGGACTGCGATATAGCCTCCTATCATGTAGATTCGTTCAACTACCTCTGCGAGGAAGGTGCTCACCTCGCCGCACAGGCTGTACCAAAAGAGAAGTTCCGCCTACCATCAGGAGAAGCTGTCGAACTTAGCTATACCGGCGCCTCATTGGCTATGCCAACACTTGAATCCGGAGTGAGTTATTTTACGGACACTTTCTTCATTACTTTGGATGTCTCTTGTCTGCATTGGGTGCTACTTAAGTTCTTTTTAGTCTCAAAAATACTCTGCCATTGATCAACTTCGTATCCTTCCGTCAGAATGTCGGCAAAGAGGACTAACATACGCCGGTAATTTACGGGTTGGAATAGAGGTATGAAGCCTTTTTTCTGTCGAATTTAGGTTTAATTACTGTATTAATGGAGATTTTTCAAGAATTTTTCAAATACACAAAAATTAGTAGTAGCAAACTTTTTAACAGTATCGGTTATTCAAGCTATAAAAGGAGTATAGGCTATGTCACAGTTCCTCTGTGTCTCTGTGCTCTACGAAGGTCGGAGCGACTTTGACACTGGCAGCGAATTCCTACGGGAGTTCGCTGGGAGTCCTAGTCTCCCTTTGCGATAGGAGTCCTTCTAGTCTTATGTAGGAGTCCTATGATTCCCGTGTAGGAGACCGGATCTTGTACGGTTGTTTGGAGTGAATTTCAAATATCGTTTGCATGAATCTCGCCAAAATCGGGTAGTTTTCGTATCGTTAAATATCGAAGCACGTTATGTATCCCCGTTGACAATGTTGTTAACGGCAAAAATTACTACTGGGGATGAAACCCCAATAGCATTCCTTCCCCATTTATCCTGAAAGGGGAAGCGCCCTAATCAAGCAATGAAGGGGCCGCCTTTGTGATCCTGCATAGTCGAATTGGCTCTCCACCCTGTGCGCACGCATACCGCACACCGAGTGGGATCGATCAATCGTTCAACATGCGCATTCCAGGTCAACTACCGGAGCTGTTTTGTCCTGTAGGAGACCCAATGGAAGCGATGCGGCAGCGTGTCCTGTAGGAGACCTTCGCTGTAGTCCGGTCTCCCACAGAACAAAAAAAGCTCCTGTGGGAGACCGCGAGCGTCGTTTTCTCCTGCAGGAGTCCGCTGCCAGTTTTGGAGGAGAGACGAAGAGCAGCATCGCGAGTGTACGTGCGCGCGATGAGCAATTGGATTTTTTTTTGACACGGAAGATGTGGTGCTTGTCTTGTGAGTGATATTCTGTAGGAAGACCTATGTTAGTGCAATTTTGTCTTCTTTTAGATTTTTCCGACGTTGTATCTTTTGTGGATTTCAGTTGTTCCGGGCATTTAAAGCCAAAGCATGCAGGTTTAACTGAATATCATTGCTGCGCCAAGATTGTGGAGGTTTTCATCAGCTGATACAAGAGGAAGGGGCAAGGAGAATGAGAGCGCGCGAGGGCGCCACGCTATTGGACAGATTCCGTGCGCCTCTGTTAGGCCCCCGTCATAGTCGGTGGATCTACTGAGTCTCACCGGGTCGATACGCATCGAATTCGTGGAAGACGGGTGCAAAAAAAATCAACCCGCTGAGTCCGACTGCGACTATCTGATGCCCACCGCAATCCCCCCGGTCGATACTGATGGTTCTCATGCGTACAAGGGCGGGGCTAATGCACCGACTGGGTCCCACTGAGTCCCACCGAAATCTTGCTCACCCCAGCCGGTCGATATAGGAGTTTCTCACGTGATTTGGGCGCATTTTTTTCGGCCGTCTGCGACCTGTCGAGTCCCGCCGCATCTCGACTCTCGTCGTCTGCGCTCTGCCCCACCTGCTGCTGATACGGAAATCAGATTCAGACATGTTGAAAACAAGAAAAATCAGCCACCAAACACGTTCCGATTCACAGCTGAGGTGATAATCGTCACTATCAATTGCGTGTTTCGCAGAGGAGTTGGTTGGCGCTGGGGGCAACTGGACTCAGTGGGACTCAGCAGGTTTTTCCACCCCGGACTTATTCGGACTCAGTCGGACTCAGCAGGTTTTTCGACGAAGTCTGACCGGGGCCTTAAGCTCGCCGATTTGCCCGCCCCTCCCGCCCTTTGTCACTTAACGATCACCACCCGAAAATTGTTGTAAGAAGCCGCAATTCGCTGCTTATTATGACCGCAGAACCGACCGAAATATCCAAACATTGGTTCAAATTCCACCTATTTCAAGTCTACTTTCATTCAGATCAAAGTTAATGGTCAACGGGTTGACATACTCGAAACAGTGATTGGACGAGTTCCCATAATGCTACGTTCAACGCTATGCCATCTCAGTAAAATGAGCAAAAAGGAACTAGTGAAAGCTGGAGAAGAATCTACGGAAAAGGGCGGATATTTTGTATGCAAAGGAAGCGAGAAGGTTCGCTATCATCTGTTGGACTTCAGTTTGCAACTTTTTTTTCTAATATTGTCTCTTTATCGTTTAAGGTGATCCGACTATTGATCTCTAACAGGCGGAATTTTCCCATCGCGCTTAACAGGAGGACTTTTCGTGAAAAGGTGAGAATATACATGATCTTGAATCTCATGGAGTTTGAAGTCTTCTTTGAAGCATAGTTGTGGCCAATTTTCAGGGTCTGTTGTTCACTGAATACGGAGTTATGATGCGAAGTGTGAAGGATAATCATACGGCAGTGATGATGACTCTTCACTACCTCGAGTCAGGAACTATACAAATTGCATTGCAAGTGAGCCAATTACATTACAAGTTTGAATTTTGAGAAGTCAAACAGCAGTCGGATTTTCTCCCTTTCTGTGCGACGCGTGCTCTATTCTTACGACGTTTCTCTCAAACGCTTCCTGTCCTCAAGAGCCGCTAGCCTGCTCGCGCTGTCAACGAACCTTAGGCAATAAGCTTTATTGCCAACGGCTCAGCTAGCCGACACAACAGAAATAACTCACAACCTCACTAGGTAACTGGTTTATATAGGGGAGCTGATAAGAAGCCAGCACTATCACCTACACTAGCGGGGGTAAACAAGTTGAGGGTCGTTCTCTACATTAAAGGCAAACAAGTTGAGGGTCGTTCTCTACATTAAAGGCAATTTTCACGATAATCTTCAATTTTGAGATTATTCGCTATATTGATTAAGTGCCCCCTCCCCGGGTAGAAATAAAATGACGTAAAAATTGAGAAAAAAACGTACCAGAAGTACACGAAATCTTAAGTATCACTCCGCCTCTTAAGTATCGTAGGAAGTGTTTGTTGTGACAATGAAATCTTTTGTGAGCCCGTTTTTTGCAATTCTCTACTCTCTAATGCTCCGTTCTTTGCTCAAGGCGCTAACTAATCCTGCTTTGCATGAATTATTTTTTCATTTTTGATTAGCCCCATTTTTACCGGTGACAATCACCGTGAACGCGTTAATCCAATCGTCCAACTAGTCCAGGCCTGAGAATAATGTCACTGAAATACGTTTTAATGCGTTTCTCACCGTTTCTTCGTAATTTTAAGAAGATTTGGTCGCCAACGCATTGTTTTTAGTGGAAAACTTGGGAAAGAAAATCATCGTGAACACTGCCTTTAACACTGCTACGAGGCCACAATTGCTATTCTGTTCGAGAACTAACATGTTGTAGTCCGAGTTAGGAAAGAAGGAAATTTGGAATTTTCCGAAAAGCGCATTCGTGTGCGGGAAAAAATGGAAAGACTGCAAATCTTCCCGATTTCCGACAGTGCTTTGCTTTGCGATTTCCCGAATATTATCTTTAGATGCGGAAGAAAATTGAAAGTCCCTATAAGATCACAAAAATTCAGTTTCATCGGACAGTTTTTGGCTTCTGATCCCCGAATTATAAACATTTGTAGTGCTTTGGGTTTTCCCACTTGTGAGATGTCGAACAAGAGTATCCGTCCATCCCGGTGCGTACCCGGGATGAGCGGAATAAAAATATGAAATTTCGGAAATCGGTTATCGGGTTTTGGAACAGAATTTTTTTCTCGGTTTTCGGAAATCGGGCGCGAAACGCCTGAAAATGCGCGGAAATGCGGTTTTCGGAACGCGAAACGCGGAGAAATTCAGAAATCATCTAATGTTTTCTTACGTCCTAGACGACCCGATATTTTCGCATTCCGCGGCGTTTTCTGCGGTTTTCGGAATGCGGAACGCGGAATGCCAAAAATATGCGAAACTGCGGGTTTCGGAACGCGAAACGCGGAACTCCGCTCATCCCTGGTGCGTACGTGTCATATTTTTGCCATCGTCCAAAGTGATTGATATCTTTTGGTACTTCTTTCATATAGTGAAGTGCAGTTAGTTGATTTGACTTTGTCTTTATTTGTTCCGATCTAAGATTTTTTTTTAGTACCGTCGCGAAATTTTCTACCTGCCATTCATATATATCTTGAAAGCGTTGGTCGACAGAAACGACGCTTTGATTGCAACTGAATTGAAGCGGTTGGTTTTTTGATCTGTTGGGTTTTCAGTTCTTTTCTTCTTTTGTACGCTAGCGTTTCAATTCAAAATCTTATCAATTTATATTTTGTATTTTAGTAAATGTTCATTAGTTTCTTCCCCCTCTGGATAAGTTATTTTCTACTGAGTTGACTTTTTTTGACACACTTTTAGTCGTTCACTTACTAGAGACCGTTTCCAGCGCAAACTGAAGTCTCAAAAAATGATCTGTTGAAATTTGTGGTTCAGGAAACAATTTGAAGTTCGCTAAATTTTCTTTTTGCTTCTGGTTAGATCAAAAAACGAAGAAAAACATGATTTTAAGAATTTTAGGAATTTGAGCACTTTAAGCTCAAACATCGTCCAAGGGGTACTTTGGAGCACTGAACTCGAATACAAGGTCCATTTTCTGTTTTTCGAAAGTTTACGTAGGTTACTGTAGACAAATGACACTTTCCTTTTTTGACAGTAATCTCCTGAAAACTGAAAATGGGCCTCATATTCGTGTCCAACGCCACAAAGAACCCCTCCCCCTCAACGCCACAAATAGTCCAAAAATGCGTTTTTTGATCTACCCATTTGCATTAGGAAAATTTAGCAAAGCTTAGATTGTTTTTTAAAATCTTCCTCGCAACATTCGCAGAGTTTTTTCAAAACTCCAGTTTGTGCTGGGACTAGTCCCTAGTTAGGGGCATGTACTTCTTCTGGTTTTCTAGCTAGGTCCTACGCGTTCGTATTGCATGACGTAGCTTCATTATGTGCTGGTTAATTCAGGGGAAGAAAATATGATGCGTTTTTTTCGTCGTGTGTGATGAATATGCTTTCGCAATGCCAGGAGGAAGGTGGTCTGCACCGAGAGGATGCCTTGCGAGCAATTGGCTCTCGATTCAGAGTTGCCATCGCCGATCGCATTGCTCCTTGGGAGGACGATGAAGTAGGTGGTGACGTTGCAGTTTTGACTGTTACATCTTGAGGTTTTGTCCTGTATAAATTTCCTGTTTCAGGAAACGGGTCGCTTCATCGTAGATTCTTGTGTCGCGATACATTTGGATGATTGGGAAGAAAAGTTCTATCTCCTTGTTTATATGGCGCAGAAACTGTTTGCTCTCATAAAGGTATGATATTCCTCCTCTCTCGTTTTACATTGTATTGAATGAAAAGATCAGCTGCTGCTGCTAATCCTATCGAGATTTTCAAGTCTTAAGCGAAGGTGTAGCGTACTCTGACGTGCCTTATCTGATTCATTTTGGAAAAAGATGCATCTAACATCTAACTTGACCGCAGGGTTAAAAGATTATCGTCTCGCAGGACCGGCCCTCGCTCAAGGTCAATCAAGTCTCATACCCTTGGGGGTCGGCAAATATGTGCCAGAGTTGTCTGGGAAGGTAGGAACATCCTTTCAAACAGCGGATTGTCCCGCAAGTCATTGTATAGGCACAGTATCATCGGACTTAAGAGGACAACGGAAATTTTTCTTCAATATACCTTCACTGAGGTTCCGAATAGCATTTGGAAAAGAGATCCGAGCCCTATCCTCCAATATCTCTGCAAAAGTTTCCCGAAAACTTTGCACCGGAAAATAGTTTTTTTTTTAGATTGGTACTAGGCTTTCAAACATAAAAAAGTGCTCCAATGCGAAGCGCGCCGCATCCGACACTTTTTCTTATTGCACACCAAGCGGAACCACCCTCAGATACCTGGAGGTGCAGGGATGCATACTTTACCGTGTCGCGTTTGGCGAGTGCTCATCGGAGTGAGGCGGATGAGAGACGCAGACCGGTCTTGTACCTAGTGAGGTGGTCAATAAGATCATCCCAGATGTGGACCAAACTCAGAGACCGCGCAAGAACGCAACACAATGGCTCATTTTAGTTGTAGTCTTACGCCGAAGAACGACCAATCGAACGTAAAAGCTGAGTGAGCAGTGCAAACCAGCGCTGGATACGAGACGCGTTTGGGTTGGGTGTTTGACTGATTCCCGGTCGTCAAAAGGCAACCGTAGGATTTGGCAGTTATAGAGCTCATGGTCCGACACAGCGTTCTGCTTGACACTGGTTGACCGCTATTTACAAGCGCTCAATCTGCTTCTGGATATCGTGTCTCTAGTGGTGGGTTCCGATAACATTTTCAAGCACAGCTCTGGCTGCATTGGAGCACCTTCTTTTCTCCATTCTCTTCTGTATCTTAGGAAGGAAACAACTTGATGATTCATGCGCAGTTAGAGGCTGTTCTGAAATCACATGTTGTGCCGCGCTTCATTGTTTGTCCTATATAGGGAGCACCAATAAATCTCTTGCGTGTTTCAAGAAGTTTGTCAAGTCTAGCGGTGGAACGGTGGATATCATAACCATGCTTGTGAGTGTGCTTTCCTCGACACATCTTATTGTGATGGTTTTTTAATCATTGCTCGACTTTGCGGTAACAGCTAAACTGCTATCGCGAAGTCGAGCAATGATTAAAAAACCATCAGAATAAGAAGATGTATCGAGGCTTTCGACTTCGCGACAACAGCACCGTATTCAAATAGCTGTTTCAGGGAGAGTGCGCACCGGAAACGCCGGATAATCCGCAATTCCAGGTAATCTAATTAGTTATCATTAGTTAAACATAATATTCTATTCCTGTAGGTTTCTCTTTGGTACCATCGAACTGGAGGTTGCCTTAGTCGCTTTTGTGTAGTATTCTTATCCCTATCTATCTCAGTTTTTATTTAGGAAGCTGCCGTTTCTGGTCACATAATTCTGCTAATAATTAGGGAGCGGCTGGAAAATATTCTCGGTATGGTTCGCCGGAAGCTGGAATTTTTCGCAAAGCGCAAGAAGGATACTTTTATTCTAACATCGTATGTTTTACGCATCATTTCCGTTTTCGCTTTTGTGAATATTAAGCTATTTTGGTTTCAGTAACGAAGTTTCGCGAGCTCTCGGTAGTCATCACAATGGGGAGATAACGAGAGGACTCGAGTATTTCCTTGCCACGGGTAACTTGATAACGAAGGTTGGATTGGCGCTCCAACAGGTATCGAGATTGATTGTTCTTGTCGAAGAATTGATTTGAGGAGAAATCATTAACCAATTCTTCATTTAGGAAACTGGCTTTTCAGTCATTGCTGAAAGGATCAATCAGCTCCGTTTTGTGTCACATTTTCGTGCTATTCATAGGTGAATAATTTGTGAAGTTGTAGGGGAGCTTCTTCACCGTAAATGGATAGAAGCGAGTTTCCAGGGGTGCGTTCTTTATGGAAATGCGAACGACTGATGTGCGTAAATTGCGTCCAGAAGCGTGGGGATTTATTTGTCCTGTCCATACTCCCGATGGTGAGTTTGCTTTGGTTTCATACATACTATAGTTAGGCAAATTGAATTTTTCTCGAATGATCGGCTTTTTCGAACTATCCACTTTTTTTATTTATCGGCATTTCAACTTTTTGATTACTTGGCTAAATTGATTTGGTCGAAATCGGCCTTTTTTCAATCGGATCAGGGTTCGATTTTTTTTCAGGATCTCCGTGTGGTCTTTTGAATCACGTAACGGCGTCTTGTCGTATTGTTACTCATTATTCCGATACGAGAGATTTGCCAGGTTTCCTTACAGATTTAGGAATGGTTTCGTGTAAATCGATAGCTTTTGCTTCGGACAAAGAGGAGGTGAAGTTGAAATTAGGGATTATTAGGGTAATAGGAAAAACGAGGGTGTTCAATTTTTGAAATATTGTACCTTTTCAGTATTATCCTGTACTCCTGGATGGCCGCTTTCTTGGTTATATTCCTACAAAGAAGGCTGCTTTCATAGAACGACAACTACGATGCGTCAAAACGGACATAAAAGATTCCAGAGTGCCTTGTGTGGCAGAGGTGAGGATTTCTTACTTTTATTAAGTCTGTCCAATAGATCGGGTAGACAGCTGCTTGTCGCGGCCTCTGCTGGCGGTTTGGGTGCGAATCGCTCACTACTGACCGCCTATCGCTGACCAACAACGAGTTTATTGGTGGTCACCAGCGTGCCGATCTGTGGCTACTGACGTTTCGATCGCTTGTCACTGTAGGAACGATCGCTGGTCACTGATAGGCCGACCAGTGGCAAGCTGCGAGGCGATCGTTGGCTACTGACTGGCCGATCGCTTTCAGGTTGCGAGGGGATCTTTGGCATCTGGACAGCCAATGGCTGTCCAGTTGCCGGATGGCGGGTGGTTCACTGGCTACTGGCGGATGAATGGTTGTATTTTGGAGGGCGGATCGCCAGTCGCTGACGGTCCGAGTGACGGTTAGTGGTGGTCCAATCGGTGGTCACTGACTAGCGAAGAGCTGGAATTTGACGGGCCAATCGTTGGCTATTGACAGGCCGGTCGTTGGCAAGTTGCGGACGAGTCACTGGCCTCATGTCGCAGACTGATTGCTGCTGGCCTGCGGAGCGCTGCTTACTGATGGGTCGATCGCTAGCTATTGAAGGGCCGATTCTTGGCTATTAACGGGCAGATTGCTGACAGGCGGACCGATAACTCCCCGCCATCCGCCAAGCAGTTGCCATTGATCCGCTCGCTTCGTTGTCGGATTTTTTGTTATAAATTCCAGTTGCAATATAGCGCGCCTTTTCCTGAACTAGTTTTCGAACTATAATCTGCTTGATGGTATAATCTGCATGTTCTTCAGATAGCTCTTGTTCGTCACTCACCGGATATGAAGAACATACAAACGCAGTATCCTGGCCTGTATATACTTTCGGATCCTGCCCGATTAATACGCTCTGTCCGAAATCTCATCACTAATGCTGTAGAATTCATAGGTTAATTTCAGCTTTCTGCATTTCAGAAAAAATCTGATATAGATGATTGCTTGGCGTTTTATTTCAGGAACCTTCGAGCAAGTCTATCTGTCAATAGTCATCGATCCGTCAGAAGCGGAACAAGGCGTGACTTTCCATCAGGAGCTTCACCCAAGTTGTTTGTTCTCATTCGCTGGTAATCTCATCCCGTTCCCTGACCACAATCAGTCACCTCGGTATGTCCTTAACTGGCCTTCCTATGGAGTTCATTGTTATTTCGGTGTTTAGAAATGTCTATCAATGTCAAATGGGAAAACAAACAATGGGAACCGCAGTACACGCTTGGCATACGAGAGCGGATAATAAGATGTACCGGCTGCAGGTAACGCTGCTTCTTCGAGCAATGCACATTGCCGCTCTCCATGTTCCCAGACTATTCCTATTGCCGCTTGCAGTGGATTCCTCTTGAATCCTACGATTAGCGTTGTGCTTGCTTTACATAATCAAAGCATTAGTGCTTCTTCAGTTTCCTCAAAATCCACTTCTCAAATTGGAAGCCTATGAACGGTATGAAATGGAAGACTATCCTTTAGGTACGAACGCCTGCGTTGCTGTTATTTCCTATACTGGTACGTTATATCGCTAGTTTGTTTGGTTCTGAGAATAAGTGTACGAGAAAAATAGGCATTCAGGCTACGATATGGAGGACGCTATGGTCATCAACAAATCATCATTCCAGCGTGGCTTTGCACATGGAACCGTGATAAAAGTGGAAAGGTGCTGGCTACATAAAATCAGACTCTTCTGGAGCCCTAAGTGTTGAACTTTAGGCTGAATTTGGTGTCAAATAATGAGAAGAAGACGTTATTCCGCATGGATCCAGAAACAGCCGTTTGCCACTGTTGGTTGTGATGGCCTCCTATTCCTGGACGGCGGTACTTTTACGGTACGGATGTAGAGCATTTGTTACTTATTGAAAAATAAAACCATTAATTAGTACAGTAAAGGCGTTTGCATAGTTGGGCCAGGTAAATCGCGCCGAAATGATAGGGGTGATTGTCGTCAAAAAGGCGGGGTGTGGGAACGAGGAGGAGCAGAGGGTCGTTATTGGAGAACATTTACTCACGACATTTCACTCCCTACGCCACTGTCGCTTTTCTCATCTATGACGCCGTATCACGTTTAATTTTGTGCAAATGTGCGTTAATTCTGCTATCTTTGGCAGCATCAGAGACGTAGAGCGTGGACTGTCTCTAGCAAAAGCTTCTACGCATCGCTGCCATTCGCTCCTCCGTGTTTTCCACGCTTTTTTTGCTGTTTGGTCGCCTTATGGCCATCATCTCAGTTTTCGAGGTTGAAGCGCAGCCTCGAAGTTGCGTGGTCATATTTGGCCAATCACTGTGGTGGCTTGACCCGCCCTGCCCGACTGTGCACAGGCGTCAGTGGGAAGTAAGGGATTGACACTTTTGTGAGCCTCTGCACCTTATCTGCATTTCGAGGCAAGTCGAAGCGTAGCATTCTGAATTCGCAACTGTCCGACACGATGGGCTGTCAGACCGGAAATCGCGGATTAATGTGACCAACAGGGAAAGTTTTAGACGGTTTTTTCGCGCCTGCGAAAACGATTAGCAGTCTATCTCCCGGTCCGTTGTGGTAATTCCGGGTAATATGGCTTTAACAGCTGCTATTAAAGAACTATCAGCTCTAGATTACTGTAGCTAAATTCGAACTAATCAGCTGACTTAGACCGGGCGATATGTGCTCGTTGTCATCTTCCGAAAACAGCCATAAGGATCTTATAGCTGTGCTTAGGGCCGAAATGAAAATTTCGGGCGAAAGTTCAAACCATGCCTGCAAGACTCTACTGGTAGGGAAAATCTCTCGCTTTATTCCATGGTCGCATGCATAAGCGCGCATCTGGGGCAGGCGCAGGGCGTCGCCACCTCTGAAGGTTGCTCTGCAAGGTCAGAAGTTCCTAAAATTATTCGTGCTCCAGCAGTGTTTTGCTTTCCCAGCCATCGCAGTTAGGTCTGATGAAGCCAGTTGATGAATCCCAATCAGAGCATTTCACGGATTACCTATGAGGATTTTTTCCAGACGACGTTTACTATGTGACGTATAATCAAGATACAGGGCTGCACCAAGCACATAAGTTCCATTATGCTGAGCCTGCATACTGTGGTATTGTACGTTTAGTACATCAGGATAGTGTCGAGGATGGAGCCAGGGTGAGAGCGTGTTCTTATTCCGTGCTAGTTTCGTCTTACTCTAACTATAAAGTAGTTGTCCAACTTGCAGCATGCGCTAATACAATGGCGAATAGAGAGGAATCCGATTATCGGCGACAAATTTGCCTCTCGACACGGTCAAAAAGGAATCAACTCATTCCTGTGGCCTGTGGAAAATCTGCCATTCAGTGAAAGTGGAATGGTTCCGGACATTATTTTCAATCCTCATGGTTTCCCAAGTCGGATGACTATCGGTGGGAGACGTAATATACTATTCATTGGATTGCAGCGGTGTGTTTATGACAAGTTCAGGTATGATGATTGAGAGTATGGCAGGGAAATCGGCCGCAATGCACGGCGACATATACGATGCTTCCCCATTCGTGTTTAAGTAAGTTAATTTCTCCAGTGGAATATTGATAAATAGCCTGTCTTTGATCAGATGAGTTTATTTAGTGAAAAGCGGACCGCGATTGACCATTTTGGCGAGTTGTTGGCGAAAGCTGGCTATAATTATCATGGCAATGAGACCTTCTATTCGGGGGTTGATGGAAGGCAGATGGAGGTTCTCAGATTCTGTCGACGAGCCGTATGATGTTTGAAATAACAGCCTGAATGTTTAGGTGCAAATATTTTTTGGAATAGTTTATTATCAGCGACTTCGGCACATGATTGCCGACAAGTTCCAGGTTTGATCTGTTTCATAGATTTTTCTCAAATGTGTGCTTCGCTGAATATTTGTGGACCAATTCGTAACAAGCTGGTTCTTCTTCTTCTTTGTAGCCAGGAAGTGGGTTATGTCATAGGCCAAAGAACTGGGCGACCAAGATTTGCCCACTGCTACCACAGGAGGTTGTCGGCTGGAGACTCGGGCTTGCCAGCAGGAGGCGGCATTGTTCTAGAATAGGGTTTCTGACCGCTTTTTAGAGATGACTCCAAACGATCTGGGTGTTCTCCTGCAATTCAATTGTTCGTTTATTTAATACGTACAAAGAACGCGCTTTTACTTAAAAAGTGGCAGTGTTACTTCAGTGGTCGTAATTATTTGGGCTCTAGCATACAATACAAGTGTTCGATTGGAGAACTGCTAGCTCAGCCTGTGGCGATTCACAGAGCGTAATTTTGAGTACGCTGCAACTTAGACCAGGATACGTTCGACACGTTGTGCTGCCACACCGGGACAGCATACTTCAAAGCGGACTGGAGCCTAGTCCTGCACATGGTCAAGATTATTTTCTCACTGCTTCTCTTGGGCGTTCCGCCTAGAGCACTTAGGACGTGGACTTTCGTTTCTACTGCGTTTGTTAATTGCGTTTGCTAAGCGTTCTTACGAAACTTCATGGAAGGGATCCAACAAGAGACTGAGTCGCTTAGGAAATTGGGCGACGGGAAAGGGAACATCATCCCAGTTGACAGTGGTATGGACGCTGTACTCCACGAAATCTGTTGTAAAAAAGGTTATGGGTAATTTGAAGGCAGAGACCGTGAGCATTTTGCTCTCGACATCGAAAAAAACATTTAAGCTGGATCAAGTAGTCATTGATCTTGCTCGCAGCTATGTCGCCATCCCGGCTCAGAATTGTGGTATCATTCGCATACGCAGCGACCTTAATATATTGAGAGAAACTTGCAGGTCTTCAAGACAGGCTAAAAAAGCAAGCGACGAAACCTCTTCTTGAGTGACATCGACTGCAATGGGGTGCTATTGGAGACATATCCCTGAAGTAACTGTTCTGCTCGGCGTCCTTTTTGGAACGGGGTAACCCAACGCTTCAGCCAGGGCAGCCTTGCTTCAGCCAGGGTAGGCCACAACATAATCTGTGACAGTATAACCAAACTGGCAATCTCATATGCCTTCGTATGATCAGGGGCTTCACCAACTGTGCGTTATGGTTTCTTGGCCTGTGAAACAGTTCAATACATAGACTTACTCATCTTTTTGTTTACATTTCCATTAAGGGATATATTTGGGGAAAGGCGATGAAGTGAGAGTGGAGATATTAGCTTTGATTGCTTATTTGAATGCGAAAAAAAAAACGCTCGAAGAGGTTTAGGTTTGCGCGAAAGACCTGAAGTTCAACCGCGCGCAAGTGCTAAGGACTTCTGTCAGTAAACCCCTCATATCACCTCATGCGAGCTACATCTAGATTATTCAAAGAAACAGATTTCTTAGCTGAGAGCATCCATTTCTAGCTTCAAGATTAGAGCGTCTTGATCATGGAAAATATATCTCGTATTGATGCCAAGTCGGCGTTTCGTGTTCAAACTTTTATTTTTACTGTAGGTGAGGGCCACTGGACCTATTGATCCGATCACTCATCAACCAGTCAAAGGACGCAAGAAGGGTGGTGGAATTCGTTTTGGTGAAATGGAAAGGGATGCCATCATCGCGCACGGAACCTCGTTTGTCTTGCAGGTTTGTTTTCAGAACAACATGATGGGCGCTGTTGTGATGTGTAGATGACTAGTAGATGGACCCTGTTGTCTGCACAAGAGGCTTTTTTTGACCCTTGTTGAGCGAAACAAGCCCTGTAGATAATGGAACATGACGTTGACGGGAATTGGTTCGACCCGGCTCTAGTACTTGACCTGTATGAAGTGTAACCCGAAAAATGACAAATTTGACTCTTGCGCATAGCATAGCTCCCTGAGGTTTCGAGTCTCCTAAGGCTTATTTTGAAATTAGTCATTTTTGTGTAGGATCGGTTACTAAACTGCTCGGATCGCGATGTGGCATATGCATGCCGTCGCTGTGGTTCACTGCTATCAGTTCTTATGGACACCAAGTTAGCAGCAGTACAGTCTCGGAAGGTGGGTCTACAACTACTTGTTGTTGACTATACTCATATCGGAGGATAGTGAAGTTGCTCCTCCAGATGCTGACGGATTTAGGAGAAAAGAGCAGAACCGATGACTACACCGAGAAACAAATGTGCAGAAACTGTCGTAAGGAGGACCAGGTGTATCTAGTTCAAGTGAGTTCCTAATTTCTACCTTTTGTTGCTGCCTTCAATTGACTGCAATGTTTCAGGTTCCACGCGTCTTCCGCTATCTAACTGCAGAATTGGCTGCAATGAATATTAAGGTTCACTTAGGAATCAATGATTCTGCCACAATCATTAGAGCGTAACGTCTTCCTGGGAAGGAAGGAAAGGCGAAAGGATCTGATGGAAGTCCCAAACGCGAATGTGCTTATTGTCCAAGTTGTGAGCGAAACGTTATAGCTTGCGTAGCAATGTGATCGTTAGATATTTGTTATGGATAGTTCGGGTAAATATTATAGCTGCAGTTTTACTGTTAGGTGCTAGTTGTGCTCTGACGGGACGTGCTGTAGAAATAACGAGGCACTTGTTAGGGTCGGGCATCTCCGATATGCTGAGGCTTCCACAAAGAACGGTCATACGAGGAATAGGGCGAGAAGTCGTGCCGAGCTATTATATTGACGCGGCTCCGTGTTCAATTCGTTGTAATATCTATTGTACATGTCACGCAACTAGGAAGCCGCGACGCTGTTCTGTATGGATCAAAATATTTGCGCCCAACAGTTCAGCGCGGCTTCCTAATCAAATGCTACAGATTATACCATCCTGCGATTCACCAAGTTCTTTCGGACGTGTTTTTCTTCATAAAAAGTTTTTTTGAAAGTTTTCATGGCGGTTGTCTTTATTTTGTGTTCTTTATCCTTGCGTTATTTGTGAAGCATTTTGTCGAACGTGTCGAAATTTCACGTCCGTATTACGAAAGACTGCAGACACCCCTAGATCCCGCCGCCCTACTGCCCGCGCTGCGTTTCAATCCACCGGGTATAACTGGAGCCTGGAGCATGTTGAGAGTATTCTAATAGTTTTCAATTCATGTAGAGGCGCTTTCCACTTAGCGCAGGTTCTGTTTCACTACGTGGTGATGTTAGACTTTCATGTTGACATACTTTGTTTATTGTTGAGAATAGTTGCATAAGTTGTTGGAATGTTTTATTGGTTGTTGAGTTTGTTGTTGAATAAAATTCTTATTGTTTGAGAAGTCTCCAAGGTCTTTTGTCAACTCAATCATTATTTGAAGGTATCGTACCCTTCTTCAGTCAACACGGACGAGGAAGGGTAGCACCATGACGTCACGACAGGTGCACATGATTCAGTGCAAACTACTCGTTTATCCAGGGAGATTCTATGATCTAAGCAAGCGCATTGAAATCAGAGTTTTTAGGGAATTTCGGGCGGACGGATGTGAGAAGGAACACTTGCAAGTAAGAGGTCGATGCGAAAATCTACGTACATTCGTAGATGGTGAATTGGGTATTCACCCTCGGGCCGTTCGGTCTTGTTAAGGCTCCAGAAGGCGCGTCTGCTCAAAGGACTGCCTCGTACTAGCTACCACTAGGATCGCCCACCACCCGGAGCAAAAAACCATAGACATATGTATCAGAACCATATAACAATCATAGTATTGGTGCCGCGTGGTATTTTCAGCTTCTGCCTACGCTTTTGAGGGATGTCTGGGACAGTTTTCTCATGTCAGAGGTAAGAGTATGGTATACCTTGTCGCTGTCATGAGCGTTAGCATGTAATCTAGCACAAATCGCGGCCTGACCCGCATCGGACAGCAGCTTTGGTCGTCGTAGAAACATTATCACGCGTCTGTCGCAGCGACGTGTCTCGCGACCGTGTATCGCAAGAGTATACCATACCCCTAAGCTGTGACTGGTAATATTGTGAACGTACCGACCCTCCAAATATTGAGTACAACTGGGTGGTACTGGGATCTTTCCTCAGGTCATCCTGTACAAGAGTGTGAGCCACTGCGTTTTTGTATGATTCTCACTCCAAGCGCACAAAGAAGAAGTAGGGGAAAATTGAATCCTTCAGGTGGGGTGTCTGAAAGAGACTTTCCGAAAATTAAGGGCTTCAGGTGCAGGGGCTGCTTTTCTAGTTTCCTCTATGTTGTTGGATTTCCTGCACCAAAATCTGAAAGAAATAAGGTATGGTTTTTGTGTACGCTGATTTCAAAGGCCATGCTGTCAATGATTTTCGTTCCTGAGTTTTCTCACTTAAAGGCAGCATACAAGCTCGTAAACGTGGTTGAGATATCTACGGAAATAGAGATGGTATAACAAAAGAACAAGGCCTACGCATTCTGGACCGTCAGAAACGACCCTTGAATGTTGTACACATGAGTAGGAGTTGGCCCTGCTCAGTAATTCTCTATGTGTGGTACAATAAGTACAATAGGAAAACCACATACACTGACGAAGGTGGGAATGGCGCAGCACCACTGTTTTGGAAAAGGACGGCAAATACAGGAGGCGGAGAAATACAGGACGGGTCCAAATTCTTACTCGTATAGCGTCACTGTGGGCCATTTTTGACGCTTCAAAATGCGTAGGCGTTGTGTTCTGAGCCATACCATTCTACTTCCGTAGTTATCTCTACCACGTTTACAGCGTGTACGCTGTTTTAAAGGCAGTCACGATCATCTTTATTTTTGAGATTATTCGCTATGTTGAGTAAGTGGCCCCCGGGTAGAACTAAAATGACGTAGAAATTGAGAAAAACGTACCAGAAGTATCCGAAATCCTCAGATATCACCCCGCCTTTTAAGTATCACAGGAAGTGTTTGTCGTGACACCGAAATCTTTTGTGGACCCGTTTGCAATTCTCTACTCTCTATTGATCCGTTCGTTCCTTAGGCCCCTAACTAATCCTGCTTTACACAGAAGACTCTTCTAGTTTCGATTGACCCAATTTCCACCGGTGACAACCACCATTAACATATTCATCCAACCGGACAACTAGCCCAAGTTAAAGAATAATGTCACTGAAATACGACGTTTTAATGCGTTTCTCGCCGTTCGTAATTTTGGTAACACCTGGAGGCCAACGCACTGTTTTATGTGGGAAACTCGGGGACGAAAATCATCGTGAAAACCGCCTTCAGGCAATACTTTGGCCTCCGTTTTACTGAGATAACGAAGGAACTGCAGAAAAGACAATTCAGCGCCTTATTTCAGAGGAATAATTTCTGTCGTGGACTAGTTGCCCGGTAGGATCAACGAGTTCTTGATGGTTGCGACTTGTGAATGATGGGGTCAATTGGAAATGGAAGAAGTTATTCTGCAAAACAGTATTAAGAGAGACCAGAGTAACCTGAGAGTAGGGAATTTTGAATGACAGGTTCACAAAAGATTTCATCGTAATTTCATCGTAAACAGCTCCACTGACAAGAGATCGACAACTGGTCGCAAACACCGTTTTCAATGGAATTCACACCAGTTGATTTACTTCCAATGACGTTTTAGAATCTACGTTTATAGCTGCTGCGGAATTCTCTGAACAGAGCTGAGCGGGTTTCTTGGGTTGGGCGCTAACATTACACACACCCTTCAGGCAATTTGCAGTGTGTTCAGAAAGATTGTTTCGAAATCGACTCAAAATTGATTTTTGGGAGTTATCCGTGGTCCCAGACATGAATTTAAAGCCCAATAGTCGATTTCCGCGAAAATTCGTGAACTTCAGTCCAAGATTCACCGGGGAATTTTTCTGGTCAGAAGCCGACATTGGTGATTTCCAAGATGTTACGATAGATTTGCCTCCCCCTCAAATCCTCCCCCTCTGATGAAAGCGTTGGACGATTTAAGTTAGAACTTTGGAAACTCAATAAAGTACAGTTGATGCAATGTTAAAGGACATGGCGCGGTTGCGGACTCGCACTAAAACTACAGTAGAGATCTGGCACTTCTGCCGATTTCGTCATCGATCGGCGCCACGGCTGATATTCTCGTGAGCAGAGAGACAACGGTTGGCGCCGATCGATGACGAAATCAGGCAAAGTGCCAGATTCTACCGTATCGTTGATGTCTCACAGGGAGATAGCCGCGCTCAGCAGTTGGGCGCAAAATCGTTCGATCAATAGCCACTCTCCCTTCGTTTTCCCGCGCGCAATTTTTCCCGCCAGACAGCGTCGCGGCGATCTCTCATCCAGTGATTGACGATAATTTAGTGCGAGTCCGTAACCGCACCATGTCCTTTTAACATTGCGGTCAACTGTACAGTGCGTTTCGTAACTATGAAGGCCCCCTATTTTCTCAGGAAAACTAACTTTTAGAAAGTTGCGGGCACTCTTCTGCACACTTGGCAACTTGTTTCTTCACGCATACACTAATACACAACAAACTCCCCCGCAAGATTTATTTTTACAATTTTTTCGAATTAAAATCTTTTAACTCTTTCAAAACTATGAAGGCACTTGTCTATAGTACGATAGTACAACTGCAGATGAATGATCCTTCATTGCAAATTAAAGTTAGTGGTGGCGATGAAAAAAGTTTTTGAGAAAACCATAAAAATCAGAATGGTTCCAAAACGGCTAAAAGACCATGAAGGTTATGCGGCGAGGAAATGGGCCTATATTTATAGTAATGAAGATCCCAAGTTGATGGTTTCATTACACGTGCACAGCTCCGCCCAAAAAAGATCAGGTCTCCGGTGTGTATATCCTCTGTTTCCGAGTGAATTTTTTTCCGTTTTTCCCGCTCGTATGTATGCTGCGTCTCCTTCTCCCAACACTTTCTCGCTGTCTCTACCTTCGCTTCGCACAAGCGCGCGCGAGGGAACAGAGTAAATTTGTCTAGGAACCAGAGGACAGTCAGAATTCATTGACATCCACGGGCCAAAATAACCGCTAATTTAGCTAACAAAACCAGTTGAACAATATAAAAAAGCACTCCATTCAATGTTTTAAATTAGGTGAGGGCAGGAATAGTCGAGCAGACCAGTTTGAAGGCCATTGTTTATTGATTAAATTCAATCGCAAGCCAGCTGATGTTCTTGACACAAGAAATCGTCGATGCCGATGGTGTGGAGTGGGCTCGTCCACCATCAAAAAACTGAAAACTTTGAGCTGATAATTTGACCTAAAATAAGAATTTTTTTCGCAATTTTTTCGTATAGGTCCTACTTCTCTGGATCCAGAAAAGTGTTCAGAGAAAAAAATTAGATAAGGATATTTTATCGCGACCACTGCCTTTAAAGTGAGGTGGAATCCCCCGTGAAATTCAACTTCGAACACAAGGTTATACACGGAATTCCAAAACTTCCATATCACCCTTGGCCTGCTTCACTTTCATAAGTCAAGAATCACACTTTGACCTTGTAAACGGTCCCGTATTCTTTCTAGCTTGGATCAATCTCTCTGAATGACACACCTCAGATACGTTCAGTGCAACTTGTGTTCAGAAGATATGCGAGCTAGCCGAGAAAATAAATATTATGAGGTTGGAATGAAGCCAAACGAGAGAGGCTCACATGGACAGCAAGACTATCACCTACTCCCGACTTCGATGACGCCGTGAATTTGAGTCGGCATATTTTTTAGCTATTTCGATACATTAGACAACCATTCAGCTCAACGTAAGGGTTTTGAGACCCCACCGTAGAGCCAATTGGGTTTACAAACCGTCATCTGGCATGTATCTAAAATTCGCTGACGGCAGAAGAACGACACCTTCAAATGACGTCAGAAGTGAAGAAAGTCATGACAGTAGTCCTCCTCATCACTAATTTAGTCGGGGGGGGGGTGGCGAACAAGTTTCTGGTAGAGATCAGTGGCCGTATCCATGAAACCGCGGGCACAGGAAGGGGGCGTTACTCTCCCGTGCCCGGAGTATGGCAACCAATTTTGTGCCTCCCCTGTCGAGATTTCAATTGTGGCGGACCCTCTTCGCCACCTGGGAGAGCAGAGAAAGGCATGAGGCAGCGTCCATGCGTATGGCGAGCGGGCGTTCCTGATGTTGTTCGCCTCTCCTCTCCTCAACGCTGGAGCATCCCGTGCCCGCAAATGAACACAGACAAACACCCCTTACCTCGTGTTGATTCGATTGGAAACGTTTGACTGGGTGATCAATCGCTCGAGTCGGCGCAACGGCTGATGATTTTCCACCGTTTTCGACTTCCATGGTGGGATTACGGAAAACTAAGGCAGTAGTTTTGCTACAGATTCAATGCCACCTGCTTTTGTGATGAAGCAGTTAGCTTAAAACTTGCTGCTTGCTTCGTAGTGCTGCGCAAGCGCGCGAGAGCGAGCGGGCGAAGGCGCGCGAGAAGGAGCGCCTGCGAGCGGCTAGCGAATCGTGTGCCCACGTTGACCATCGATTTTGCGCAATCGCATGCTCTCGCCTCGTATGGACGTAGCCTCAGTAGCCGCCTGCAAGGACGGAGAGGAGATGGCCGAGTAGGAGGCTGCTGTGTCTCACCCATACATAGTATCCGAATCACTCCTTTTCCCGGATATCCGAGATTCGGATAATCCGATATCCAAAAATTCGAAGAAACCCGTTATCTGAATCGAACCATTATCCGAATGGTCAAAAATTCGGCTAAAATCGGATAAAATTAGGGTAAATGTCGGTAAAATCGGATGAAGTTCGGGTAAAATTTAGGATAAAATTGCACTAGGCCACGCCCATTTTGCGTACCGCCTTCTATTTAGTACATCAACCCAGGATTTTCCTTCTCCTTCCAAAATCGAAGAGTCGTTGCGGCACCGAAAAATGGGCTTGGTCAAGTGAGATGACCAAATGGCTAGTTATCCAGTGTAGAAGTTTTTTGGAAAGTTGTTTTGCATACTTTTTACGTGCTATTTGTTCTGAAAAACCTGTGTATGAATAATACTGTGCCTCTCAACGACGATAGAGTACTTGAAGATTTTTTTTCATATTTTTATTAATATGTATATATGAAGAATGAAGTTAGTATGTGAACATGCTGCAAATGCAATGAAGTACTACACTGCGACGCATTAATATAGCAACACCTGTGAATCAGGCGTATCACATGCTGTGTCGAGGTTTTGAATAATGGTGAGAGTTTCTATGTTTTCTACTTAGACGAAGACGATGGTTCACTTGGTAGGACTCTAAATTCCCCAGTTTGTTTTTAGTTATAGAGTTATAGCAAAAAGTCTGTATTTCTAACGACGCATAAGTATAGCAACACTTGAGAAACATGAAAACGCCTCGCGACTACCGCCATATTGTACCTAGTTCCGTGTGTGTTTTTGTAATGTTGGTTCAGGGTGATGCTACTTGTCCACTTTTCCGGCCAAATTCACCTGTCTTTTGACGATAAACTCTTGGTTATCTCTCTGGTTTCGATGGAATCTCATCTAGCTAGAACGACAAGCTTGATGTAGTTCCGAGTTCATGCTGGGTCCTGAATCATTCAACACCTGTGGTTGCCCAAACGTCTCAGAGAACCAGGGAAACAATCCCACTGGGAGATTTCTCAACGAGTCGCTACCGACGTGGTTCCGGTCCCGCCGACTCATTACTATTCGTTGCCGAGTTTCTCGGCAAATATCAATCTCTACTCCATCAACCACTACGGCAACATTGTGGACCCCGAAGTGCAGCAACCTCTTTGCTAAGAACATTTTCACAAGCCAGCAAGCCTCGACCCCGCCCCATGAAACATGGCAATACTCCCCCTCCATTTCAGACAGACGATGTGCGAGAACTTGTCATGTCGTTGTCAAGAGCTCTCCACTGACATCTTGTGCCATCAGAATCACTTGAAACAATCTTGTTATCATCGAATAAGATGACATTACACACGATTTGGCAGACGGCGCCTTACAGCGTAGAGCGCTCACGTTGCCCTAGTTCGTGCTCATGTTTGATCGAGCTGGCTCGAGTCTAGCAGGCTCGTGAAAATGTTCTGAGCAATGATATTGCTTCATTTCGATTGTTGTCGTAATGGTTGATGAAATGCGGATTGGTACTTGCCGAGCAACTCGGCAGCGAATAGTAATGAGTCGGTGGGACCGTCACCATGTCGATGGCGACTCGTTGAATAATGTCTCGAAGGGACTGTTTTTCAGGATCTCTGAGTTGTGTGGGCAACCACAGGTGTTGAACGATTCAGGACCCAGCATGAACTTGGAACTACATCCAGCTTGTCGTTCTAGCTAGCTGAAACTCCATCGAAATCTAAGTCCAAAGAGATAACCGAGACTTTATCGTCAGAAGAGAGGCGAAGTTCGTGGGAAAAGTGGACAAATAGCATCACTCTGAACATATGTTTCATAAATACACATGAAATAAGGGGGAAAGTGATGGCCGTCGCGAGGAATTTTCATGTTTCTCAAGTGTTTCTATACTTATGCGTCGTAAGAAATACAGACTTTTTGCTATAACTAAAGACAAACCGGGGAATGTAGAGTCCTACCAAGTATACCACCGTCTTTGTCTAAGTAGAAAACGTAGAAATTCTCCCCAATATTCAGAACCTCGATTCAACATATGATACGCCTAATTCACAGGTGTTGCTATTCTTATTCGTCACAGTGTACTGTTTGCTCAATTATGGATGTTTTCAAAGGCTTGCCTTGAGTACCTGGTTCATCTTTCACCGTTTTGCCTCAACTTAGTTCCGAAAATGTACAAAGTTTTTGGAAATTGTCCGACCGGATATCCGTATCCGAATCAGGGATGAGCGGAATCCCGATTTCCGAATTCCGATTTCCGATGGTTTTTGGCCTTCCGATTTCCAAAAAAAAGCCTAAAAATGCGGAAAAATCGGAAATATCGGAGATTAGATTTTTGTACCCTTTTCCTTGCCAAGTTCTTAGGGATATCTGGGGCGCTGAATTCGAATTCGAGGCCGGTCTTCACTTTTCAAGCTAAGGTTGAGTGCATTTACAGGAAAGTTATTCAATAACATCCTACTGTCTACATATGTTTGCCCTAACTATGTGTGTGTGTGTCTGTGTGTGTTTGAGAATGAACGGAAATTCGGTGTTTTTTCAACAATGAAGCCATTCCAATGGTTCGTTGTTGTTATGGTGTGACTGATGGCGTGTACTGATAGCGCACGATCAGTTCCTATATAAAAGCTTGCTGAAAGAGTTCATGAACGGTTTCATTTTGAGATTTAAGGCCCGCTGTGAGTTTCTCGAGGAGTGTGCGGGACTTCACTGGTAAGTAATTTCTGACAGAGTTACATGCTAATGCTCTCGGCTTTAGATATGCTCTCGGCAACCTGCCTTTACAACTTTAAGTTACATTTGACCTTAAACATTGGATATATGCTCCACGGTGCGAGTTGAGTTACACGTGACATAAAAGCACTGGCGTAGTAACCTAAATGTATTATGCATGTTATCGCACATGTAACTTATCTACGCGGCGTGCCGTTCCCTAGGGAGGTATACGTTGCACCCTGGAGGCAATACTCAGATGCAGGCAGCGTCGTCCATTCAGTTACACTAGTTTTGAGGTACTTGGCCCCGCACACCGGCTGGAGTTCGCCTGACAGACCGCTGCCGGCCCAGTCGTGCTCGCCGAGCAGTCTCCGTCGCGTGACGGTATGCTGGCCTCGTCGCTTGTCAGTGTGCCGGCCACGTCACTGGTACATGTCAAGTAACATGTACCAGTACGAGATTACTCGCAATGTTGTGTATTTATTATAAGCGTATGTTACATTAATCAAAATCTCGTACAATTACACGTAACATCGCTTCAAGTTACTTGTTAACTCAAAGTAAGTTGCGTGAGGCCACCTTGCAACTTGCGTTGAAGTCTCAGGTAACTTGCCCAGCATTTTCTGGGTGGAAGTGCGTCAAGCGTCAAAACAGTGGGCTGGGCTTCACTGGGTGCGCAAACCGCTGGAAAAGGTGTGCGGGGTCTAACTGGGAGTACGCCGAGCGCCGGAGGAACTGTCTGTGTTGCGCTCAATTTGGAGTGCGTCGAGCGCCGGGTAGACTGTGTTGGACACAACTTGGAGGGCACCAAGCGCCGGCGAAAGTGTGTAGCACCCCAACTAGTAGTACGTGAAGCGCCGAGAAAAGTGTGTTGCACCCAACTAGGAGCGCGCCATGTGCCGGGAAAAAAAGTTTGCGGGACTCTAATAGAAGTGTACCGCTCGCCGGAGAGACTGTGTTGAACCGACTTGAAGTGCTGCAGGCGCCTGGAAAAGTGTGTGGGACCTAACTGATTCTGCAATGATTCTGAGCGTCGCGACACAAGCCTACAAGTACGCGTGGGCATACACCTTATCAATAAAGTAGGATAAGCCCAAGTGTTCTGGCAGGAACAATCACCAGGGGAGGGTTAAGAATTTCGCTGACCATTTCCGATTTCCGATGGTTTTTGCCGTTCCGATTTCCGAATTTTAGAGAATCCTTCCGATTTCCGATCTTCGATTTCCGCAATTCAGGAAAAATTTCCGCTCATCCCTGATCCGAATCATTGGGAAAATGGCATTATCTGAATCGATCCATTACCCGGAAATTTGAAAGAGCGCATTATCCGAATCGATCCATTATTCGAAAAATTATCATCGGATAACAAGTATGGTCTCAGCTCTGTTATCAATGGATCCCGGCGGACATAGCATACCCGACACCGATTGCGCGCTTGTATAGGCAGAGCTCTCGCTTCCTGCCATGGAGATATTGATCATTTTGTGAAACGCGTGATCGACGTAGCAGGCAGCCACATCTCTCTCCGTCTCTGACTAGGAACCATCCTGTCTACCCGCCAGGGGCTTCATCCTCGCAGAAGCCTCGGTCATCGGGACTCACGCGTAAAATAAAATGCGGATGGTTTAGGTGCATACAACATACGCGCCTTTACGCGCAAATAAAAAAAACAGAAAAACAGATTTTTTTCAAAGCATGGATAAAGCTTTAATAACGCGATGAATACGATACAGTGCATTATCATACGTATATGACTACGACAAAATAACTCCTTTGAATAGAAGTTCCGTATTTATAGAAAGGAAATTTTCTCCGTAACTCTTCTCTTTACATTACGAAGCTAATTTTCCCTGTTTGCTTAGCTACCGTTCCCATCACTTCTTTCCAGCACAAAAGTTTTCTGTGGGTTTCCGGGAATAATGCGCCAGCTTTTTGAGTTTTCAGTTCGTACTGGGCCTTTTTCATTGATAACAGACGTCACATACCATTCCACTCTTCACAGCTGTTCTACTTCTGGAACGTTAATCGTAAAAAGGCAAAAAAATTGAAACATCGTCTATAATTCCTTTTCAATCATGATCACCCAGAGTTTTCTTTCAGATTTTCGTATGAATGTGGACTCAATGAGAAATACCGAGCGGTGTATCTATGTGTAATTCATAACAAGAACAATAATTTTCAGTATTCACTCGAGAGTTTACCTAGTTAGCATAAACATAGGAGCGGTCGGCGATGTAGCAATGCAATTAGTATCACCACTTTATGCAACCTTGGCAATGTGTACCGCTCGGTACTTGGAGATTGCAAGAGTGCGGTAGGCCACTGCAAAAATAACCTGGTACTCTAAGGCACCAGGCGAGTTCTCCAGGAAGTTCCTAAACAAGCTCACCACGAGTGTGATGCTCGATTTGCAGTTTTCCTCAGAACCTCGATCCGCATTGCCCTCCGTAAGGCCCCGGTCATAGCTGGATGAGCCGACGTCTCCAGCCCGGTGCAATCCTGTTGGCCACGTAATCATCGTCATATCTAGTTGGATACACCGAGTGACTTTCTCAACCTCACTGCATCATTTTAAACATACGTATCGACGGGGGGGGTGTTGGGGGGGGGGGGGGGGGGGTGTTGGGGGGAGTCGGTGGGTTACAGATGCAAATAGCACCAACTCTGATCGGGGCCTGAAATCCTTTTTTTGCAACCGTTTCGCTTATCTAATATAGCCGCGTTTGGCATCCTATGTATTCAACACTTAATTGTCCAGTCTCCATTGTTGATGGCAGGGGAGCAGGATGCCACCGTCTAAATCTGTGTCTCTGTTTTGGTTATTCACCGGGGATAGTGCGGCAATTGCCGTTCGCCGGCCATTTTTGGGGTTTGCCGTTGTCGTTTGCCGAAAATTTTGCTTAAAACGGCAAACTTTCAGCAAAAATTCAAACCACAGGGTTAGCCCCCACAGCTGCTTATTTGACTAGGTAATCAGAGGAAGTCGGCCAAGTTCTAAGCTGTTTGGAGTCTCCAAGTGTGTTCTTTCAATCATCAGATTCTTAACCCCACTTGGAAATGACGAAATTGCAAAAACCCTCTCCTGAAACATTCCAGTGCAAGTTCGACAGTTACAAAGCCAAGGGGTATCAAAAGTGGAGCGTGAAAGCATCCTTCTTTAGACGTATGAACCAGTTAAGAATTCGTGTAGTCGTTTTTCGCCAGAGTTCCGCACCTGCTGGACGTTCCGAAACGCATTTTAGTCTTTGGAAAATCTGGAATCGGACCTCTTGATCGGGTTCAGCTCCCAGAATAAGCGTCTGATCAAAGTTCTGGTGAGAGCATGTTTTCCGAACTTTGCACAGAGTGGGAGCGTTCTCCACTTGCACAAGGCGTTTTTTCTGATTTTAGTACATATTCTATCCTCCAAGAGCGCATTACTTTTACGAAAATACGGAAACGGATCTTATAATAGTGTTTAGCGCCTGAAACACCCCCCCCTAAGCAAAGTTTGGGTGAAGACACATTTTCCGAACCTTCTGCAGACTGAAAACGTTTTGGACTTGTACGGATTTTCGGTTCAGCGTTCAACTATTATATATCAATACGGGGTACAGTAAGCGTTGAAGAAACGTATATATTCCACTTTTTATCATCAACGGGTTTAGCATGATCATTAAGTCAATGATGCAGTCTTGAATGTTGTCTGCCCTGAATGTCAGGAAACGTTCCATCATTACTCTGACCTCGCCAGGCACTGTGGGGGAGCTCACACAGACGAGGAAGGAAGTAAATGATTCAGCATATGTTCTTAACCCTCTAACGCGAATGATAGTACATCGGTTTCGTATCATAAATTCCTTATCACAGTGTTATTGTCCACAAGATCGCATGAGTTTCTCAGCTTTGTGCCTCTAAAGGCTATATATCCCACGTTGGTCATCATCAATTTAAAAAAATGACTTTATAAAGTATAAAGAATACATCACAAGTGAATATATGATAAGTGGAATCTGTTCCACAAGAAAAATAAACTATTCCAGTTGTATTACTTGAGTGTAATTACAAGACAACTGGTTTTCGTATTTAAAACGATCTTCTGTAAGAGAAACTGGCCGCAAAGCTCGTTCTGATCTGAATTCGGACTCTAACGAACGTAAATCCGAGAAACGGTGAGTCGGTGACATTTTAGCGATTTGCGCGTAAAGGCACAAGTGTTGTGGGCGCCTACACCACAAGCATTTTATTTTACGCGTGAGTCCCGATGGCCGAGGCGTCTGTGAGGATTAAGCCCCCGCCAGGTAGCTTGGAGCCTTCCTGCCTACCTGCCGGGTACCCAAGAAGGTGCAACATCGAAAACTCGTCCAATAGCGGGTGGACTTTGAACCTTCCTAGAAGGCTCTCAGTGTTTCATGAATACGGGCACAGGGTGAGGGCAGGTTCAAGGATGACGTCTTCACAAATTTCACTGCCAAGATCCTTCATGGTAGTGAGCTCCTGAGCCGCTTTGTTATGTCTTTCCGGCAGTGCAGACCTTCTTCTAGTAGCACTGGCAATGTTTTCGATTTGTCTGATTCACCTACAGATAATCGCCCTGGAAAAATCTGGCTAGAGATTGACACGGATCTGCGCGAAGCTGATCGTGCTACTCGCCAACTCTTGACACATTCGCCGTTTTCTCCGTGATTGTAGCATTCTCAGTATTTCTCTAGTAATCTTTTCCCTACATGTAGCCTGAGAACATACAAGTATGCCGATGCAATGGATGGAACACCTCGATAATCAACGGTTTATCCAATGGAAAGTCTACAAGGTTCTTGCAACACATCCACTTGATCTTGATGTTCGGTAGAGAGCACTAATTCAAGGTAAACTGTATTAAGTAGGAATAGTGCATGCTGCAGTGAAGAATGTTCGAGCGACTCTGAAGATATTAGAAAAAACAACAATCATTTCTTTATTCCCCTCTAGTTTTAAAACGGCATTAAATCGAAAATGCTCCAAATATGTGTCTAATATAAACTAGAAGGAAAGGTATGATCATGTCAGGCTACGTGTACGGAGGATACTCGAGTACTGAACTAGGTTCTTCTCCATACGAATTGCGAATTTGAGAACCTCAAGAAAATAGGGTGCCTTTACAGTTTTGAAACACACTGTAGACCTCAGATTCGTGATCAGCACTCCAAATATTCACCTTGGGGGAATTTTAAGGCAGATCTGGAACATTTTTCTCGAGCGACTCCTGGATGATATGGAAATCTGATTTAATAATCGGTATACTTTTAATACGCTGGTACAAGACTCTGCTCAATGTTGGAAAAATGTGTTCCAAAAATTTGTCTAGGAAAGCTATTTTGGGCGCAGAACACGATTATGAGGCCCGTTTCCAGAACTTTGGAGGCTCACTGAGTGTATCGGATATTTTATAGATACAGAAAGCGACCGTATTGAGCTCATAACTTCTTGGAACCACCAAGGCCATTGTTATACCAAAAGTTTGCGACCGCGACAGGTGCTGTCAACTATTACGAATCGTGTCGGGACCTGCCCCAGACAGTAGAAAAATGCTGTCGCAGGGGCAGTTTGCAGCACCTGTCGCGGTCGCTGGCTCGAAAGGGGCTGTTATGCCTGAAATGTGAAAACCGTGCGGTAATCGGTCGCTGTCGCGGCTGTCAGTCGCAGGGCAGTGCACTGCGACGGGTGTCAGCGACAGCGACCCAGCCAAATCCAGTATCCTGCCGGGTGTTTTTTGGCCGTGAGCGACAGCGACGGCTGGCCCTCAGCGACAGCGACGTAGCAGTGCTCTGCGACCGCGACAGGCCTGTCGTGGGGTATAACAATGGCCCAACAGTCCGACTCCGATCCGCCCACTTTCCCAGAGACACGCGATAGGCATGTGCTCGCCCTCATGACACGAGAGAGTGGCTATCGCGAGATGAGGGCAGACCGGTGCCTATCACGGGCGAAGCGTGCCCCCAAATTAGGCTCGACGCCCAAGATGCTAATGTTCAGAGAAGCATGCGACGCGCTTCTGAACCAGGACCCAGATGACTGCAATGCCGTGGGTTGAATTACCCGAATTTGGAGTACTTGACACAGTCTGGCCGCTGGAGGCCACGCTTGACCGAAGGCGGCTCCAGCTGGTGCTCGGCGCACTGGCCGCAGTGCGTGTTGGCGTGCCGGCCGCGTCGCTTGTAGGTGTGCCAGCCGCGTCACGCACCGGTGCATGAGTATATTTTTGGGGAAAAATAATAAACTCAGAGGGTCTTTTCGCCTGGGAGCGAAGCAGCTGCTCGCCCACTACAGCCATTACCGCGCCCGCGATGGCGACTACCGCGGGCGACAAAACTTCGGATTTTGGGCTCCAAAGCCACTATCCCGCTGGCGGCGCCGGCTTTTCAGTGGGGCGTGGAACGGGTTTCTGTCTGAGTACAGTTACCAAGAGATACTAATAAGACCATTCGCTTTCGTAGATGCGACAAACGCTCTAGATACTTCCCTTGTGAGGCTGTGATTACAATTACGCATGTGAATACAAAGTTGGAGAATAATCCCGTCCTTTTTTTCTTTTTGAGATTGCGCACTGAATTTAGAAAATTTTTGGCGTTTTGTCATAGACCACTCAAAAAAATTGCTGTACAATACAGTGCAGTTGGTTTCTTAAGTCGAAAAATGCGATTTCACATTGTTTTTCGTATCGACGATTTGTATGAAGAGAAACTGTCTCCACTCTGCTGACCCGGAAATGAATTGAAATGAATTTGGTCAAAAAGTCTTGTTACATTACCCTGTAGAGCAGAAAATAATTCTTTCACTTTTGGCTGAAGAAAAGAGCTCGGGGGTTTCTGAATATCAACAATTACCGTATTTCCTGTTATTGAACACCCCCCCTCTATTTGAACCCCTCCCTCTAATTGAACCCCTTTTTCGGTGGAGGTTGAAGAATAGAATACCCCCTCTATTAGAGCTGAAAAAGACATTGGAGACCTTATCCCTAGCGGACGTGAACTGCTACGCGCTGCTCGAGATTTCGACTCCCAAAACCTTGTTAACGTTTTTGAAGAGACTGATCTTGAGATGGACTCGAACAATGGCTTTATTAAAGGTGATTTCTTGAAGCTCGACGAGTAGTTCATTATTGTCCCGCTTTGGTTTGCCTAATGAACTCCGTTTGCCCATATTGACTCTTAATTTGTCGGTTAAAAATTAGAACCTCCCCTCTCTATTTGAACCCCTCCCTCTAATTGAACCCCCTTTTAGAGGAGGTTGAAAAATAGTACCCCCGGGTGTTCAAGTACAGAAAATACGGTATCTATAAACATAGCTCAATAATCTCCACGTTCGACTCTCTATGAACCTCGGCATCAGAATATTGGTGAATAGTTTGACTGTAGCAGGCACGAGGTGGTATGGTTTTATTGTAGACTAACGTTTCGGCGGTTTCGCCCTCTTCGGAGTCTGAAAAAGGTCGAATCTATGTGTAAAATTACTCGGCCAAACGTAGTTTTTTACCCTACAGAAATTCAAGACAAAATTTTCCAAACAAATGGCTGGGATGCTTGAAGCTGAGTGACATACCTTTTCAAAGTCCGTGGAACATCAGGTATTCGGTAGATAGACGACGGGGTACCGAGATATCAGAAGGCAGTACCCCAAATCAGAAGGCTAATCTGATGTAGGGCTGTAGTTCCCGCGTTATATTTATACCTTCGTCCTTCCGGTTGATCTTAGGATCCCTCGCATTGATCCAGAATGCCTCAAGCGCTTTTCGCGCACTTGTTTTGGCCTCCCGCGCTACTATCTCCACTCTCACCTCAAAATCTTCCCCGTCATGGCAATTAATTTTGTGGCAACCCAGCGCGGTACTAATTCGCGCCTCCTTCCCATCCAAGTGCTCTTTGATACGCACATGCCGAGGGCGGGCTGTTTCACCGATATATTCCTGGCCACAGCTCTGACATGTGATCTGATAAATAACCCCAGAAGCAATACAGTCACCATTTCTGCCCGATGGGCAAATGACGCACTGTGGCGTGACACATGCGCGATCATATCGACGATCCCGCACTAATTGCCGTTTTAAATTATTGGGCGGGATGGCCACGACAGATACAGTATTTTCCAATCCCGCTCCTCGAAGGCATTTTCTGACAGCGCGGCTCACATCGTCGGATATGAATGGCATTATGAAAGGAACTTTGTCGCCTTGTGGTATATTATGACTTCGCTGACATTCGTAGGCGTTCCGCGACCTGCGCGCGTGTGGTCCATAGCCATTAAGAGTAGCTATTTGACAAGCTAGGCTTTTTGACGCTTCACGCTCTTCCTCTCCAGAACACACATTTACAGCGGTGCGAAACATGTTTCTGACAACCGCAAGTTTTGTTTGAGTGGGATGCGCGGACCGCCAGTGAACCAGAATATTCTTGTTCGAAGGTTTGCGGTACCATTTTGTAATTTTCCTGCCTTCCGCTAGATTGAACCTGAACATTCAGAAAGGGCAGCCAGCTTTCCGACAGTTTTTCGGGTAAGTTTTATGTGAGGGGACTGACTGTTCATGAGAGTGAAACATATGTCCATCTCTTCTTGCGTAGAGCAAATTATGAGACAGTCGTCTATGTAGCGCCTGTATAAAACAAGGGTGAAAATTCGAGCACAGGTGCTTCGATTTTGGACATGAAGGCGATGGCAAGCGTTGGTGCCAGCCTCTGCCCCATCGCCAGCCCCTCAGCTGAGCAAAGTATTTACCTGCCCATTTGAAAACATTACAACCGAGACACTCCTTCAAAAGAACCATTAGGCTGCGTACCGAGAAACCGTGCATATTTATATTGCTTTGATGTTCATTTAGAAGCTCTAAAACTGCTTCCATAGCCGCGTCGTTACTTACGTTGGTGTAAAGCGCTGAAACATCAAAGGATTCGATAACACAGTTGCTGGTGAGTTGCGCATGCCGGAAATGGTCTAGGAAGGCTTGCGTGTTGGGTAGGTGCGCCGGAATGAATGGAAGAAGTTGTGTGAGCACTGCGCTGACAAACCAAGCGATTCGGTCCGTGGGATCACCCACGCAGCTAATAATGGGCCGAACCTTAATTGCGGTCGGATCAATTTGTGTGAGGTCCTCCGTAGTCCCGAATTTAAGGGTTTTGATAAGCAGGTACAATACAGGGCAAGTTGGAGCCTCGATTTTAGGCGTGTGATTATCGTCTGAGCTAGCCCAGCCGATTTCGCTTCCACAATCCAGGACCTGTTGAGCTTGCGGTGTTGCGACTTGAACTCTTTTTCGGAAGATATCCGGTAGACTGACGTGTCCGAGAGGTGGATCACGGTTATCGCCGCGTCCATGTCGTGGGGAATTACCACAAACTCTCCTCC
This sequence comes from Aplectana chamaeleonis, assembly GCA_029168955.1. Lineage (NCBI taxonomy): Eukaryota > Metazoa > Nematoda > Chromadorea > Rhabditida > Cosmocercidae > Aplectana > Aplectana chamaeleonis. The sequence continues at coordinate 526,112 of JAPDOI010000017.1, forward strand.
TTTGTCACTTACGGGAGGCCGTACGGTATTGGAAGCCACAAGCTCGCGTACTTCTTTTAGGCCCAAAATTTGTGAGTGATTCAGGTTTTTAGGAATTTTCCTGCCGGAAATCGCTTAAGAACCCTGAATATTTCGTCGGCAAAGAGGCGGAATTTTATGTCGGCGCGTGCATTTGGTTCCTGTTGCTTGAAATACGTTGGGGGAAACGGGATGGTGGGAAATGCCCAAATCTGCCCCGCGCTTGTTGGCCCACATTCTATTCTAGCCCTATAACGAAGTCGATCCTGAAGTTCATGGAGACCGCAGATGACCTTGCGCATTACATGAGTAGAAATGCGTTGAGACGGCGAGAAACTTGGACCAAGATGTAAAACTGCGAGTGCGTTTTCGGAAAGAGTGGTATTTCCTAACACGGTAACCCTTAAGTTTTCTGACAACGGTACACTACTGACACCTTGATGGACTGGACTTTGATCCAATACAGCACTACGAACCCCAGTTTCCCGGCCATTGGCTGTACCCATAATGCCGTTGAATTTCTTTTGTAGTGATGCCCTGACGTTAGACCGAATACGATCACAAATAGACTTTGACCCCTCCACTATCCTCCCCCAAAGACGCCCCTCCAAAAACTTCATACAATTTCGTTCTTTCGAACTACACTTATTCAGCATGGCAAACAAATGATCTTGCTTATCACGTAATGCGATGCGAAGAAGCTGGAGCTCGATCTTGCGTATTGTCGGGTCGTTCTTCGGTCTTCCGCATACGTCACGTAGCCTCTTCTTGGAGATGAAGTTCGGAATGACGTTGTTGGTTACGCACCGGCGGAGGAAGGGGAGGGAGTGCCTCCCACCATGACGATCTTCTGTCGGAGAGACAATGCTTCTTGTACGAGTCGTTGGAACTGTGCTGGTACATCGCTCAATAATCTCCACGTTCGACTCTCTATGAACCTCGGCATCAGAATATTGGTGAATAGTTTGACTGTAGCAGGCACGAGGTGGTATGGTTTTATTGTAGACTAACGTTTCGGCGGTCTCGCCTTCTTCGGGGTCTGAAAAAGGTCGAATCTATGTGCTAAATTACTCGTTCCAACGTACTTCTTACCCTACAGAAATTCATGACAAAATTTTCCGAACAATTGGCCGGGATACATGAAACTGGGTGGCATACCTTCTCGAAGTCCGTGGAACATCAGATATTCGGTAGGGAAACGGCGGGGTACCGAGATATCAGAAGGCAGTACCCCAAATCAGAAGGCTAATCTGATGTAGGGCTGTAGTTCCCGCGTTATATTTATACCTTCGTCCTTCCGGTTGATCTTAGGATCCCTCGCATTGATCCAGAATGCCTCAAGCGCTTTTCGCGCACTTGTTTTGGCCTCCCGCGCTACTATCTCCACTCTCACCTCAAAATCTTCCCCGTCATGGCAATTAATTTTGTGGCAACCCAGCGCGGTACTAATTCGCGCCTTATCCTTCCCATCCAAGTGCTCTTTGATACGCACATGCAGAGGGCGGGCTGTTTCACCGATATATTCCTGGCCACAGCTCTGACATGTGATCTGATAAATAACCCCAGAAGCAATACAGTCACCATTTCTGCCCGATGGGCAAATGACGCACTGTGGCGTGACACATGCGCGATCATATTGACGATCCCGCACTAATTGCCGTTTTATATTATTGGGCGGGATGGCCACGAGAGATACAGTATTTTCCAATCCCGCTCCTCGAAGGCATTTTCTGACAGCGCGGCTCACATCGTCGGATATGAATGGCATTATGAAAGGAACTTTGTCGCCTTGTGGTATATTATGACTTCGCTGACATTCGTAGGCGTTCCGCGACCTGCGCGCGTGTGGTCCATAGCCATTAAGAGTAGCTATTTGACAAGCTAGGCTTTTTGACGCTTCACGCTCTTCCTCTCCAGAACACACATTTACAGCGGTGCGAAACATGTTTCTGACAACCGCAAGTTTTGTTTGAGTGGGATGCGCGGACCGCCAGTGAACCAGAATATTCTTGTTCGAGGGTTTGCGGTACCATTTTGTAATTTTCCTGCCTTCCGCTAGTTGAACCTGAACATTCAGAAAGGGCAACCAGCTTTCCGACGGTTTTTCCCGGGTAAGTTTTATGTGAGGGGACTGACTGTTCATGAGAGTGAAACATATGTCCATCTCTTCTTGCGTAGAGCAAATTATGAGACAGTCGTCTATGTAGCGCCTGTAAAACAAGGGTGAAAAATTCGAGCACAGGTGCTTCGATTTTGGACATGAAGGCGATGGCAAGCGTTGGTGCCAGCCTCTGCCCCATCGCCAGCCCCCTCAGCTGAGCAAAGTATTTACCTGCCCATTTGAAAACATTACAACCGAGACACTCCTTCAAAAGAACCATTAGGCTGCGTACCGAGAAACCGTGCATATTTATATTGCTTTGATGTTCATTTAGAAGCTCTAAAACTGCTCCCATAGCCGCGTCGTTACTTACGTTGGTGTAAAGCGCTGAAACATCAAAGGATTCGATAACACAGTTGCTGGTGAGTTGCGCATGCCGGAAATGTTCTAGGAAGGCTTGCGTGTTGGGTAAGTGCGCCGGAATGAATGGAAGAAGTTGTGTGAGCACTGCGCTGACAAACCAAGCGATTCGGTCCGTGGGACCACCCACGCAGCTAATAATGGGCCGGACCTTAATTGCGGTCGGATCAATTTGTGTGAGGTCCTCCGTAGCCCCGAATTTATGGGTTTTGATAAGCAAGTACAATACGGGGCAAGTAGGAGCCTCGATTTTAAGGCGTGTGATTATCGTCTGAGCTAGCCCAGCCGATTTCGCTTCCACAATCCAGGACCTGTTGAGCTTGCGGTGTTGCGACTTTAACTCTTTCTCAGAAGATATCCGGTAGACTGACGTGTCCGAGAGGTGGATCTCGGTTATCGCCGCGTCCATGTCGTGGGGAATCACCACAAACTCTCCTCCTTTGTCACTTACGGAAAGCCGTACGGTATTGGAAGCCACAAGCTCGCGTACTTCTTTTAGGCCCAAAATTTGTGAGTGATTCAGGTTTTTAGGAATTTTCCCTGCCGGAAATCGCTTGAGAACTCTGAATATTTCGTCGGCAAAGAGGCGGAATTTTATGTCGGCGCGTGCATTTGGTGCCTACGAATGTCAGCGAAGTCATAATATACCACAAGGCGACAAAGTTCCTTTCATAATGCCATTCATATCCGACGATGTGAGCCGCGCTGTCAGAAAATGCCTTCGAGGAGCGGGATTGGAAAATACTGTATCTCTCGTGGCCATCCCGCCCAATAATTTAAAACGGCAATTAGTGCGGAATCGTCAATATGATCGCGCATGTGTCACGCCACAGTGCGTCATTTGCCCATCGGGCGGAAATGGTGACTGTATTGCTTCTGGGGTTATTTATCAGATCACATGTCAGAGCTGTGGCCAGGAATATATCGGTGAAACAGCCCGCCCTCTGCATGTGCGTATCAAAGAGCACTTGGATGGGAAGGATAAGGCGCGAATTAGTACCGCGCTGGGTTGCCACAAAATTAATTGCCATGACGGGGAAGATTTTGAGGTGAGAGTGGAGATAGTAGCGCGGGAAGCCAAAACAAGTGCGCGAAAAGCGCTTGAGGCATTCTGGATCAATGCGAGGGATCCCCTAAGATCAACCGGAAGGACGAAGGTATAAATATAACGCGGGAACTACAGCCCCTACATCAGATTAGCCTTCTGATTTGGGGTACTGCTCTTCTGATATCTCGGTACCCCGTCGTCTATCTACCGAATACCTGATGTTCCACGGACTTTGAAAAGGTATGTCACTCAGCTTCCAGCATCCCAGCCATTTGTTTGGAAAATTTTGTCTTATATTCTGTAGGGTAAAAAACTACGTTTGGCCGAGTAATTTTACACATAGATTCGACCTTTTTCAGACTCCGAAGAGGGCGAAACCGCCGAAACGTTAGTCTACAATAAAACCATACCACCTCGTGCCTGCTACAGTCAAACTATTCACCAATATTCTGATGCCGAGGTTCATAGAGAGTCGAACGTGGAGATTATTGAGCGATGTACCAGCACAGTTCCAACGACTCGTACAAGAAGCATTGTCTCTCCGACAGAAGATCGTCATGGTGAGGCAATCCGTCCACTTCCTCCGCCGGTGCGTAACCAACAACGTCATTCCGAACTTCATCTCCAAGAAGAGGCTACGTGACGTATACGGAAGACTGAAGAACGACCCGACAATACGCAAGATCGAGCTCCAGCTTCTTCGCATCGCATTACGTGATAAGCAAGATCATTTTGTTTGCCATGCTGAATAAAGTGTAGTTCGAAAGAACGAAACTGTATAAAGTTTTTGGAGGGCGTCTTTGGGAGGATAGTGGAGGGTCAAAGTCTATTTGTGCTCGTATTCGGTCTAACGTCAGGGCATCTCTACAAAAGAAATTCAACGGCATTATGGGTACAGCCAATGGCCGAAACTGGGGTTCGTAGTGTTGTATTGGATCAAAGTCCAGTCCATCAAGGTGTCAGTAGTGTACCGTTGTCAGAAAACTCAAGGGTTACCGTGTTAGGAAATACCACTCTTTCCGAAAACGCACTCGCAGTTTTACATCTTGGTCCAAGTTTCTCACCGTCTCAACGCATTTCTACTCATGTAATGCGCAAGGTCATCTGCGGTCTCCATGAACTTCAGGATCGACTTCGTTATAGGGCTAGAATAGAATGTGGGCCAGCAAGCGCAGGGCAGATTCGGGCATTTCCCACCATCCCGTTTCCCCCAACGTATTTCAAGCAACAGGGAACCAAATGCACGCGCCGACATAAAATTCCGCCTCTTTGCCGACGAAATATTCAGGGTTCTCAAGCGATTTCCGGCAGGGAAAATTCCTAAAAACCTGAATCACTCACAAATTTTGGGCCTAAAAGAAGTACGCGAGCTTGTGGCTTCCAATACCGTACGGCTTTCCGTAAGTGACAAAGGAGGAGAGTTTGTGGTGATTCCCACGACATGGACGCGGCGATAACCGAGATCCACCTCTCGGACACGTCAGTCTACCGGATATCTTCTGAGAAAGAGTTAAAGTCGCAACACCGCAAGCTCAACAGGTCCTGGATTGTGGAAGCGAAATCGGCTGGGCTAGCTCAGACGATAATCACACGCCTTAAAATCGAGGCTCCTACTTGCCCCGTATTGTACTTGCTTATCAAAACCCATAAATTCGGGGCTACGGAGGACCTCACACAAATTGATCCGACCGCAATTAAGGTCCGGCCCATTATTAGCTGCGTGGGTGGTCACACGGACCGAATCCGCTTGGTTTGTCAGCGCAGTGCTCACACAACTTCTTCCATTCATTCCGGCGCACTTACCCAACACGCAAGCCTTCCTAGAACATTTCCGGCATGCGCAACTCACCAGCAACTGTGTTATCGAATCCTTTGATGTTTCAGCGCTTTACACCAACGTAAGTAACGACGCGGCTATGGAAGCAGTTTTAGAGCTTCTAAATGAACATCAAAGCAATATAAATATGCACGGTTTCTCGGTACGCAGCCTAATGGTTCTTTTGAAGGAGTGTCTCGGTTGTAATGTTTTCAAATGGGCAGGTAAATACTTTGCTCAGCTGAGGGGGCTGGCGATGGGGTAGAGGCTGGCACCAACGCTTGCCATCGCCTTCATGTCCAAAATCAAGCACCTGTGCTCGAATTTTCACCCTTGTTTTACAGGCGCTACATAGACGACTGTCTCATAATTTGCTCTACGCAAGAAGAGATGGACATATGTTTCACTCTCATGAACAGTCAGTCCCCTCACATAAAACTTACCCGGGAAAAACCGTCGGAAAGCTGGTTGCCCTTTCTGAATGTTCAGGTTCAACTAGCGGAAGGCAGGAAAATTACAAAATGGTACCGCAAACCTTCGAACAAGAATATTCTGGTTCACTGGCGGTCCGCGCATCCCACTCAAACAAAACTTGCGGTTGTCAGAAACATGTTTCGCACCGCTGTAAATGTGTGTTCTGGAGAGGAAGAGCGTGAAGCGTCAAAAAGCCTAGCTTGTCAAATAGCTACTCTTAATGGCTATGGACCACACGCGCGCAGGTCGCGGAACGCCTACGAATGTCAGCGAAGTCATAATATACCACAAGGCGACAAAGTTCCTTTCATAATGCCATTCATATCCGACGATGTGAGCCGCGCTGTCAGAAAATGCCTTCGAGGAGCGGGATTGGAAAATACTGTATCTCTCGTGGCCATCCCGCCCAATAATTTAAAACGGCAATTAGTGCGGGATCGTCAATATGTTCGCGCATGTGTCACGCCACAGTGCGTCATTTGCCCATCGGGCAGAAATGGTGACTATTGCTTCTGGGGTTATTTATCAGATCACATGTCAGAGCTGTGGCCAGGAATATATCGGTGAAACAGCCCGCCCTCGGCATGTGCGTATCAAAGAGCACTTGGATGGGAAGGATAAGGCGCGAATTAGTACCGCGCTGGGTTGCCACAAAATTAATTCGCCATGACGGGGAAGATTTTGAGGTGAGAGTGGAGATAGTAGCGCGGGAGGCCAAAACAAGTGCGCGAAAAAGCGCTTGAGGCATTCTGGATCAATGCGAGGGATCCTAAGATCAACCCGGAAGGACGAAGGTATAAATATAACGCGAGAACTACAGCCCTACATCAGATTAGCCTTCTGATTTGGGGTACTGCCTTCTGATATCTCGGTACCCCGTCGTCTATCTACCGAATACCTGATGTTCCACGGACTTTGAAAAGGTATGTCACTCAGCTTCAAGCATCCCAGCCATTTGTTTGGAAAATTTTGTCTTGAATTTCTGTAGGGTAAAAAACTACGTTTGGCCGAGTAATTTTACACATAGATTCGACCTTTTTCAGACTCCGAAGAGGGCGAAACCGCCGAAACGTTAGTCTACAATAAAACCATACCACCTCGTGCCTGCTACAGTCAAACTATTCACCAATATAAACATAGCATTTATGAAAACAATTCGTCCAATTAGGTGTTTTCTGTTTTTCAAAAACGCTATCACCTGTTTACCGATTTATCGCCGTCTCTCACCAAAAATGGCCAAGGCGGGTGCAGCAAAAAAGAGCGTGATCTAGGTATCAAAGGTGGTCGTCGCTAGCAAAGCGACTCTAGAGAGTTTCGGTATAGTAAAAGATTAAGCAGTTTTTTGTACTCCACTCTATCGAACCGGAAATTAATAAGGTTGGACTTTTTGAAAAGAAGCAGCTACGGCTTCGTGTGGAACAATCAATTTCCCCTTGAATTGTCTATAACACGTTGTCAAATTTCGCAAAATTCAATGCGCAATAACCGATTGGGGAAAGCGCAAGGTCTTATTTCCCCACATAATATATCCCCCATAGTACTTCCTGAATCTCTACCAATAATTTAATTTCCCAATAATCCGGACCAATTCTAACGCTCACTCCTTTTTAGCGCTACACAATATCTCCTAGAAAATTATCGAATTCTTCACTAACGTTGCTGATTACACAAATTATAAAAACAGAGCGAATAACCTAGTAAACATAAGTGGATACCTATGTAAGCTCTGGTACATCCCTAGTGACCTGTTCATTTCGACTATCACCAGCAGCAGAGCGGTGGGCCTCGGTGAAGTATAACTAGTGATAAGGAGGTTTCGACGAAAAGCCACCGCTCCGCGCTGTGATACCCGAAAACATGAGTTCACTTGGAATGAAACAGAGTCTACTTATTAACTCATCTTGAAACAAGAATTATTGGAGTGACAATAGGATGCAAATTCGATGTGCAGAAGAACATGAACACATGCAAGCCTCTAGCTTGAATCACAAATCGCCGCAGTGCTAAGGCCTAGTGCATACTTCGTCGCCGCGACAGAGAGTGCTGAACGACGTGATCGGTGGTAGGCCGGTCGCCTGCGAATGGATATCACGCAATACTGCGTCCACGACAAAATACACACTATTTTCTTGACAGAGTGTTTATTTATCTCCTCTCGAAAATAGGGACTAATCTTCTATCATCCAACACAGGCTCGTGTGTGGGTGCTCAACACGAAGCTGGAATTCATTTCGTCTTCTCCCTCTTTACCTAAATATTCTATATGTGAGGTGATTTTGTTCAATTTCAGATTTGACTAAAACTTCACCTCTGGAGACTTTTAAGGCAGTGATCATTGATAAGATACTTCTTTCTGATATTTCAAAATCCTGTAAGGTGGCTGATTGACGTTTTATACACCGTAAAGATCGCGAATCATAAAAAGCTGAACCGATGGTGATTTCCGTAGTGATCAGCACCCAAAAAGACCCATTCTAGGCAAGGTTGAAAAAATTTCAAGTGAATTTCGAAATGTGGATTCGCGCCAGTTTCTGCGAAATTCGACATCACTTTTCCATTTTCGTGGTATTTGCTCTATAGTTGTACACGAAAGAAATTTTCGAAGGATTTTTCGAAATTTTTTTCGTTCGTTCGAAAATTCGTCGAACGAAATTTTTTCAGACTCCGTTCGTTCGAGCTTTTGCCAAACGAAAATTTTTCGAAATTCGTTCGTTCGGAATTTTTTCGAACAAATTTCGAAAGTTCCGACGAATTTCGAAAAAAATACGAAATTTCGAAAAAAATCGAAATTTCGATTAGTTTCGAATTTCGTTCGTTCGACCTCCGAAATTTTTAAAGTTTTTCGAAAATCGTTCGTTCAAATTTTTTTCGAACGAAATTTTCTCAATTTTCGTTCGTTCGAATTGTTTTCGAAATTGTACAATTATAATTTGCTCTCAAAATAGAGTGTCTCTCTTTATGATTTTCAATGCGAACATAATTCGGACAAGGAGTAGTGCATTGCATTTAAAAAAAAGCATGAAAGAAGAAAATGTGGAGTGATCGAAATCATGAAGAAATCCATGGTAGTATTCGGAATATGAATACCTTCGAGTGGCCGATCGTCGTTATATAATCTAACAAGAAAGAACTGTCGATTAGAACACATACGAAACGAATACGAGGCTATTTACCAACCAAAAACTTTTGAAACAAACGTATTATTGCCTTCCAGGTCGGATGTCTGGCGTTTACGTCGCGGTGTCGTAGTGCAGTGCACGACGACACGACACACCATCCAGACGGCGCTAAACAGCGCGCACATTGTGGAAAAGTGTAGATTGGCCGCGACACAGGCACGACACAGTCGCGCATAGCAGCTCCCACTAGATTGGCCGCGCGCGACGATTGTCAGTGCTAGACGCGATCGATCACTGCGCTGGGCGCGGCGGGTTGTACCAGTTCCTACACCGCGACCCCGTCGCCGCGACAGAAGTATGCACTAGGCCTAATAGACAATGATATGAAGTCGACCATTGGAAGCGATGAGAACGCAAGTATGTAGACACGCTTCTAAATTGTGTTCATTCAAAAACTTGTAATTGTCTTCTTCACAGCCTGTACAGGCCAGCAGGAAGGTCGGGAAAGCATGGCTTGAATAGAGCCAGAAACTTCTCATCTTCCGGTGTTTCCAATAAAGTTATTCTGCGAACATTTCTTGTTCTTATGCTACGAAATTATCGTTCCAAAGCCGGAGCCTCATCTAGCTAAATTCGAAAGAAGGCGGGGAGCAACAACATATATCTGGCGGTAACTAACAAAATTCTCCATCTTTGGAAGTATCAGTGTTAGCTCGCACGTCTTGCCTGGAATTAGAGCTCGTTAGACCCCAATCGATTGCTGGTGATTTCAAAAGATGTGGCATAAAGTTAAAGCAACTTTTGCAAGGTTCTGATCAAAACGCAGCTCCAGTTTGCTCGCTCACACACAATTTTTTCAACACCATACCTCTCTCTTTGTTGGTGTGTCCAAGTGAAAGATAGAACCTCTAAAAACAATTCTAGTAAAACACGTACGACGGTGAAAATGATCAGAAATAATTAAAATGTTCAGGAGCAATTTGAAAATCGCCTCATGCGCGAGTGCCGTTTATTCTCAGATAAAAACTCTGAATGGCAGTAGGTTGGTCCGTCATCTAGATGACGGAAGAACAAGAGGTAAACATTAATAGCAAGGGAAAGGGAATACAGGACGTACTCTGAAGAGAGCATAGCGCTTAAAAGCTGCGGCCTGCTGCAAGGATGTTCTCGTCTGACTATGAGTGAGAGGTAATCTGTGAAACAGTACAAGTACATAATCGAAGTACCTTTCAGAACGGAACTGTAGCTGAAATCCTCTAAGTTTTCGTTAACGTGTTCGAATCAATCTTTAATGCGGCGCTAGTAATTCTTTGTTGACATCGGTCTCTTGAGCTGGGTCAGTGCTTGCGAGTGCCTTACGTCGCCTTTGATGCGAAATTAGACATGTGAAGAGTAAAGCAGAGTTGCATCAGGGTCCAGCACGCGATGCACTGAAACTTTGCTTAGAACACGCTCAGACTCCTTTGTTGGGGGTTTTATTGTTGATTCGTTCAGAGCCCTCACCTAACAGAATATTCGATCTGTGGCATTTTTCTCCGCTTTTCCCGCACCACTATCCAATAGTTGTTTTGGTGCTACTTTCAATTTTATCAAATACCTCTAGTGTGAAGCCTCAAACTGCGCGCTGTACTCTGAACAGTAATAGCCTGAGACTCAAGAATAAGTGGCCCTTTCATCTCAGAGGCCTGAACTCCTTATTTTCAGTGTCCTACATTTTAATCGCCTCTTCAGATCGGATGAACGCCTGGAAAATGACCCGTGAGCAATATACACAAAATACTCAAGCAGCTACTGGTAGCAGCAACTGTATATAATGCTTGCTGACAGAACAGTAAAGGAAATTTCTGATAAAAGCAGGGAAATCAGACAACAAACACTGACCTCACATCGTACAACCTTTTACTAAAGATCCCATTCTTTTCTTGTTGGATAATTAATAGCGCAGCTTCTGTGACGCTCAAAGAGTTGAACTAGATGCAGTTGAATAGAGATCACACCTCAATCGTCTGCTGTTTCTCGTTTTAGGGCTCGAAAACCAAATCATATCTAGTAGTGAAATCAGCGGAAACAAAGTTAACAACTAAGGAAAATGATAAAACACAGAATGTATTGAGCCTGCGGCATGCTCTTCCTCGTGATCGACCACTTCTTCGCCTTCCTCAAACCGATCAAGTGACCGTCGCTCAGCAGACAACAAAATGCGAGACACAGTTTTCGACGGAGAACTGTCTTCAAGTGCTCTTTTGACCCCCACCAGATCTCGATTACGTGACTTCAGAACCGACATAATGTTAACGAACATTTGGAATGAAAATGGACTGAAATTCTGAGCGGCGTTGTAATGAGTAAAATTAAAACTGCTCGAAATCGCTCATTGCTCACACCGTTTTATTATATTTACACCGGCCAAAGCGCCGCTTCGCGGCGCTTTGTCCGGGAACCGTATGCAGGGGGGTTGGCGCCGCTTCGCGGCGGTCGGCCCTGGTACCGGGTAGCCCTTCTGAACAAATCAAATCAATCGCGATCAGCAAAAAAAACCCGGCCAAAGCGCCGCTTCGCGGCGCTTTGTCCGGGAACCGTATCGGGGTTCGCGCCGCTTCGCGGCGCTCTCTGCCCTGATACCGGGTAGCCCTTCTGAACAAATTAAATCAATCGCGATCAGCAAAAAACCCCGGCAAAGCGCCGCTTCGCGGCGCTTAGTCCGGGAACCGTATCTGGGGGTCGCGCCGCTTCGCGGCGCTCTGCCCTGATCCCGGGTAGCCCTTCTGAACAAATTAAGTCAATCGCGATCAGCAAAAAAAAAACCCCGGTCAAAGCGCCGCTTCGCGGCGCTTTGTCCGGGAACCGTATGCAGGGGGGTTCGCGCCGCTTCGCGGCGCTCTGCCCTGATACCGGGTAGCCCTTCTGAACAAATTAAATCAATCGCGATCAGCAAAAAACCCCGGCCAAAGCGCCGCTTCGCGGCGCTTTGTCCGGGAACCGTATCTGATGGGGTTCGCGCCGCTTCGCGGCGCTCTGCCCTGATACCGGGTAGCCCTTCTGAACAAATTAAATCAATCGCGATCGGCAAAAAAAACCCCGGCCAAGCGCCGCTTCGCGGCGCTTTGTCCGGGAACCGTATGCAGGGGGTTCGCGCCGCTTCGCGGCCATCTGCCCTGATACCGGGTAGCCCTTCTGAACAAATTAAATCAATCGCGATCAGCAAAAAAAAACCCGGCCAAAGCGCCGCTTCGCGGCGCTTTGTCCGGGAACCATATGCAGGAGGGTTCGCGCCGCTTCGCGGCGCTCTGCCCTGATACCGGGTAGCCCTTCTGAACAAATTAAATCAATCGCGATCAGCAAAAAAACCCCGGCCAAAGCGCCGCTTCGCGGCGCTTTGTCCGGGAACCGCATATGCAGGGAGGGTTCGCGCCGCTTCGCGGCGCTCTGCCCTGATACCGGGTAGCCCTTCTGAACAAATTAAATCAATCGCGATCAGCAAAAAAAACCCCGGCCAAAGCGCCGCTTCGCGGCGCTTTTGTCCCAGGAAACCGCTGCTCTGGGGGGTTCGCGCCGCTTCGCGGCCCTCTGCCCTGATACCGGGTAGCCCTTCTGAACAAATTAAATCAATCGCGACCAGCAAAAAAAAACCCCGGCCAAAGCGCCGCTTCGCGGCGCTTTGTCCGAACCGTATGCAGGGGTTCGCGCCGCTTCGCGGCGCTCTGCCCTGATACCGGGTAGCCCTTCTGAACAAATTAAATCAATCGCGATCAGCAAAAAAAAAACCCGGCCAAAGCGCCGCTTCGCGGCCCCTTGTCCGGGGACCGTATCTGAGGGGTTCGCGCCGCTTCGCGGCGCTCTGCCCTGATACCGGGTAGCCCTTCTGAACAAATTAAATCAATCGCGATCAGCAAAAAAAACCCCGGCCAAAGCGCCGCTTCGCGGCGCTTTGTCCAGGAACCGTATCTGGGGGGTTCGCGCCGCTTCGCGGCGCTCTGCCCTGATACCGGGTAGCCCTTCTGAACAAATTAAATCAATCGCGATCAGCAAAAAAAACCCCGGCAAAGCGCCGCTTCGCGGCGCTTGTCGGTCAGAAATCATATGCAGGGGTTCGCGCCGCTTCGCGGCGCTCTGCCCTGATACCGGGTAGCCCTTCTGAACAAATTAAATCAATCGCGATCAGCAAAAAAAAACCCCGGCCAAAGCGCCGCTTCGCGGCGCGTCCGGGAACCGTATGCAGGGGTTCGCGCCGCTTCGCGGCGCTCTGCCCTGATACCGGGTAGCCCTTCTGAACAAATTAAATCAATCGCGATCAGCAAAAAAAACCCGGCCAAAGCGCCGCTTCGCGGCGCTTTGTCCCAGGCTCGCTCTGCAGGGGTTCGCGCCGCTTCGCGGCGCTCTGCCCTGATACCGGGTAGCCCTTCTGAACAAATTAAATCAATCGCGATCAGCAAAAAAAACCCTGGCCAAAGCGCCGCTTCGCGGCTTTGTCCAGTCAGGAACCGTATCTGGGGGGTTCGCGCCGCTTCGCGGCGCTCTGCTGATACCGGGTAGCCCTTCTGAACAAATTAAATCAATCGCGATCAGCAAAAAAAACCCGGCCAAAGCGCCGCTTCGCGGCGCTTTGTCCAGGAACCGCTCTGCAGGGGTTCGCGCCGCTTCGCGGCGCTCTCTGCCTGATACCGGGTAGCCCTTCTGAACAAATTAAATCAATCGCGATCAGCAAAAAAAAACCCCGGCCAAAGCGCCGCTTCGCGGCGCTTTGTCCGGGAACCGTATGCAGGGGGGTTTGGGCCGCTTCGCGGCGCTCTGCCCTGATACCGGGTAGCCCTTCTGAACAAATTAAATCAATCGCGATCAGCAAAAAAAAAACCCCGGCCAAAGCGCCGCTTCGCGGCGCTCTGCCCTGATACCGGGTAGCCCTTCTGAACAAATTAAATCAATCGCGATCAGCAAAAAAAAACCCGGCCAAAGCGCCGCTTCGCGGCGCTTTGTCCAGGCTCATATCTGGGGGGTTCGCGCCGCTTCGCGGCGCTCTGCCCTGATACCGGGTAGCCCTTCTGAACAAATTAAATCAATCGCGATCAGCAAAAAAAAAACCCCGGCCAAAGCGCCGCTTCGCGGCGCTTTGTCCGGGAACCATGCTATCTGAGGGGTTCGCGCCGCTTCGCGGCGCTCTGCCTGATCCCGGGTAGCCCTTCTGAACAAATTAAATCAATCGCGATCAGCAAAAAAAACCCCGGCCAAAGCGCCGCTTCGCGGCGCTTTGTCCGGGAACCGTATGCAGGGGGGTTCGCGCCGCTTCGCGGCGCTCTGCCCTGATACCGGGTAGCCCTTCTGAACAAATTAAATCAATCGCGATCAGCAAAAAAAAAAAACCCGGCCAAAGCGCCGCTTCGCGGCGCTTTGTCCGGGAACCGTATGCAGGGGGGTTCGCGCCGCTTCGCGGCGCTCTGCCCTGATACCGGGTAGCCCTTCTGAACAAATTAAATCAATCGCGATCAGCAAAAAAAAACCCGGCCAAAGCGCCGCTTCGCGGCGCTTTGTCCGGGAACCGTATGCAGGGGGGTTCGCGCCGCTTCGCGGCGCTCTGCCCTGATACCGGGTAGCCCTTCTGAACAAATTAAATCAATCGCGATCAGCAAAAAAAAACCCCGGCCAAAGCGCCGCTTCGCGGCGCTTTGTCCGGGAACCGTATGCAGGGGGGTTCGCGCCGCTTCGCGGCGCTCTGCCCTGATACCGGGTAGCCCTTCTGAACAAATTAAATCAATCGCGATCAGCAAAAAAAACCCCGGCCAAAGCGCCGCTTCGCGGCGCTTTGTCCAGGAACCGTATCTGGGGGTTCGCGCCGCTTCGCGGCGCTCTGCCCTGATACCGGGTAGCCCTTCTGACCAAATTAAATCCACCGCCATCAGCAAAAACAACCCGCCCAAAGCGCCGCTTCGCGGCGCTTTGTCCGGGAACCGTATGCAGGGGGGTTCGCGCCGCTTCGCGGCGCTCTGCCCTGATACCGGGTAGCCCTTCTGAACAAATTAAATCAATCGCGATCAGCAAAAAAAAAAACCCCGGCCAAAGCGCCGCTTCGCGGCGCCTTGTCCAGGCTCATATACAGGGGTCCGCGCCGCTCCGCGGCGTTCTGCCCTGATACCGGGTAGCCCTTCTGAACAAATTAAATCAATCGCGATCAGCAAAAAAAAACCCCGGCCAAAGCGCCGCTTCGCGGCGCTTTGTTCGGGAACCGTATGCAGAAGGTTCGCGCCGCTTCGCGGCGCTCCGCCCTGATACCGGGTAGCCCTTCTGAACAAATTAAATCAATCGCGATCAGCAAAAAAAAAAACCCCCCCGGCCAAAGCGCCGCTTCGCGGCGCTTTGTCCCGGAATTTCGCTATCTGGGGGGTTCGCGCCGCTTCGCGGCGCTCTGCCCTGATACCGGGTAGCCCTTCTGAACAAATTAAATCAATCGCGATCAGCAAAAAAAAACCCGAGCCAAAGGCACGCTTCGCGGCGCTTTGTCCGGGAACCGTATCTGGGGTTCGCGCCGCTTCGCGGCGCTCTGCCCTGATACCGTGTAGCCCTTCTGAACAAATTAAATCAATCGCGATCAGCAAAAAAAAAAAACCAGGCCAAAGCGCAGCTTCGCGGCGCTTTGTCCGGGAACCGTAAGCAGGGGGTTTGAGGCGCTTCGCGGGGCTCTGCCCCTGATACCGGGTAGCCCTTCTGAACAAATTAAATCAATCGCGATCAGCAAAAAAACTCCCCGGCCAAAGCGGCGCTTCGCGGCGCTTTGTCCGGGAACCGTATGCAGGGGGTTCGCGCCGCTTCGCGGCGCTCTGCCCTGATACCGGGTAGCCCTTCTGAACAAATTAAATCAATCGCGATCAGCAAAAAAAAACCCCGGCCAAAGCGCCGCTTCGCGGCGCTCTGCCCTGATACCGGGTAGCCCTTCTGAACAAATTAAATCAATCGCGATCAGCAAAAAAAAAAACCCGGCCAAAGCGCCGCTTCGCGGCGCTTTGTCCAGAACCGTATGCTCTGAGGGGTTCGCGCCGCTTCGCGGCGCTCTGCCCTGATACCGGGTAGCCCTTCTGAACAAATTAAATCAATCGCGATCAGCAAAAAAAACCCCGGCCAAAGCGCCGCTTCGCGGCGCTTTGTCCCGGAACCGTATGGGTTCGCGCCGCTTCGCGGCGCTCTGCCCCTGATACCGGGTAGCCCTTCTGAACAAATTAAATCAATCGCGATCAGCAAAAAAACCCCGGCCAAAGCGCCGCTTCGCGGCGCTTTGTCCGGGAACCATATCTGAGGGGTTCGCGCCGCTTCGCGGCGCTCTGCCCTGATACCGGGTAGCCCTTCTGAACAAATTAAATCAATCGCGATCAGCAAAAAAAACCCCGGCCAAAGCGCCGCTTCGCGGCGCTTTGTCCGGGAACCGTATCTGGGGGGTTCGCGCCGCTTCGCGGCGCTCTGCCCTGATACCGGGTAGCCCTTCTGAACAAATTAAATCAATCGCGATCAGCAAAAAAAAACCCCGGCCAAAGCGCCGCTTCGCGGCGCTTTGTCCAGGAACCGTATGGGGGGTTCGCGCCGCTTCGCGGCGCTCTGCCCTGATACCGGGTAGCCCTTCTGAACAAATTAAATCAATCGCGATCAGCAAAAAAAAACCCCGGCCAAAGCGCCGCTTCGCGGCGCTTTGTCCGGGAACCGTCTGCAGGGGTTCGCGCCGCTTCGCGGCGCTCTGCCCTGATACCGGGTAGCCCTTCTGAACAAATTAAATCAATCGCGATCAGCAAAAAAACCCCGGCCAAAGCGCCGCTTCGCGGCGCTTTGTCCGGGAACCGTATGCAGGGGTTCGCGCCGCTTCGCGGCGCTCTGCCCTGATACCGGGTAGCCCTTCTGAACAAATTAAATCAATCGCGATCAGCAAAAAAAAAACCAAGGCCAAAGCGGCGGTTCGCGGCCCCTTGTCCGGGAAGCGTATCTGGGGGTTCGCGCCGCTTCGCGGCGCTCTGCCCTGATACCGGGTAGCCCTTCTGAACAAATTAAATCAATCGCGATCAGCAAAAAAAAAACCCGGCCAAAGCGCCGCTTCGCGGCGCTTTGTCCGGGAACCGTATGCAGGGGGGTTCGCGCCGCTTCGCGGCGCTCTGCCCTGATACCGGGTAGCCCTTCTGAACAAATTAAATCAATCGCGATCAGCAAAAAAAAACCCCGGCCAAAGCGCCGCTTCGCGGCGCTCTGCCCTGATACCGGGTAGCCCTTCTGAACAAATTAAATCAATCGCGATCAGCAAAAAAAAAACCCCGGCCAAAGCGCCGCTTCGCGGCGCTTTGTCCGGGAACCGTATGCAGGGGGTTCGCGCCGCTTCGCGGCGCTCTGCCCTGATACCGGGTAGCCCTTCTGAACAAATTAAATCAATCGCGATCAGCAAAAAAAAACCCCGGCCAAAGCGCCGCTTCGCGGCGCTTTGTCCGGGAACCGTATGCAGGGGGGTTCGCGCCGCTTCGCGGCGCTCTGCCCTGATACCGGGTAGCCCTTCTGAACAAATTAAATCAATCGCGATCAGCAAAAAAAAACCCGGCCAAAGCGCCGCTTCGCGGCGCTTTGTCCAGAACCGTATCTGGGGTTCGCGCCGCTTCGCGGCGCTCTGCCCTGATACCGGGTAGCCCTTCTGAACAAACTAAATCAATCGCGATCAGCAAAAAAAACCCCGGCCAAAGCGCCGCTTCGCGGCGCTTTGTCCGGGAACCGTATGCAGGGGGTTCGCGCCGCTTCGCGGCGCTCTGCCCTGATACCGGGTAGCCCTTCTGAACAAATTAAATCAATCGCGATCAGCAAAAAAAACCCCGGCCGAAGCGCCGCTTCGCGGCGCTTTGTCCCAGAACCGCTGCTCTGGGGGTTCGCGCCGCTTCGCGGCGCTCTGCCCTGATACCGGGTAGCCCTTCTGAACAAATTAAATCAATCGCGATCAGCAAAAAAAACCCGGCCAAGCGCCGCTTCGCGGCGCTTTGTCCGGGAACCGTATGCAGGGGGTTCGCGCCGCTTCGCGGCGCTCTGCCCTGATACCGGTTAGCCCTTCTGAACAAATTAAATCAATCACGATCAGCAAAAAAAACCCCCGGCCAAAGCGCCGCTTCCCGGCGCTTTGTCCGGGAACCGCTATGGGTTCGCGCCGCTTCGCGGCGCTCTGCCCTGATACCGGGTAGCCCTTCTGAACAAATTAAATCAATCGCGATCAGCAAAAAAAACTGGCCAAAGCGCCGCTTCGCGGCGCTTTGTCCGGAATCGCTATCTGGGGGTTCGCGCCGCTTCGCGGCGCTCTGCCCTGATACCGGGTAGCCCTTCTGAACAAATTAAATCAATCGCGATCAGCAAAAAAAGAACCCCCGGTCAAAGCGAAGCTTCGCGGCGCTTTGTCCGGGAACCGTATGGGGTTCGCGCCGCGTCGCGGCGCTCTGCCCTGATACCGGGTAGCCCTTCTGAACAAATTAAATCAATCGCGATCAGCAAAAAAAAACCCGGCCAAAGCGCCGCTTCGCGGCGCTTTGTCCGGGAACCATGCTCTGAGGGGTCCGCGCCGCTTCGCGGCGCTCTGCCCTGATACCGGGTAGCCCTTCTGAACAAATTAAATCAATCGCGATCAGCAAAAAAAAAAACCCCGGCCAAAGCGCCGCTTCGCGGCGCTCTGCCCTGATACCGGGTAGCCCTTCTGAACAAATTAAATCAATTGAGATCAGCAAAAAAAAAACCCGGCCAAGCGCCGCTTCGCGGCGCTTTGTCCAGGAACCGTATGCTGGGGTTCGCGCCGCTTCGCGGCGCTCTGCCCTGATACCGGGTAGCCCTTCTGAACAAATTAAATCAATCGCGATCAGCAAAAAAAAAAACCCCGGCCAAAGCGCCGCTTCGCGGCGCTTTGTCCGGGAACCATATCTGGGGGGTTCGCGCCGCTTCGCGGCGCTCTGCCCTGATACCGGGTAGCCCTTCTGAACAAATTAAATCAATCGCGATCAGCAAAAAAAAAACCCCGGCCAAAGCGCCGCTTCGCGGCGCTTTGTCCGGGAACCGTATGCAGGGGGGTTCGCGGCGCTCTGCCCTGATACCGGGTAGCCCTTCTGAACAAATTAAATCAATCGCGATCAGCAAAAAAAAAAACCCGGCCAAAGCGCCGCTTCGCGGCGCTCTGTCCGGGAACCGCTATGCACGGGGTTCGCGCCGCTTCGCGGCGCTCTGCTGATACCGGGTAGCCCTTCTGAACAAATTAAATCAATCGCGATCAGCAAAAAACCCCGGCCAAAGCGCCGCTTCGCGGCGCTTTGTCCGGGAACCGTATGCAGGGGTTCGCGCCGCTTCGCGGCGCTCTGCCCTGATACCGGGTAGCCCTTCTGAACAAATTAAATCAATCGCGATCAGCAAAAAAAACCCCGGCCAAAGCGCCGCTTCGCGGCGCTTTGTCCGGGAACCGTATGCAGGGGGTTCGCGCCGCTTCGCGGCGCTCTGCCCTGATACCGGGTAGCCCTTCTGAACAAATTAAATCAATCGCGATCAGCAAAAAAAACCCGGCCAAAGCGCCGCTTCGCGGCGCTTTGTCCGGGAACCGTATGCAGGGGGTTCGGGCCGCTTCGCGGCGCTCTGCCCTGATACCGGGTAGCCCTTCTGAACAAATTAAATCAATCGCGATCAGCAAAAAAAAAACCCGGCCAAAGCGCCGCTTCGCGGCGCTTTGTCCGGGAACCGCTATGCAGGGGGGTTCGCGCCGCTTCGCGGCGCTCTGCCCTGATACCGGGTAGCCCTTCTGAACAAATTAAATCAATCGCGATCAGCAAAAAAAACCCCGGCCAAAGCGCCGCTTCGCGGCGCTTTGTCCGGGAACCGTATGCAGGAGGGTTCGCGCCGCTTCGCGGCGCTCTGCCCTGATACCGGGTAGCCCTTCTGAACAAATTAAATCAATCGCGATCAGCAAAAAAAACCGGCCAAAGCGCCGCTTCGCGGCGCTTTGTCCGGGAACCGCTATGCAGGGGTTCGCGCCGCTTCGCGGCGCTCTGCCCTGATACCGGGTAGCCCTTCTGAACAAATTAAATCAATCGCGATCAGCAAAAAAAAACCCGGCCAAAGCGCCGCTTCGCGGCGCTTTGTCCGGGAACCGTATGCAGGTTCGCGCCGCTTCGCGGCGCTCTGCCCTGATACCGGGTAGCCCTTCTGAACAAATTAAATCAATCGCGATCAGCAAAAAACCCCGGCCAAAGCGCCGCTTCGCGGCGCTTTGTCCGGGAACCGTATGCAGGGGTTCGCGCCGCTTCGCGGCGCTCTGCCCTGATACCGGGTAGCCCTTCTGAACAAATTAAATCAATCGCGATCAGCAAAAAAAAAACCCCGGCCAAAGCGCCGCTTCGCGGCGCTTTGTCCGGGAACCGTATGCAGGGGTTCGCGCCGCTTCGCGGCGCTCTGCCCTGATACCGGGTAGCCCTTCTGAACAAATTAAATCAATCGCGATCAGCAAAAAAACCCCGGCCAAAGCGCCGCTTCGCGGCGCTTTGTCCGGGAACCGTATGCAGGGGTTCGCGCCGCTTCGCGGCGCTCTGCCCTGATACCGGGTAGCCCTTCTGAACAAATTAAATCAATCGCGATCAGCAAAAAAACCCCGGCCAAAGCGCCGCTTCGCGGCGCTTTGTCCGGGAACCGTATCTGAGGGGTTCGCGCCGCTTCGCGGCGCTCTGCCCTGATACCGGGTAGCCCTTCTGAACAAATTAAATCAATCGCGATCAGCAAAAAAAAACCCGGCCAAAGCGCCGCTTCGCCGCGCTTTGTCCGGGAGGCGTATGCTCTGGGGGGCTCGCGCCGCTTCGCGGCGCTCTGCCCTGATACCGGGTAGCCCTTCTGAACAAATTAAATCAATCGCGATCAGCAAAAAAAAAAACCCAGGCCAAAGCGCCGCTTCGCGGGGCTTTGTCCGGGAACCGTATGCAGAGGGGTTGGGCCGCTTCGCGGCGCTCTGCCCCGGTACCCGGGAGCCCTTCTGAACAAATTAAATCAATCGCGATCAGCAAAAAACCCCGGCCAAAGCGCCGCTTCGCGGCCCTTTGTCCGGGAACCGTATGCAGAGGGTTCGCGCCGCTTCGCGGCGCCCTGCCCTGATACCGGGTAGCCCTTCTGAACAAATTAAATCAATCGCGATCAGCAAAAAAAACCCCGGCCAAAGCGCCGCTTCGCGGCGCTTTGTCCGAGAAGCTCCGTATGCAGGGGTTCGCGCCGCTTCGCGGCGCTCTGCCCTGATACCGGGTAGCCCTTCTGAACAAATTAAATCAATCGCGATCAGCAAAAAAACCCGGCCAAAGCGCCGCGTCGCGGCGCCTTGTGCGGGGGCCGTATGCAGGGGGGTTCGCGCCGCCTCGCGGCGCACTGCCCTGATACCGGGTAGCCCTTCTGAACAAATTAAATCAATCGCGATCAGCAAAAAAAAACCCCCGGCCAAAGCGCAGCTTCGCGGCGCTTTGTCCGGGAACCGTATCTGGGGTTCGCGCCGCTTCGCGGCGCTCTGCCCTGATACCGGGTAGCCCTTCTGAACAAATTAAATCAATCGCGATCAGCAAAAAAACCCGGCCAAAGCGCCGCTTCGCGGCGCTTTGTCCGGGAACCGTATCTGAGGGGTTCGCGCCGCTTCGCGGCGCTCTGCCCTGATACCGGGTAGCCCTTCTGAACAAATTAAATCAATCGCGATCAGCAAACCCGGCCAAAGCGCCGCTTCGCGGCGCTTTGTCCGGGAACCGTATGCAGGGGGTTCTCGCCGCTTCGCGGCGCTCTGCCCTGATACCGGGTAGCCCTTCTGAACAAATTAAATCAATCGCGATCAGCAAAAAAAAACCCCCGCCAAAGCGCCCCTTCGCCGCGCTTTGTCCGGAACCGTATCTGGGGGTTCGCGCCGCTTCGCGGCGCTCTGCCCTGATACCGGGTAGCCCTTCTGAACAAATTAAATCAATCGCGATCAGCAAAAAAAAAACCCCGGCCAAAGCGCCGCTTCGCGGCGCTTTGTCCGGGAACCGTATGCAGGGGGGTTCGCGCCGCTTCGCGGCGCTCTGCCCTGATACCGGGTAGCCCTTCTGAACAAATTAAATCAATCGCGATCAGCAAAAAAACCCGGCCAAAGCGCCGCTTCGCGGCGCGTCCGGGAACCGTATGTCTGGGGGTTCGCGCCGCTCCGCGGCGCCCTGCCCTGATACCGGGTAGCCCTTCTGAACAAATTAAATCAATCGCGATCAGCAAAAAAAAAACCCGGCCAAAGCGCCGCTTCGCGGCGCTTTGTCCGGGAACCGTATGCAGGGGGGTTCGCGCCGCTTCGCGGCGCTCTGCCCTGATACCGGGTAGCCCTTCTGAACAAATTAAATCAATCGCGATCAGCAAAAAAAAAACCCCGGCCAAAGCGCCGCTTCGCGGCGCTCTGCCCTGATACCGGGTAGCCCTTCTGAACAAATTAAATCAATCGCGATCAGCAAAAAAAAAACCACGCCAAAGCGCCGCTTCGCGGCCCCTTGTCCGGGGACCGCTATCTGGGGTTCGCGCCGCTTCGCGGCGCTCTGCCCTGATACCGGGTAGCCCTTCTGAACAAATTAAATCAATCGCGATCAGCAAAAAAACCCGGCCAAAGCGCCGCTTCGCGGCGCTTTGTCCGGGAACCGTATGCAGGGGTTCGCGCCGCTTCGCGGCGCTCTGCCCTGATACCGGGTAGCCCTTCTGAACAAATTAAATCAATCGCGATCAGCAAAAAAAAAACCCCGGCCAAAGCGCCGCTTCGCGGCGCTTTGTCCGGGAACCATGCTCTGGGGGTTCGCGCCGCTTCGCGGCGCTCTGCCTGATACCGGGTAGCCCTTCTGAACAAATTAAATCAATCGCGATCAGCAAAAAAAAACCCGGCAAGCGCCGCTTCGCGGCGCTTTGTCCGGGAACCGTATGCTGGGGGTTCGCGCCGCTTCGCGGCGCTCTGCCCTGATACCGGGTAGCCCTTCTGAACAAATTAAATCAATCGCGATCAGCAAAAAAAAAAACCCGGCCAAAGCGCCGCTTCGCGGCGCGCGTCAGGCTCGCATATCTGGGGTTCGCGCCGCTTCGCGGCGCTCTGCCCTGATACCGGGGAGCCCTTCTGAACAAATTAAATCAATCGCGATCAGCAAAAAAAAAACCCAGCCCAAGCGCCGCTTCGCGGCGCTTTGTCCGGGAACCGTATCTGGGGGTTCGCGCCGCTTCGCGGCGCTCTGCCCTGATACCGGGTAGCCCTTCTGAACAAATTAAATCAATCGCGATCAGCAAAAAAAAACCCCGGCCAAAGCGCCGCTTCGCGCGCGCGTCCAGAAGGCTCATGTCTGGGGGGTTCGCGCCGCTTCGCGGCGCTCTGCCCTGATACCGGGTAGCCCTTCTGAACAAATTAAATCAATCGCGATCAGCAAAAAAAAACCCCGGCCAAAGCGCCGCTTCGCGGCGCTTTGTCCCAGGAACCGTATGCTGAGGGTTCGCGCCGCTTCGCGGCGCTCTGCCCTGATACCGGGTAGCCCTTCTGAACAAATTAAATCAATCGCGATCAGCAAAAAAAAACCCAGGCCAAAGCGGAGCTTCGCGACGCCTTGTCCCGGAACCGCATGCAGGGGTTCGCGCCGCTTCGCGGCGCTCTGCCCTGATACCGGGTAGCCCTTCTGAACAAATTAAATCAATCGCGATCAGCAAAAAAAACCCCGGCCAAAGCGCCGCTTCGCGGCACTTTGTCCCAGGAACCGTATGCAGGGGGTTCGCGCCGCTTCGCGGCGCTCTGCCCTGATACCGGGTAGCCCTTCTGAACAAATTAAATCAATCGCGATCAGCAAAAAACCCGGCCAAAGCGCCGCTTCGCGGCGCTTTGTCCCAGGGAACCATGTCTGGGGGGTTCGCGCCGCTTCGCGGCGCTCTGCCTGATACCGGGTAGCCCTTCTGAACAAATTAAATCAATCGCGATCAGCAAAAAAAAAACCCGGCCAAAGCGCCGCTTCGCGGCGCTTTGTCCGGGAACCGTATGCAGGGGGGTTCGCGCCGCTTCGCGGCGCTCTGCCCTGATACCGGGTAGCCCTTCTGAACAAATTAAATCAATCGCGATCAGCAAAAAAAAAACCCCCGGCCAAAGCGCCGCTTCGCGGCGCTTTGTCCGGGAACCGTATGCAGGGGGGTTCGCGCCGCTTCGCGGCGCTCTGCCCTGATACCGGGTAGCCCTTCTGAACAAATTAAATCAATCGCGATCAGCAAAAAAAAAACCCCGGCCAAAGCGCCGCTTCGCGGCGCTTTGTCCGGGAACCATGTATGAGGGGTTCGCGCCGCTCCGCGGCGCTCTGCCCTGATACCGGGTAGGCCTTCTGAACAAATTAAATCAATCACGACCAGCAAAAAAAAACCCCCCCGGCCAAAGCGCCGCTTCGCGGCGCTTTGTTCGGGAACCGTATGCAGAAGGGTTCGCGCCGCTTCGCGGCGCTCCGCCCTGATACCGGGTAGCCCTTCTGAACAAATTAAATCAATCGCGATCAGCAAAAAAAAACCCCCCCCCCGGCCAAAGCGCCGCTTCGCGCGGCTTTGTCTGGGAACCGTATGGGGTTCGCGCCGCTTCGCGGCGCTCTGCCCTGATACCGGGTAGCCCTTCTGAACAAATTAAATCAATCGCGATCAGCAAAAAAAAACCCGGCCAAAGCGCCGCTTCGCGGCGCTTTGTCTGGGAACCGTATGCAGGGGGGTTCGCGCCGCTTCGCGGCGCTCTGCCCTGATACCGGGTAGCCCTTCTGAACAAATTAAATCAATCGCGATCAGCAAAAAAAAAACCCCGGCCAAAGCGCCGCTTCGCGGCGCTTTGTCCGGGAACTCGCTATCTGGGGGGTTCGCGCCGCTTCGCGGCGCTCTGCCCTGATACCGGGTAGCCCTTCTGAACAAATTAAATCAATCGCGATCAGCAAAAAAAACCCGGCCAAAGCGCCGCTTCGCGGCGCTTTGTCCGGGAACCGTATGCAGGGGTTCGCGCCGCTTCGCGGCGCTCTGCCCTGATACCGGGTAGCCCTTCTGAACAAATTAAATCAATCGCGATCAGCAAAAAAACCCGGCCAAAGCGCCGCTTCGCGGCGCTTTGTCCGGGAACCATATGCAGGGGTTCGCGCCGCTTCGCGGCGCTCTGCCCTGATACCGGGTAGCCCTTCTGAACAAATTAAATCAATCGCGATCAGCAAAAAAAACCCCGGCCAAAGCGCCGCTTCGCGGCGCTTTGTCCGGGAACCGTATCTGGGGGGTTCGCGCCGCTTCGCGGCGCTCTGCCCTGATACCGGGTAGCCCTTCTGAACAAATTAAATCAATCGCGATCAGCAAAAAAAAAGCCGGCCAAAGCGCCGCTTCGCGGCGCTTTGTCCGGGAACCGTATCTGGGGGGTTCGCGCCGCTTCGCGGCGCTCTGCCCTGATACCGGGTAGCCCTTCTGAACAAATTAAATCAATCGCGATCAGCAAAAAAAATAACCCCGGCCAAAGCGCCGCTTCGCGGCGCTTTGTCCGGGAACCGTATGCAGGGGTTCGCGCCGCTTCGCGGCGCTCTGCCCTGATACCGGGTAGCCCTTCTGAACAAATTAAATCAATCGCGATCAGCAAAAAAACCCCGGCCAAGCGCCGCTTCGCGGCGCTTTGTCCCGGGAACCGTATCTGGGGGTTCGCGCCGCTTCGCGGCGCTCTGCCCTGATACCGGGTAGCCCTTCTGAACAAATTAAATCAATCGCGATCAGCAAAAAAAACCCCGGCCAAAGCGCCGCTTCGCGGCGCTTTGTCCGGGAACCGTATGGGGGGTTCGCGCCGCTTCGCGGCGCTCTGCCCTGATACCGGGTAGCCCTTCTGAACAAATTAAATCAATCGCGATCAGCAAAAAAATAACCCCGGCCAAAGCGCCGCTTCGCGGCGCTTTGTCCGGGAACCGTATGCAGGGGTTCGCGCCGCTTCGCGGCGCTCTGCCATGATACCGGGTAGCCCTTTTGAACAAATTAAATCAATCGCGATCAGCAAAAAAAAAACCCAGGCCAAAGCGACGCTTCGCGGCGCTTTGTCCGGGAACCGTATGCAGGGGGGTTCGGGCCGCTTCGCGGCGCTCTGCCCTGATACCGGGTAGCCCTTCTGAACAAATTAAATCAATCGCGATCAGCAAAAAAAAAAAAACCCCGGCCAAAGCGCCGCTTCGCGGCGCTTTGTCCGGGAACTGCTCTGGGGGTTCGCGCCGCTTCGCGGCGCTCTGCCCTGCTACCGGGTCCCCCTTCTCAACAAATTAAATCAATCGCGATCAGCAAAAAAAAAACCCCGGCCAAAGCGCCGCTTCGCGGCGCTTTGTCCGGGAACCGTATGCAGGGGTTCGCGCCGCTTCGCGGCGCTCTGCCCTGATACCGGGTAGCCCTTCTGAACAAATTAAATCAATCGCGATCAGCAAAAACCCTGGCCAAAGCGCCGCTTCGCGGCGCTTTGTCCGGGAACCATATCTGCAGGTTCGCGCCGCTTCGCGGCGCTCTGCCCTGATACCGGGTAGCCCTTCTGAACAAATTAAATCAATCGCGATCAGCAAAAAAAAACCCCGGCCAAAGCGCTGCTTCGCGGCGCTTTGTCCGGGAACCGTATCTGGGGGTTCGCGCCGCTTCGCGGCGCTCTGCCCTGATACCGGGTAGCCCTTCTGAACAAATTAAATCAATCGCGATCAGCAAAAACCCCGGCAAAGCGCCGCTTCGCGGCGCTTTGTCCGGGAACCGTATGCAGGGGTTCGCGCCGCTTCGCGGCGCTCTGCCCTGATACCGGGTAGCCCTTCTGAACAAATTAAATCAATCGCGATCAGCAAAAAAACCCCGGCTAAAGCGCCGCTTCGCGGCGCTTTGTCCGGGAACCGTATGCAGGTCTGCGCCGCTTCGCGGCGCTCTGCCCTGATACCGGGTAGCCCTTCTGAACAAATTAAATCAATCGCGATCAGCAAAAACCCGGCCAAAGCGCCGCTTCGCGGCGTTTGTCCGGGAACCATGTAAGGTGGGTTCGCGCCGCTTCGCGGCGCTCTGCCCTGATACCGGGTAGCCCTTCTGAACAAATTAAACCAATCGCGATCAGCAAAAAAATAACCCCGGCCAAAGCGCTGCTTCGCGGCGCTTTGTCCGGGAACCGTATCTGGGGGGTTCGCGCCGCTTCGCGGCGCTCTGCCCTGATACCGGGTAGCCCTTCTGAACAAATTAAATCAATCGCGATCAGCAAAAAAACCCCGGCAAAGCGCCGCTTCGCGCGCTTTGTCCGGGAACCGTATCTGGGGGTTCGCGCCGCTTCGCGGCGCTCTGCCCTGATACCGGGTAGCCCTTCTGAACAAATTAAATCAATCGCGATCAGCAAAAAAAACCCCCGGCAAAGCGCCGCTTCGCGGCGCTTTGTCCGGGAACTCGTATGGTTCGCGCCGCTTCGCGGCGCTCTGCCCTGATACCGGGTAGCCCTTCTGAACAAATTAAATCAATCGCGATCAGCAAAAAAAAAACCCCGGCCAAAGCGCCGCTTCGCTGATCACGAATTTGCTATCGATTTTGCATTTAAAAGTCTCGTTAACGGGATATGGAGTGAGTTTAGGTTGGGGAGGTTGTGTAGTATCAGAATTTGAAGCGTTATCCGGCCGATGGGTAAAGAATAGTCCTTGATTACTTTTGCAGAGTCAATCCTTGAAGTTGTCGTCGTTGAAGAAGGTTTTTGGGCTACACAGAATTCCTCGAATGGATCTTGAAACCGATGGAAAAGATTTTGATAACGGCTTATGGGGATTCGGGGTGGGTTATAAAGTCCGGGAGGCAGTTATGAATCGGGCCAAATTTACGGAGGCGCCAAGGATGCAGTAAGGCTGATATCCAATGAGATATCGTCAACTGAATTCCGCCCATGGCGTCAATGGAAAGGCGTTCTGTTCGCTGAAGGGAGCTGACCCATGTCACACGTTGTATTTTTGCCACTTTTCGTGGTGGAATGTTGTGAAGCAGAAAACTGGGTGCAACAATTGTTTGCTGAACGACTGCAAACCGGCACTGGCTTAACTTTGTCCTGAAAGTTTCGGTGAACTGAAATGCACATACAGCTCAATACTGTTTTAGAGTGGTTAGAGATGTGACGAAATAGTACTATAGTGTTGGAGACCCAGGTGGTCGTGCTTTGTGCTCCGATTCTTTTATTATATGGAAGGATTCGTTCGTTCGGAATAAAAAATGAACGAATTTATTCGAAATTCGTTCGTTCGAAATAAAAAATGAACGAGTTTATTCGAAATTCGTTCGTTCGGTCTCTTTTTAAAAAGTCCTCAGTCTAGTATTTAGCTCAAACAATTCAAGAAAGTGAAGCACGATTCAAAACTTCTCAACGTAAACAACGGAATATTATAAAGGGCAGCAGACATGCTTGAAAAAGCTGTTGAGGTCACTACGTTACTGGAGTCGTTCGGCTCCAATTAGAACGCTTACGTCGTTGGAAGCGTCAAAAACGAGGCAAAACTACCAAATTTGAAGAACATCAAGTAGAAAAATTTTTAGACTCCGACCATGAGTTTCGCGGCATTCATCCCCCCGAACCAAGCTCGTCCAGATTGATTGTTCGAATACTTTCACTTTGGTTAGTTTTTGAAGCTTTGAAAGACGTAGACGTTCGTGTAAAAGCTGTTAAAGTATTAGCTTCGCTATCACAACCACTACCATTATCTCCACTATTTCAACCTACCGGGCATGCTGCGGTATAACTATCTCGTCTGATTTTGCTTCATAAAACAAACATTATTTCTCTATTAGCATACAGTTCTCGTCGGTTTGTTGTTGGTTCCCCATACTACCAGCTCCCAACTTTTGATTTACCTTATAAAATCTATAACATTTTTGAGCGTGTATGCCGCCTCTACCGAAAAATCCCCAAGCTCCAACCACACAATGATTAAAAAAAATTAACTAATATTTAAAGGAACACTCCCAACCGAGCGCCAATGCCTAACTCAAAATTCCCTAGCATCGAGAATTCCCCCAGCAACCCCTTTAATAAAGGACAGTTCAACAAAAATTCAGGCCTTGAAAACTAGCAAACAAAAATAGAAATAAAGATCCATGCTGAATCTTTTGCTCGATTCTCTTCAAAACAAAAATACCCCTTTTTAAATCTTCTACCCTAAACCATTCAATATAGACTAGACACAAGCAACAGAATAATGCAACTATAGAAATCCAAACAAAAAATTCAGTCATCGTCTGTGATTCTGCCAAAGCCTAGAATCCTTCTGCCACTCAGCAATCAGAAGATTTGAACCTACGTTCGAGAAAGACCGACCACCTCCAGACAGTCACGTATACCAAAGATAGAGATAAGGGAGAACTCGCAGCTTTTGAGGGGAACAAAAAGGCAGTGTTCACGATGGAAATCCCTTCTCTGTTTTTTGCCTATCTTGAAAGCGTTCCCATTCTGATTCCAATGATGTCTCTAATAGTACAAGGCCTTCTGGGAACGGAGTTATGGTCCCTCAAAAATTGAGCTAGGGAAGCATGGTGGACGAGTTGTCCGAGGCTTGTAACCTCCGTCTTTTGCATCCGATCTATGCGAGCTGACCTGAGTAAAGAGAGAACTTGAGAGTGAAGGGAAGAACGGGGCTTTCGGTCGGGAACCATCGCTCATCTCACGATCTCGAGGGTTCCATTGTTCACGTCGAGGGACGGAAAGGGGCCGTACTTGCTCAAAGCGGCTGGTTTTGCCCACTTTTTTAAGCCGTTTAGCGGCTCCTGCTTAGCTCTTCGTCCCGTTTCTTCGACGCTGTTCTGCTTCTGAGAGCCACGAGAAGCGTTTGTCATGGAAAATTCGAGGACATAGTTTATCGTGAACAGTGCCTTTAACTGATCGATAAGCCAGCCTGGCTGCTGAGCGGAATCAATCAACCAACAACACCATGCGACGGATGCGTGAAGCTGCTGGAACGCTTATTGGAGTCCCATAAGCGGCTTGCACGGTGCTTCGTAGTGTTAAGGCCGATTGCACGGATCCGAAGCTGGTTCGCACGTTACCGAGCCACGATTAGGGTGCTTGCGCGGAGAGAAGACTGGAGGAGGAATGCCGGACCGGATATATTGCCAGTGCGGTATGATACCATGATACTAGCTATTGATTCGTCGTGATCAACGGGTGGGTTGGTCATATCAACGTGTATCTCAGACATTCAAGCGCGTCTCGCCTTGCACAAAGACGCGAGTCGCGCACGTACACGTGTATTTGTAGTGTAATTTCGGCGCGCCGAACACACTACGTAGGGTCTTTGTAGTGCGAGACAGTGTCTTTGTCGGGCGACATTGATCCCACTCCACTCGTAAATTTGGCGCGGCAAAGACCCTACGTACTGTCTTTGTAGTGCGAAATAGGGTCAATGTAGTGTCTTTGTAGTGTCACCAGTATTCGAACCTTACTGGCTCCTTAGATGAACGTAACTAGGGTACGTCAATGGTGAGTTTAGGGTTACCGGTTACCTATTGTTCAAAGCCGTTATTTAATAAGGCATCTAACCATCGATACTAACTGGGTACCACCCTGATTTCAAACTGGTGCTTCTAAAAATGGTTTATTGAGGGTTGTAGGGGAGATAAAAAGCAACAATTTCAGGTTCCAAAATTTCACTTAGTGCTATTGTGTAGATCAAAACCGGCGAAAAAGTCACTTTTTCGAACCTCAGAAGATGAAACGTTCTAGCTCAAAGCTTGTACAGGGGTTTTTTGAGGTGCTAAACTCAAACATGAGCCCTGTATTTGGTTTTTAAGACGACTAAGAGTAGGCTACAAAGATTAAACCTCGATTATCTATTATCTTTGGAACCTGAAATTGTTGCTTTTTATCTCCCCTACAACCCTCGATAAACCATTTTTAGAAGCACCAATTGTGAACTGGGGTAGTACCTTGGTGTTCCCGCTACAGTAGCTGAGCTCTAACTTGCGGTTTGCTGCCCCCAACAGCTTGGGACCACAAGGCCTCCAAGGCCTCTTGCTGCTAGAATGAGTACTATTAGCTCTTCTATGATATATACTGTACTTCCTTGAGCCAAATTCCGGTCCGAAATTGCGTCTCGACACGCTCTGCGGCCGCGCGCTTTTGAGTCAGAAGAGTTTCCAACGCCGCAGCCGCCGATCTGTTAATACTAGGTGGGTTTTAGAAACTGGGAACTAGACAGATTTGGAGAAAACTGCATAAAAAGCCATATCGAGGCGGCTTTGGCGCTGGAAACTCGACTGACTCGAGCGCGTGCGGCCGCAAAGCGTGTCGGGACGCAATTGCGGACCGGAATTCGGCCCAGAGAAGCACAGAACTTATGAAATCCTTGCATTTTAAGTCTCTAACCTAGTGTTTTGTCCAGAAGGGATGAAATTAGTCGTAAACCTGATGGTAGCAACCGACAGTCCACCGCTGGCTTCTAATTTTTCGCTGTTTGATTCCAAATTTCATATCCCTCCCCGAAATTCCGGTAGCCAGCGGCAATTTTTTCTGCTTAAAGGCAGCAAACACGCTCGAAAAAGTTGTTGAGATAACTACGTTTCTGGAGTCGCATGGCTCCTAATAGACCGCTCACGTCGTTGGAAGCGTCAAAAACGAGTCAAAACTACTAAATTTGAGCTAAGTAAGTCGAAAAATTTCTGCAACCCCGCCCCTGAGCTTCTGCAACCCCGCCCCAAAATACAAACTCGTCCAGATGGATAGTACTAATACGGTCTCTTTGACTGGTTTTTGATGCTTTCAACGAGGTGAACATTCCAGTACAGGGTGTAAGAGTATATCGGCTTCTCTATCTCAACCGTTTTGTTGCTAATATTCGCTGTTTCAACCTCGCGCCGTAAAACTCGTCCACTTTCACCTGACAACAAAATAACCGTTATTCCTCTATTTCCACACAGTTTTCGTTCGTTTTTTCGTCAGTTCCCAATACAACTAGCTCCAAACCTTTGATTTATGTCATGAAATCGATACCATTTTTGAGCGTGTCTGCTGCCTTTAAAAGGGTCAATTGGGTCAGCAACTTTCGGATAGACGAAAGTCAGTTCAAATCTTTTCGACAAGCTATTCTTCCTCAAGAAGTGTTCTTGATCGAAAACTTCGCTTGGTCTCGCTAGTTAGAACTTTCAGTAAAGGAGAATACCTTATTTCAGACGACTAGAACAACGCCTCAGTCAATTTTCGGTAGTCATGGCGTTAAGCACCCCTGTGGGGAACATCCGCAGTCACAACGGCGTCGTCACCTACGCGGCAACCGCCATGACCCGTGAAGAGACGCGCAAAGGACGTCATCGTTCACAAGGGGCGGCCCTCCCAATCAAGCGCGACCCCTGCATATACCAGCAATCCCTTTCTTGATGACTGCTGCTTTGCGATGAAACTTAAAGCACTTTCGCAGAACATCTGCCGGTTAGCTATTTTAGGTTAAAATTTAGCCCGCACTCCGAGTTTCAAACCCCAGTGGAAATCGGAAATTGTCCTGCATTCTCACCGAAATCGTCTCCGATTTTCCCCACAGTGTTGACACCTCAAGAGAGGGGGGGAGCAAAAATCTCAACCGAAAATTGCTACGTAACAGGTATTCTGCGTAAGTGCTGTATTAATATAACTGCACAAATACCGGGAAATATAAATTTATTAGGACAATATTTCTGTTATAAATGACATCTAACCCATACGATGTAATTCGAGCTGTACACTACTTCAAGAGGTGCAAAAATATGCAAACAACATCAAGTGTAAAAAAGAAAACCATATGCCGATGCAGCATAGAAGAATCCATTTGCACGCACAACAGAGAGCACTAATAATATTTACATCTGAAGCTAACTCTAGAGCAACATTCACGATGAATTTCTTTTCTATTAAGCTTCAGTCACAATGTACTCTTCAGTTCTCTTCAAAAATCCCGTAATTTTTCTCGTCGTGAGCGTTGCATCTGAGCTTACTTCATTCATTTCCAACAGGCTAAATAATTTCACCAGGGGTAAACCTCCAGAAGACCTACATTGGAAAACGTAAAAAAATTAGTGACTTACTTACTTGACTTAATCGGTTGGCTTTCGCCTGACGCGGTCATTCCGCATCTTCACCGAGGTGTGCCGTCCTAGTAGTCAGCCGTGTCCATTTTTCACGGTCTTCAGCCACAATTTGAACACATTCCATCCAGCTGTCACTATTCCATTTCCTGCGAAACGAAACATCGCGCCTGAACTGTCTTTCGATGCCGAGTGACTTTAAATCCTCTTTAACCACATCCGTCCAGAACTTTCGCCTACGCCCAGGTGGCCGTTTCCAGACAGGATTTAGAAGCATTTTTAAAGCGTGTTGTACGAGACGATCCGGCGTTCTTCTTAGTATATGCCCGAGCAGTCGAAGTCGACTTTCCATTGCTGCTTGAGATGGCGTTAGGAGATGCTGGCACCTCCCTCGTGTCAAGCGTTGATGTACTGCGTCGATTTCCTTGTAAAGGTCTTCGTTATGGCATACACGCGGCCAGAAATATCCAAGCAAACGCCTAAAAGCTTCCTCTCCGTGCAATCGAACCTTTCCATCTGCGTTTTCGGTGCTGCCCACGTCTCCGATCCGTACATCATGATAGGGCGAATAGCGGATAGGTAGACGCGCAACTTGACTTCCTTCGCGATGGTGGTAGACCACAAACACTTGGTTAGAGAATTGAATGCAGACGTAGCTTTCGCACATCGTTGTCGAATATCCGCTGCATAACTACCATCGTTCTTCAGCAAACAGCCCAAATAACAGAAATCGTCCACCAGTTCGATACGTTGTCCGTCCACACAAACTCCAGTTGAAGGCCTCTGAGAGACCCACATCTACTTGCATTTGTCGGGACGAAGACGAAGTCCATAGGCTGCGGCATACTTCGAAACGAGGTTCACAACTTTGCAGTTTTGCGTTGTTTTCAGCGAATAACACAATGTCGTCGGCGTACTCCAGGTCGACAAGGAGCGTCCTGATGGTGTTAGGATCACATCCGCAGGAAACTGTTCTGCAACTCTACGCATGATGTCATCAACGGCGAAGTTGAAAAGAAAAGGTCCTGCAACGGCTCCTTGCCTTACTCCTGTTTTCACCTCGAAAGCTGACGTAAATCCGACAGGTGTACGAACTGCTGCTGTTGTTCCTTTGTTCATGTCCTCGATTAACCGAACATACTTTTCCGGGACTCCATCTGCTCGCAGAGCATTGAGCAATCGATCACGATGAGGAGAGTCGAACGCGGCTTCAAAGTCCAAAAGCAAGCTGTAATGGCTTCGAAAACCGCTGCCACGATTCAATTACTCTTCACGACGAACACTTGGTCGATGGTCGATCTTCCAGGTCGAAAACCGGCTTGCTCATCTCTGGTCGTTCCTTCACGATGTTTGATAAGTCGCTCGAGAATGATACGTTCTAAAACCTTGTACATGACACGAAGTAGAGAGATTCCTCTGTAGTTCTTAGATCCGTGACGGATAGCTTCTTGTGAAGAGGTACGATGATCGCATGTCTCCACGAATCGGGTATCCTTTCGCTCATCCATATGGCACGGATGGTGTTGGTCATTTCACGAATCCCAGACGGAGGAAGAGCTTTCAGCATTTCAGCAGTGATGTCATCTCCACCTGCCTTTCCATTCTTCATTTTCCGGACACAATCCAAAACTTCAGACTCAGTCGGCGGTTCCTCACTGACATCGTAATGTGCTCTCTGAACATGCGGGAGCTCAGGTACTGATGGCGCTGGACGATTCAGTAGTGAACTGAAGTAATCCTTCCATATTGGCAGCGTCGCATCACCAACTGCAACTTCATTGGTAGTGTTCAAGACAGGAGAACATCTCTTCATCTTCCCGCTATACTGTCGCAGCAACGTGTAGGCTTTCCTCGGATTCTTCTCCTCCCAAGCCTTCTCGAACTCCTTAGCTCTACACGTCCACTCTCGTTCGCGGTCACTTTGAAGCTGCCGACGCAACTTCCTCCTCAGACGCTTCTCCTCCACGAAGTTTCCTGCAGTTCGGAGAGCACATACTCTTTTGTAAGTTGATGTTGTTCCTTCTGGGACGTAGGCGAACTTCTTCTTAGGCTGTACAACCGGGAGTGCCTCTTTCGAAGCGTCCTGGATGCATTTGACAAAAGAATCCGCGTCGCAAAGTTTCTTCTTAGTCCGTACTCCGATGTGAATAGAAAAGCGTTCTCGGAAATTCCTCCTGAATTCTTCATCTCTGAGACTAGTCACGTTAATCCTCTGGAGAGGCTGAGCCCTCGCTTCCTCTTATGAATCCTCGCAGTGAAGTTCAACAGAACAGGACGGTGATCCGAATCGAATGCGACATCCCACACAGCTCTAGATCTTCGAATGTCCGATACTGGAATATTCCTCGTCAGGACATAGTCAAGCTGTAGTTTCAAAGTTGTCATCTTCCGCTTCCGCTGCTCTTCTGGAGATAGCCGGGTTGGTCCCTGCCACGTAAGCTGATGGCGGCGATGATTCCTCTTGAATGTCGATGCAATAATCAGACCACTGCGTTCACAAAGTCGACAAGGCGGTAGCCATTGTCCGATGTTTGCTCCACTGGGTAGAACCATTTACCGAGTACTTCGGATTCCTGATCAAGTCCCATCTTCGCATTTGCGTCAATCCCCACGACAACAGCATGTTGACAAGGTATCCTGGCCAGCAACGTATTGAGTTCCTCATAAACGCATCCTTCGAATTGTCTTTCGGCGGTTTCAGTGGGCGCATGAGCACTCACTATCCACAGATTGAATCCTCTGTGATCCCGCAGTCGTACGAATGCATTCCGACACGACGTTGAGCCGAACTCCTTGACCATACCATTGAAATCCTTCCTTACAGCTATTGCACAGCCTCCCACTCTCCTATCGTCAGCGTTGCCGCAGTAGATGGTGTACTCTCCGACGCTGATGACGGGTCTATCCTTGAGGCGGGTTTCCTGCAAAGCAGCAAACGGTGCATGGAAATAGCTCAGAAGTCTGGATAGCGCAGTTTTTTGGATATCACTCGACAGCGATCGACAGCTCAGGGTGGCGAAATTGTGGCTTGTGGCCAAAGACTCCATGACTCCCTAGGTACGAATCCTAAGGTGTTATGGACCAGAGGCCTTAGTGTGCCGGACGGCGACGCCTTTATGCAATGTGCGGGATACTTTCGCGATATAGTCGTGCACGCTATATCGCTCGAACGTTCCCTGTGTACACTCAAAGGTCTGCTGGGTTCAGTAGAAGCAGGGGCACCAACGAGCAGGTACCAACAGACTTGTATACACACCCCCCAAAAAAAAAAAAAAATTAGTAACACATGGAATTGTTGAATATAAGAAACCACATCACTCAGAGGCAAAATCTAAAAGTTGAAAAATAGACTGCAAGACATAGAGGAAGACTGAAGTTTCGTTGCGGAGTGAACGCCAAAGATGGAAAAACACAATTTTCAAGTCAGTCATCTAATGAAAAAAATACAATGTGTGAGTGTCAAGCACTAAACATCGAATTCAAACGAATGGGCGAATCCATAGAAAATACGCAGATCACAAGGTCTACCTCCAAAATTTGAGACGGCTTCGTCGGCGATCCAAATAAACACAGCGAAGATGCTGAAATGATAGTAAATTTTGAAAAGAATTCAGTAATGCGCGAAGGATGAATTTCAAAACGAACTCAACTTGTTGGAATTAGCGGGAGCTCTTACATTGTATAGGACGTCGTAATAAACGGCGCTGATGCTCAGTCTGAAAAAAAGAGCCTGTTAAGAATTAAATCAAAAACAGGATATATAAACACTACAAATACTTACAGTATTCTTCTGAGCTGGACGCCTGACACAGGAAACACCACAACTATCGCAGATAGATGGAATAATAGAGGACACACTCTTAGAAAAATAATTTATGCATGATATTCAGTCGTCAATTAGGGAAAACGCGAAGAAAAACAGCTAACAATTAACCCTACTAAGAATACTAGACTACAAAGTAACGAAAATATTAGTGAAGGAGAAATATAGAGAAAAAAGGAGGAAAGAAGGGATACTCGCGGAGGAGAAGTGATGCGGAAAGTTAGCGTGTAATTTTCTGTCCCGTGCAACTGCGCAACACACACCTCCTTTGGCGTCGGATTTGTGACTACCGCCGTCGCCGAAACAAGGCCACGCCCACCGATTCGGGAAACCAGCGGCCCTCCGACCCATCGTTGCGCCAAATGCACCCAAACTTCTACGGGGTCGCAAATCACTTTTTGTCTGAGGCCGCGGCGGGGAATGGACGACGCCGACGCTATAGTTTTCCACGGGATCACTCCTTTTGTGACCCCGCGGGTCGCCAGCAGCCGGTGGATCCAAATCCTTTAAAGCTAGAATCGCAATTTCATATTACACGATCAACCTGCGTGAAGAGGCATCGTAAAAGATATAGTGCAGTCCACCAAGAGTGTCTCATTTACTTATCAATGAGAAGCGGTCGATTGGAGATCAATGAACATGAAACTCGTTGCAGCACAACCGCTCTCGCTCAATCGGTATCGAGCGTGCTGGTATGGGATTCATGCACATTGATCCCCAGCCGACCGCTTGTTATTGATAAGTAAATGAGACACTCTTGGTGGGCTCCACTATATATAGTCCACAGCAATGGAAGTAAGACCTGGTGAGGTTGCGGACTCTTCCTAACATACTGTAGTCTGATTGTGTTATCACTCATTTCTTCGAAATAACTGAGATTGGCCGGTGAGTTTGTGATTCCATTCTCACATTTTCACCTGTTTTCATTGCTTCCACAGCTGTAGTCATATCGGTGAAAACACAAGCTCATCGATCTATCATAGCTGTTTCGGAAAAATAAGTGTTACCACTAACAATTTAGGTGGCATCTAGAGTTCTGCGAGCTGCGAGTTGCGACACGTATAGCATATAGCTACGTGCTCGCATCGTCCTCGCTTGCGAGCTGTCTTGAAACGAAATGGTTAGGTGGGGGGGGGGGCTTTCATAGTTCTCGCCGCATTGCGAGGACGCAACTCGCAGTGCGAGCGCCCGACGACAAAATTCTCGCAGAGGGCTTTCATAGTCCTCTCGCACTGCGATGACACTGCGATCACTTTCACGCACGCATTGTGAGCTGCGAGAAGATTACTCCTGACTATTTTTGTGGTAGCTCGCACTGCGAGTACTTCCTGAATCGTCATGTGTTTTGCCAACAAACATTCAGTGATGGTTTTTCTTGGTCTTTACTCATGATTGTTTCCTCTTTGCTTTCCTGTGAAGGTTTCCCTTTAGTTTCTACTCGTGATTATTTCCAGTTTTGCTTTTCAATGATGGTTTTTTTTTTTGGAGTTTCAACACGCAAAATTTGTGCAGAAAGTGATGCGTATCAAAGAAAGTAAAAGCATTTAAAGCTTCTTTTCTTTTGTCGTCAAAACAGCAGGGTCAAGCATTTTGTCCCGCCCATCTTTCTGCTGGTGGTCAAAATTCTCAAGAAAAAACATGGAGAAAAATTCACGTCATATCCTGGGTGACCCTATTACGATAAAATGGAAGTTGAAATTTTCAGAGCTTAAATTTTCTTGTATTTTGTTGTAATTTTAAACGACGCCCATTACTCAATAGGCTCGAAGACTTTCATTTTAACTTCTATGCATTGCTACTGAACGCAAATTTCCCAGATTTTCATTTCTCGCTCCAGTATCCTTTGGCCCCATCTCCATCCAAATTTCCCTCTGTTTGAATATTTTTACGCTCATTTCATCGCCCAGCAGGACAGCAACGGCTTGACCCTGCAAAAGTTTCCAAACAAAAACACTGGAAACACAAGAATTTCTTCGTGGTCTTCAGCTACGATCATTCCTGCGAGAGTTTCCTGTCAGAATGTTGCCTATCGTTTTTTTTTGACATTGACTGGTATCGTGCACAACTACGCTTTTTAGTAACATTATTGACTAGACTACACATTTTTTTGATTCAGAAAAGTATGCCGTAATGGATGATGAAGACTTGATTATTGAATTGCTGGAATGTTTGGTGGAAATGATCCCTGTGGACCAGCGCCCCTATGAATACAATACCGCGCTCCAATGCCACTCGTTCCCTGATTCAATATGACGCGATGACTCATGCGCAACCCTGATTCAGGTTCCCGCACTGTCCGCAACTCGCAGACTCTGAAAGCTACATGCGAGAGTTTTAGGGCCACGCCCCCAACCTCTCGCACTGCGAGCAACTCGCAGCTCGCAGAACTCTAGATGCCACCTAACCGTGGGTTAGGACGAGTCCGCAGCCTCACCAGGTCCTACTTCCATTGCTGTAGACTATAGAATCAGTCCGAAAATTTTCGGATAAAATCGAAATAGCAATTTTTACTCACTTATTTGGCTGATTTTAATCCTATAATTAAGAACTAACGAGGATATTTTCTAACAAGGTGCACACCCACGCCGCTTCGCGGCGTACTTGTAGGCGTGTATTTTGACGCATAAAATAATCGAGTCATTGCCAAATGAGAACTTAGTTATTATCGTTCCTGGAAACCCAATCCGGTCCCACACACTTTCCACTGCGTCGGCGCACTTACAGTGGGGTCCAACACACTTTTCTCGGCGCTCCGCGCACTCACTTTTGGGTCCCACACACTTTTCTCGGGGCTCGGCGCATTCCTAGTTGGGTCCAACACACATTTCTCGGCGCTTGGCGCACTCCCAGTTGGGTCCCACACACTTTTCCCGGCGCTCGGCGCACTCCCAGTTGGGTCCCACACACCTTTCTCGGCGCTTGGCGCACTTCCACTTGGGTCCCACACGCTTTTCCCGGCACTCGGCGCACTCCCAGTTGGGTCCCACACACCTTTCTCGGGGCCTGGCGCACTCCCAGTTGGGTCCCACACACCTTTCTCGGGGCTCGGCGCACTCCTAATTGGGTCCAACACACTTTTTTCCGGCGCTTGACGCATTTCCAGTTGGGTCCAACACACTTTTCTCGGCGCTCGGCGCACTCACTTTTGGGTCTCACACACCTTTCTCGGGGCTCGGCGCACTCCTAGTTGGATCCAACACACTTTCGCCGGCGCTCGGCGCACTCCTAATTGGGTCAAACACACTTGACGCATTTCCAGTTGGGTCCAACACACTTTTCTTGACGCTCGGCGCACTCACTTTCGGGCCCCCCACACTTTTCCCGGCGCTCGGCGCACTCCTAGTTGGGTCCAACAGATTTTTTTCCGGCGCTTGACGCATTTCCAGTTGGGTCCGACACACTTTTTTCGGCGCTCGGCGCACCCCAGTTGGGTCCTGTACACCCTTCCCGGCGCTCGGCACACTCCTAACTGGGTCCCCCACATTCTCTGGTCAACGGTCACCGGTCACCGGTCAACGGTCAACGGTCACCGGTCAACTCTTAGCCGTTTATTATTTCTGAAAGCTCCGCAGAAACGGTCAAGGATATATGTATTGCTCCTAAATGTTGTGAAATTGTTTTATTGATTTGGGCTCTCAACTTGATTTTTCAAATGTAGTGAAATTGTCGAATTGATTTGGCTGTGATGATACTATATGCAGATAATATAATCATTAAATCTAGTGAAATTGTTGCAAACGGATTTGGCAGGAGCTCTATCAATTATCACAGTCAAATCACGCGTCAGAAGGGGCTTTTCTTGGAGCCATATTGAACCAAATGAGAACAAGAATAAGTCTAGCAGCAAAAACGTTTCCATACAATGTGAATCGTGAAAGCGTTGAGGACACGAAGACATAGCGTCAGTAGCTAATAAATTGTGTTACATTTCGTTTTCGTGATTTTTATCTAATCAGTGAGGGAAGAGGAAGGTCTAGTACCCAAGTGGGAGCTACACTGAAAAGGCAGAATAACATTCGAGAACCTTATTTCTAGCCCATAAGGCCACGTTTCGTTCAGCATTGTTGACTGAGGTTTATTATTTTTCTTTTTGTCTTCATTCGCTCGCCAGAGGACCTTCTGACGCGTGATTTGGACTGTGATAATTGATAGAGCTCCTGCCAAATCCGTTTGCAACAATTTCACTAGGATTTAATGTTATCTGCATATAGTATCATCACAGCCAAATCAATTCGACAATTTCTACTACATTTGAAAAAATCAAGTTGAGAGCCAAATCCAATAAAACAATTTCACAACATTTAGGAGCAATGCCAAATCTCTTGACCGTTTATGAGCCCAACTTTCAGAAATTTCACAACTTTTTAAAAGGGTTTCCTTTCTACAATATCGTCGAGCCCAGAAGTCAAGGTGGTATTTTTTCGAAACATAGTGGTAGAAATGAAGAAACAACTGCTCCGCTGCTAAGACTGCAAGATAATTGTTGCAACGCGGCTTCACAAACAGATGCAAGGCATATACTTTTGAATTTAAAAGTCGAAAACAAGAAGAAATGAGTTTCAAAATGACCCAATTGTACAGGTGTTCTAGGCACTCTTTCTAGACGGGGGGGTAATGCACCACTCAAG
The DNA here is from genome assembly GCA_029168955.1 of Aplectana chamaeleonis. NCBI lineage: Eukaryota > Metazoa > Nematoda > Chromadorea > Rhabditida > Cosmocercidae > Aplectana > Aplectana chamaeleonis. The sequence goes on from JAPDOI010000017.1 coordinate 567,598, forward strand.
ACAGAAATGAAATGAACGGCCCATTGGTGAGGCTACCAGTCGAAGTATTTCCGCAGAGCTCTAATAAAACAATGATTGATAGCGCAGTATCAGGCCTCCCTTTATCAGAGTTTTCCATCATTTCTATGAGTTTTTGCGTAGCTTGGCCCTCTAGTGAAAGAAAATGCTGAAGGGGCCCATGAAAACCTTTTATTTGTAAAGAAAAGTCAATCGGAACACATTGTAAATACGAATTTGAATTTCGCGCCAAAATCATTTTCGGAGTTTTTCTGCATGTGGGAGTTCGTGCCGTAACCAATTTTTCCTGTTATCTTACTGTCGCACCAACATTCTAGGAAAAAGGGCTAGATGACTGGTGAGAATTGGTGGCGGATATTAAAGGCAGTGGTCACGATGAAAAACGTTATCGAAAAAACAACAAAAATCAGCTCCGTTCAAAACAGCTGAAAACTATGAAGGTAGTGCGGTGAAAAAGGTCTACAACAGAGTTTTTAGGGCCCAAAGAAGCTAGTTCGTGCACACGTGCACAGCGATGACGAAACAGATCGCAGTCTCATGCCGAGCAGTCAAAAATCATCGGACATTGAGAGAGGACGAAATAAATGCACCAACGGAATAAAAAACACGCTGAATAATGAAAGCATCACTTCAGTCAATGTTTTTGACTAGATGTGTACATAAATTCGAAGGTTCATTGATTGATGAGCTGATGTGGCTTGATATAAGAGGTCATCGATGCCGATGATGTGAGAGGGCTCTCGTCCACCATCAAAAGACAAGAAAGTTCAGGTTTCAAATTCGGCCTAAAACAGTGGTTTTTATGATTTTTTTATAGGTCCTACTACTCGAGACCCAGGAAAGGATTTGGAGAGAAAAAGACGACAAGCATATTTGATCGCGACCACTGCCTTTAACCTCATCGTCCAACGTTTTTGACTCGCCAAAGTTTACCAGTGTGGTCTACCGGGCTCAATCATGAAATTGAGCCTGAATGGAAATTGATTTCCAGCGCGAACGATAGTTAAGTGCGCCAGAAAAGGACTACCGTAATCCTAGGAATGATGTTATTCGGCTCGTAAACAAATTTGATTATATCTAATTGATCAAGGGTAAAGTATAAAAGGAGTGAAGAGCGGTGTGTCTTGATTCACACACCGTCCTTCTCCAGAGGTCGGCAGTTGAGGATCTGCCTGGACTAAAAAGAGAAACATCACCACCTGTAGGGAAGATGAAGCGAAATCGGAGTCAGAACTTAGAAAATTTTAGAGCCAACTCGAGTGAGATTACGGTAGCCCTGTTCTGGCGGACTTAACTATCGTTCTTGTACTGGAGGCCCATGGCTTGCATACGGTGTCCTGAACATTGAACTGAGGTCCTGCACACCCCTACTGAGATCCAGCACACATTCCATGAAGTCCTGCCTATCCTACAGGGGTCTTGCACACGTTTCATGATGTCCTGCACACTTCCTACTGATGTCCTGCACACATTCCACGAAGTTCTGACCATCCTTACAGGGTCTTGCACACGTTTCATGATGTCCTGCACACTCCTACTAAGGTCCCACACATTCCATGATGTCCTATGCACACCCCTGGCTGGGGGTCCTGCACACGCTTCCCACACTCCTACTGATGTCCTGCACACATTCCACGGAAGTTCTGATCATCCTTACAGGGGTCTTGCACACGTTTCATGATGTCGTGCACACTCCTACGTCCTTCACACATTCCATGATGTCCTGCACACCCTATTGGGGTCCTGCACACGTTCCATGATGTCCTGTGTAATTTTACTAAGGTCCTACACACATTCCATGACGTCCTGCTCAACCCTACTGGGGTCCTGCACACGCTTCATGATGTCCTGCACACTCCTACCATGTCCTCTGCCACACATTCCATGAAGTCCTGCTCATCCTTACAGGGGTTGCACATGTTTCATGATGTCCTGCACACTCCTACCAAGGTCCTGCACACTATTCTACGACAGTCCTGCACAATTTACTGGGGTCCTGCACAGGTCCCATGTGATGTCCTGCACACTCCTACCGATGTTCTGCACACATTCTCTAAGATGTCCTGCACACACCCTTACTGGGGTCCTACACAGGTTCCATGATGTCCTGCACACTCCTACTGGGGTCCTGCACAGGTCCCATGATGTCCCGCACACTCCCTACTAAGGTCCTGCACACTCCTACTGGGAGGTCCTGCACACATCTCTACGACGTCCTGCACACCCCTACTGGGGTCCTGCACACGTTCCATGATATCCTGCGCACTTCCTACTGGGGTCCTGCACAGGTCCTAAAATGTCCTGCACACTCCTACTGAGGTCCTGCACACCCCTACTGGGGTCCCACAGGTCCCATGATGTCCTGCACACTCCTTACCAAGGTCCTGCACACCCTACCGAGGTCCTGCAATACATTCTACGACGTCCTGCACACCCCTACTGGGGTCCCTGCACAGGTCCCATGATGTCCTGCACACTCCTACTAAGGTCCTGCACACTCCCTACTGGGAGGTCCCGCACACATTTCTACGGCGTCCTGCACACCCCTACTGAGATCCAGCACACATTCCATGAAGTCCTGCTCATCCTTACAGGGAAGTCTTGCACACGTTTCATGATGTCCTGCACACTCCTACTGGATGTCCTGCACACATTCCACGAAGTTCTGACTCATCCTTACAGAGGGTCTTGCACACGTTTCATGATGTCTCCTGCACACTCCTACCAAGGTCCTGCACACATTCCATGATGTCCTGCACACCCCTATTGGGGTCCTGCACACGCTTTATGATGTCCTGCACACTCCTACTGGATGTCCTGCACACATTCCACGAAGTTCTGATCATCCTTACAGGGGTCTTGCACGCGTTTCATGATGTCCTGCACACTCCTACTAAGGTCCTGCACACACATTCCATGATGTCCTGCACACCCCCTTTATTGGGGTCCTGCACACGTTCTATGATGTCCTGTGTAATTTTACTAAGGTCCTACACACATTCCATGACGTACTGCCTCAACCCTTACTGGGGTCCTGCACACGCTTCATGATGTCCTGCACACCCTACTGGATGTCCTGCACACATTCCATGAAGTCCTGCTCTATCCTTACAGGGGTCTTGCACATGTTTCATGATGTCCCGCACACTCCTACTTAAGGCCCTGCACACATTCTACGACGTCCTGCACACCCCCTACTGTCCTGCACAGGTCCCATGATGTCCTGCACACCCTACCGATGTTCCTGCACACATTCTCACGATGTCCTGCACACCCCTACTGGGGTCCTGCCACAGGTTCCATGATGTCCTGCACACTTTACTGGGGTCCTGGCACAGGTCCCATGATGTCCTTGCACACTCCTTACCAAGGTCCTGCACACTCCTACCGAGGTCCCTGCACATTAACGACGTCCTTGCACACCCCTACTGGGGTCCTGCACACGTTCCATGATATCCTGCGCACTCCTACTGAGGTCCTGTACAGGTCCCATAATGTCATGCACACCCTACTGAGGTCCTGCACACCCCTACCGGGGTCGTGCACAGGTCCCATGATGTCCTGCACACTCCTTACTAAGGTCCTGCACACTCCCACCGGGAGGTCCTGGCACACATTCTACGACGTCCTGCACACCTCTTACTGGGGTCCTGCACAGGTCCCAAAAATGTCCTGCACACCCTACTGGAGGTCCCACACTCCCTCACTGGGGTCCTGCACAGGTCCCATGATGTCCTGCACACTTAAGGTCCCACACCCTACTGGAGGTCCTGCACACATTCTACGACGTCCTGCACACCGCCTCACTGGGGTCCTGCACAGGTCCCATGATGTCCCCGCACACTCCTACTAAGGTCCTGCACACCCTACCGAGGTCCTGCACACATTCTACGGCGTCCTGCACACCCCTACTGAGTGGGTTGCTGTAGTTCCAAGACGTCCTGCATACTCCTACCGGTGGTCTCGCATAGTCAACCGACACCCCAGCACACCCTGCGACGACTTTCTATCTTTGGTGCGCATGGTACAAACACGCGCCACGCTCAAAAACAATCCTTCCGCATAGCGTCCTGTTCCAAGCCGGATGTTTAGAGTGACACCACCCCTAGAGAGCAAGGTATTTATATGGAGTCTGAAGAAAAACAATGACTGATAACGAAAACCCGTCATTTTTATAAACTAGTCTTGAGAGGTCGGTTTCCGAGTTTGAAACGCCCGTTAGGGGCCCAGAAGTCATTATGATGAGTTCTTACAATTATTTTCGTCATTCCCGTGGCCGATTACCTCTAGTCACAAATTTTCGAACGATTTGGTCCACGCCTTCCAAAAAAATGGCTTTCGACGGAAGGAGGTGGAGGAGGAGGTGGAGGCGGAGGCGGTGGTGGAGAACATTTTTGCGTACTTTGAGAGGTCATAACTTCAGAAAGCGGGGACCAGTTGGGATGAAACGTTGCACACATATGTAGTTTCTTGCAGCGTGTCGAAGATAAGTACAGCTCATACCTCTGTTGACGGTATGAATAGGTGATCTCATTGTAGGGCATCCGCGCGGGAAGAGATCAAAGTTTATGTATGATGCCTCAGAATAAAAACATCAGCACATCCTGCGTCACAAATTTAACTGAAACTTTGTCTGTGAGTAATTTTGAATAACAGCGCAAATTTAAATTTCGGACCGGACAATCGGATAAATTGAAATCGCCGAGCACTGAACAGTGTTTTGGCAACGAAATTGGTATCCTACGTATTGTACAATGATTCTTGATTGGAACAAGTTTTTTTCTTGGTAAATGAAACTAGATTAGAAGAGAGGAAGCGTTTTTGTTGTTATCCGAACATAATCGGATGGAATGTATATAGTAATACATCAACAAACACGGGCGCTATCGCAGCGAGGGGGGCTTGGTCATCGCACCTTTTCACGCCCATTTTTCTGCGCTGCTGCGCTATTTGAACATTAACCCGAGATTTTCCTCCCCTTTCAAAATAAGGGGAGACGTTGCGGCACCGTAAAATGGGCGCCCCCCCCCCCCCTGCTGCGATAGCACCCAAAAGCGTCAAAAAACAAATGAACAAACAACGAGAAAGGATGAACATGAACAACTGACAAAATGAAAAATTGAATGAATGACACGACGCCGATCCATGGAAAATCGATTCGGCCCTGTGAAAACCTGTGAGTGCGATGTAGGGCGTCAAACGCGCCGAGGCCCATCCCGTACGCGACAAATACACGTCAAAGACACTACAGTCGCTCTACATGTCCGTCCAGCCCCGGTCGGCGCTTTTGTAGGAACAATGTCGCGCCGACGAAAAAACATGCAAAATAGGCCCCCCTCCAGGGCGAGACGCGCTTGAATGTCTGAGATAGGGTATTTCGGGAGTGGAACCCAGTTTTACCCCTATTTGGACGGTGCAGCCTGCGGCTGCATCGTCCAAATAGGAGTGAAATCCCCTGCGAGGAGGCTAAATCTATCGTGTATTTTAGGGGTGATCAGTTTTGACCCTATTTGGCGACTGCACAGTGCCTAAATGGAGGAAAACCCCGAGCTGTTGGCTGCTGGTTGATATGACACCAACCCACCCCTTGATCACGTCGAATCAATGGCTTATGCCATGGTATCATACCGCACTGGCAATAGGTCAGGCCCGGTATTTCGCATTTTCAGGAAAGAAGTGCACAGTGGGCTGGCTGACACTATTGAAGAAGCCGCTGGAACGCTACGAAGACCCCAGGTAAGGCTGCTCCCTGGGTTGACTACCCTGAAAAAGCTCGCTTGCACCGAACCAGAACGAAATGAGTTGTTTGCACCACACTAAGTAGCTCTTAGCGTGCTAACAGTCTGTTTTTGAAGTTCTGAGCAGGACGACATGCTTGAGGAATATATTAAGAATTGAAACCTTTTGGGGGGGGCACTCAGAAAAATGAAATGATTCATCCATGAAAATGAAAATTTGGGGTGATATCATATGCCTGATAGCGTGATTAGTCATTTTTTTCGTGGAGACTCCATGGAAATACTTCGACTTCTGAAAGCTGCATCATTCATTCTGCAACTGAATCCTGAGTGCCCCCCCCTCCCAAACGGTGTCATACCTATGATCCATCACTGATCGAGAGATCGCCGCGTCGAACACAAGTGGCACGCACGCAAGCGAGAAGGTAATGATCCCATCACTACCTCCTCGCTTGCGTGCGTGCCACATGTGTTCGACGCGGCGCTCTCTCGACCAGTGGTCGACGATATGTTAATATGAATGACGTGACAATAATGTGGAAGCCGCGGATAGCGGGGCAGCAGGTGAGGGTCTGCGAGCCATTGACATGGAGTGCGAGTATGGAGCTTCCGGGACCCGTCCCGCTCCTAAGCATATCATACGTATCGATCAAACGTTTAGTTAGGTAATAGCAGGTAAACATCTTCGACAGGCATGTTTTAGCGTTAGGAACCGATCGGGCCTCCGAAGCTTTATACCGCTATTCATCAAAAGCACGCCCATGCCGATCACTTTTTCCGCAGGGCTACCGTAACCATTCTTGAACAAAACATGATAACGAATGTAAACACACGCTCATAACATGCGGGGTATAAAAGAGCGGAGGAGCGGTATGCATTCATTCACACACCGCTCTCCTCGAGAAGCCACTGGGGAGTGGCTGACGAGGTCGAAATTGTGCAAACTTGTTTGTTGGCTATTAAGATGTGCTGACACTTGGAAAAATTTTAAAGGAGGGTTACGGTAGCCCTGCGGAAAAAATGATCGGCATGAGCGTGCTTGTCTATTCATCGACATGAAGCTGGCCGGCGCAAAAAAAGAGGACGGCTGGAGGACGGAGGCCGCGGGCCAACTGGAAAAGGTTAGCAGGCCGTCAACCTGACTACCTAAGAGAAATGGGCACTATCTTAGACTGGGGGTCACTCAAGATTCAAGTCAGAGGTAAAATGAACCACCGATCTATATCTCTATCAACCGAAGTATTTCTATAGAATTTCATCAACAACAATCACTGATAGCAGCATCAAGCATGTTTTATCAGAATTTCCATTCATTTCAATGAGATCTTGGTTGCCCTCACCCCCGCTCTTCCCCTCCCCCGTCTTAGATAGTCCCGAGAAAAGCTCCGATTGTTCGCGTTTCCATTTCATTTCTGTCCTGAATCCTGGGTGCCCTACCCCCGTCTAGGATAGTGCCCTAATCTCATAACAACAATGATTAATTGCAGTATCAAGCTTTTTCATCAGTTTTTTTTCATTTCTATGAAAAAATCCTGGGTGCACCCCCCACCCGTCTAGGATAGAGCTGAGTTTTGACCAGAGAGAAATTTGTGAGGTCAAATCCTACCGATTTCTCTGAATTCATGACCCATATGAAGCCACACAGGGAACCTCATGAAGCATCGTATTCATCTGCGCGCTCACAGTGAGAGTCCAAAGACATTGATCTGACTTCGCCCATCATATGAGTCCTTTTACTTCTAATTTATACTCCCATTCAGCAACAAAAAATCATGTTTATTCAAAATTCATCACATGAAAGTCAGTCGATCAGTGAGTTCATGAAAGATACTCGTGACTGCCGATTTGCACATTTCAGGCAGTCGACGTGTACAGAAATTGAGACAATCTTGCATGTATGTCGTTACCATTCAGATGAGATTGAAGTAGTTGAATTGCAACCAAAAGCTGTTTGCTGCTAGTAGCCATAATGTTGGGGCCAGCGATGGGTGACCGTTTGGCTTTTTCTCGACGCTCTGTTGAACGAATGGATACTCCGCCTCAGTTGCCGCCGATGTAACCGAAGTGTGATTTTTAGCCTTTGCTGAAGTCCTCTTTGTGGAGATTGTGCGTACAGCATGACGTGAAGTCGATTTACGAGACCTCGTTCTAAGATGGGTTGAATCAGTTGTCAGATTACCTCCATGTGTCGAATTGTGATTTGGGGGAGCTGGCCTATGACTCGTTTCGTTACTTGCATTTGTTCCATTATCTGGAGGTGCGTGGCGAGGAGTCGATCCTGAAATTGGTGTTCCAGATTTGCGACCCGCCGCCACGGTGACATTATTCGCTGTGACATTCTTTGAGACCACCGTGACATTGCCTAGAGAATGGGTAGCTTTTACGGTGGATCCAACCGCAGTGCTAGTTGATGACTTGCCGCCCTGTCCAGTTGCGAACATTCCAAGTGTCAGTAGCGCTGAAACATCCAATTGTATGCCTTGTTATGCAAACTGGCTCTCAGCGCCATGTTGAGGGCCTTCACAGAAGTGTTCGAAGAACTACGTACCGATCCTGATCACGCTCGCATTCATAATCAGATTGGCCGGAGTAGCAATGGATAGAGTGGCGGATATTAGTTGTGACGCATGTGGGCTAACCTCACCGGCTACTCCTTAAATACCTTGGCCACCACAATCAACACAGTGATAGAAAACTGATACACGCATTCAGTTCTGAGAAAAAAGAAAATCCACATCGGGCAGGATAAAAACTACCGTAACCCAACCTTATCACTTCATTCAGCCAGGTTTTGAAGCGGTTGCTGCTTCATATCTACCTCTGCCGCGATGAGGACGACCGCTCTCACACACTGATGTACCCTATCTAGAGGGCTACTGTGGTTTTAATCTTACCCGGTTGTGAATTTCCTTTTTTGTTCAGTTTTGTGAAGGTTAGACCAACTTCGAGGTTTTGCTAGTTGTTCCCTGACACCTTGAGGTTGAATTGCGGACCATGCGAAACCTCATCTCACTTCTCAGATAAAGACACCGACCCAAGACGCTGAAAAGCCTCTCCAGGCTGATCTCGGGAGCAAAAGGCTCGCCGGGGAATGGTAAGGCGATGGTCGGACCGATGACATCCATTTTAGTTTCGGTCGGATCGCCGGCCCACGCGTAGATGATCTAGAACAATCCTACAAACTATACCCTCAACTTCATCACAGCTCGCACTTAGTTTGGCTGCAGTTCGGACTGCGATCCGCGTGTGCGCTGCGGTTCGAAGAACAGTTTGTGCTGTGGGTGCCCGTTTGTGGGGGACAGCCAGGTGGCCATCAATCAATGCAACACGAATTTTCGTCGTCTCAATCATATGTTTTAGCTCGGTGACGAGCATTTTCGGCGCTCTTTCCATGTTGTTCTCGACTAATCTTCCGATTTCAATACTTTTTGCTGCTCTATCCGATCTCTGCTCTAAGTTTGGGTACGTTTTTCTACTACTCTCATTGTTTTTGGAGTAATTAAGTTTTTCAAATATATTTTTATTCGTTTATTACCTTGGTTCTCGGTAATTAATCCATGATTTCGTTTTTTATTGATTCATTTACTATTTTATTTATTATTGAGAATTAAATGCATTTGCCCATTAATTTATTTGCTGTCTCAGTCATTTGAATAAATTTATTTGATTACTTCGATTCTTGTTTCCTTGTTCATTAAATACTAAACAATTTTTCATTTAGTCCAAATATTTTGATAGATATTTGTCAAAATTTTCTTGATAATTTTGAATAGGGTAGGTCGCTCTATTTAGACTGATTTTTGGTATTCTTTTTTACATTCTCTACCTTGACAGTGTAGCAATTCCAACAAATTCGGCATCGCTCTCGTAAGCGTAAGCAGGGAGTTCACATTTCAGGTAATCGTGAAAACGGCTGCTAAACTCGGAAACGTGTGCGAAAGCAGAATGATATGCATTAATTGTGGTGAGCGCGAAGCGCTCACCAGATTTGGCTTTGATTCGCCATCGCGCAACCCCCTGATCTCGGTATCAGGGTCCAGAGTAAACGTAGGAAAACCGTTCTTTTTGCATTTAATATACTTTAGAAAGGTGAATAACTGTTCAAAAAATGGTCCGAAATGGTTACCTGAGATTCGAGAAAAAGTGTCAAAACCACGTCATTTTGGTCGAAAAAATGTTCATCTCCTTTTTTTTTCAGTTGGCGTTCACGATCTTGTTGGAACACTTATCGTTGAGCTAGAGAGCTCATTTTTCGTCAGGGAGCTGGTTTTGTTTGCACCTAGCTCCTGTCAAAATTTGAAGTTGGTAGCTCAATTTTTGTGGAACCTCAAAATTGAGGGTCAGGAAAGACAAAAACACGTAAACATGTTATTATAAACCATCCGACGTTTACTTATTCGTAAAAATGAACTAGTGAAATAAACACCGTTACTGATAGGCTTTTGCTCAGGATTTGACGGGGCAACGCTTCAATCAATACGGCGGGATCTCGGAAGTACTTTTTGGAACGCCTAACGGTTTGACTCAGAAGTGCGCCACAGAACGCCGTAGATAGTGTGCGGGACCCAAGTGGGAGTGCGCCGGACGCCGTAGAAAGTGTGCGGGAATCAAATCAGAGTGCGCGACACGCCGTAGAAAGCGTGCGGGACCCAAGTGGGAGTGCGCCGGACGCCGTAGAAAGTGTGCGGGACCCAAATAGAAGCACGCCCATGCGGATCATTTTTTCCGCAGGGTTACCGTAACCATTCTTGAGCAAAACATGATAACGAACGATAACACACGCTCATAACATGCGGGGTATAAAAGGGCAGAGGAGCGGTATGCATTCATTCACACACCGTTCTCTTCGAGAAGCCGCCGGGAAGTGGCTGAGGAGGTCGAAATTGTGCAAACACGTTTGTTGGCTGTTACGATGTGCTCATATGCAAGCTGACACTCAGAAAATTTTTGAAGGAGGGTAATGGTAGCCCTGCGGAAAAATGATCGGCATAAGCGTGCTTGTGACCCAAATGGGCGTACGCAGAACGCCGTAGAAAGTGTGTGGGACCCAAATGAGAGTGCGTTGGACACCTTAGAAAGTGCCGGACCCAAATGGGTGTGCGCAGAACGCCGTAGAAAGTGTGCAGGTCATCAGTGGGAGTGTGCAAGATGTAACAGAATGTGCGCAGGACATTAGTGGGAGTGTGCAGGATGTCATACAAAGTGTGTAGGACATCAGTGGAAGGGTGCAGGACATTAGTGGGAGTGTGCAGCACCTTATAGAAAGTGTGTAGGACATCAGTGAAAGGGTGCAGGACATCAGTTGGAGTGCGCAGGACGTCATAGAAGGGGGGGGGCAAGACATCAGTGGGTTTACTTTCATCTAACACCACCAGGCATAAATCATGTTAGAAAGGAAACCTTTAGGAAAAATAAATGAAATTCCTGAAAGTTTAGGTTCCTGGCAAAAGTGAAGATTTGGCATGGCCATTTTTTCGAAGAATTAGATATATACTCAGGTAAAGGGAAGGTAAAGAAAAATGAAAAAAAGTTTTGAAATATTCCTGAGAACGATTTGGCGTAGAATAATTTGTTTTTCGGGAAATGAAGTGAAATAGTTGGAAGTATGATTTGGCAGTCGAGTTTGAACCGACCATTGATAAGAGTTGTGCAAAATGAGAGATCGCCTTGTCTGTGCTTATCCGTAGAACATATCAAAGCGAAATCACGCGTGTTGATTTTACTTCACCTAATACGTGAAGACCACCGCATTACAGCTCCCGGAAAGGTTTTGATGCTTCCCATTTCACGCGTGATTTCGCTTTGATATGTTCTACGGATAAGCACAGACAAGGCGATCTCTCGTTTTGCACAACTCTTATCAATGGTCGGTTCAAACTCGACTGCCAAATCATACTTCCAACTATTTCACTTCATTTCCCGAAAAACAAATTATTCTACGCCAAATCGTTCTCAGGAATATTTCAAAACTTTTTTTTCATTTTTCTTTACCTTCCCCTTTTACCTGAGTATATATCTAATTCTTCGAAAAAATGGCCATGCCAAATCTTCACTTTTGCCAGGAACCTAAACTTTCAGGAATGATACACTGAGAAAAATCAAATGCAAGAACATGACGTCAGTTTAGACAATGCAATTCTTGAGCGCAAACAAGCTCAAACAAATTACCCCCAATTTAAGGTAGAGAATATAAAAAAGAATTAGTCGAATGAAAAGAAGCAACCCTGAAATCGAAGTTATTCTTTACTACTTAATGATCATTTAAAATTATTTTCCGCCTTCCAGTCAGTAGCGTAACTATTGAAAGCCCGTAAATTGAACTAAGTGGCCACATAAGTAATTTTCAAACAATATTTATCGAATTATTTTTTGAATATTTAAGTTGCTGATTAGTAATAACTGAATGAGGTAATAACAAACGAAATAATCAAATGGATACACTCAAATGCCTAAGACAGCATAAACCAAATATTGAGTAAGTAAATGAACAATTTATAGATTCAAAAGGTTAAATAATTGTATAAAAAACAAAAATACTAGTTCCTAAGTAAATAAAAAGTTAATGAATGACGAACGAATAAACACAAAAATAAATTACCGAATGAACGAATAAAAATATATTTGAAAAACTTAATTACTCCAGAAACAATGAAAGTAGTAAAAAAACGTACCCAAACTTAGAGCAGAGATCGGATAGAGCAGCAAAAAGTATTGAAATCGGGAGATTAGCCGAGAACGTTATGAGAAGAGCGCCGAAAATGCTCGTCACCGAGCTAAAACATATGATTGAGACAACGAAAATTCGTGTTGCATCGATTGATGGCCACCTGGCTGCCCCACACACACCGCCACCCACAGCACGAACTGTTCTTCGAACCGCAGCGCACACGCGGATCGCAGTCCGAACTGCCGAACTGCAGCCAAACTAAGTGCGAGCTGTGGGAAGTAGAGGGCACGCGGCTTTATGGGTGTAGGTGTTTGTGTGTGTGTGTGTGTGTGTGTGTGTGTGTGTGTGTGTGTGTGTGTGTGTGTGTGTGTGTGTGTGTGTGTGTGTGTGTGTGTGTGTGTGTGTGTGTGTGTGTGTGTGTGTGTGTGTGTGTGTGTGTGTGTGTGTGTGTGTGTGTGTGTGTGTGTGTGTGTGTGTGTGTGTGTGGGTGTGGGTGTGGGTGTGGTGTGGGTGTGTGTGTGGGTGTGGGTGTGGGTGTGGGGTGTGGGTGTGGGTGTGGGTGTGGGTGTGGGTGTGGGTGTGGGTGTGGGTGTGGGTGTGGGTGTGGGTGTGGGTGTGGGTGTGGGTGTGGGTGTGGGTGTGGGTGTGGGTGTGTGTGGGTGTGGGTGTGTGTGTGTGGGTGTGGGTGTGTGTGTGTGTGTGTGTGTGTGTGTGTGTGTGTGTGTGAGAGAGAGAGTGAACGGAAATTTGGTCGGTTTTTTTTCAGAAATGAAGCAATTCGGTTTGTTGTTATGATTAGATGGCGTATACTGATAACACGATATCATCAGTTTCCTATATAAAACGTTGCTGAGGGGCTTCATGGGCGGCTGCATGTGCAGTAGGAGTCCTGGGAAGGTGTTCGGACTTCTCTAGGAGTGCGCCGAAACAAGTGTGCGCGCCTCCACTAGGAGTGCGTCAATCGCAATATATTGCGCGAGACCAGCTGAGAGTGCGCTGAGCGCGGGGGAAACCGTGTTGGACCAAATTGGAGTGCACACATCGCCGAGGAGACTACACTGGACCCAACTGGGAGTGCGCCGAGCGCGGAGAAAAGCTTACGGGACCCAAATATGCGTGCGCCGAGCGCCGGGAAAAGTGCGCCAGACCCAGCTTGGAATGCGCCGAGCGCCGGGAAAAGTGTGTGGGACCCAACTGGGAGTGCGCCTAGCGCCGGCAAAAGTGTGTGGGACCCGACTGGGAGTGCGCCGAGAAAAGCGTGTGGGACCAAAATAGGGTGCGCCGAGCGCTGGGAAAAGTGCGCTGGGCCCAACTGGGGTTGCGCCGATAAAAGTGTGTTGGACCCAACTGGGAGTGCGCTGAGCGCCGAGAAAAGTGTGTGGGACCCGAATGTGAATGCACCGAGCGTCGAGAAAAGTATGTGGAACCCAATTGGAAGTGCGCCGAGAAAAGCGTGTGGGACCAAAATAGGAGTGCGCCGAGCGCTGGGAAAAGTGCGCTGGACCCAACTGGGAGTGCGCCGAGAAAAGTGTGTTGGACCCAACTGGGAGTGCGCCGAGCGCCGAGAAAAGTGTGTGGGACCCAACTGCGAGTGCGCCGCGCGCCGAGAAAAGCGTGTGGGACCAAAATAGGAGTGCGCCGAGCGCTGGGAAAAGTGCGCTGGACCCAACTGGGAGTGCGCCGAGAAAAGTGTGTTGGACCCAACTGTGAGTGCGCCGAGCGCCGGTAAAAGTGTGTGGGACCCAGCTGGGAGTGCGCCGAGCGGCGAGAAAAGTGTGTTGGGCCCAACTGTGAGTGTGCCGAGGGCCGGGAAAAGTGTGTGGGACCCAGCTGGGAGTGCGCCGAGCGGCGAGAAAAGTGTGTTGGGCCCAACTGTGAGTGCGCCGAGCGCCGAGAAAAGTGTGTGGGACCCGAATTCGAATGCACCGAGCGTCGAGAAAAGTATGTGGAACCCAACTGGAAGTGCGCCGAGAAAAGCGTGTGGGACCCAAATGTGAGGTCGCCGAGCGCTTAGAAAAGTGCGCTGGACCCAACTGAGAGTGCGCCGAGAATAGTGTGTTGGACCCAACTGTGAGTGCGCCGAGCGCCGAGAAAAGCGTGTGGGACCCAAATAAGAGTGCGCCGAGCGCCGGGAAAAGTGTGTGGGACCCAACTGGAAGTGCGCCGAGAATAGCGTGTGGGACCCAAATGTGAGTGCGCCGAGCGCTGGGAAAAGTGCGCTGGACCCAACTGGGAGTGCGCCGAGAATAGTGTGTTGGACCCAACTGGGAGTGCGCCGAGCGCGGAGAAAAGCTTATGGGACCCAAATGTGCGTGCGCCGAGCGCCGGGAAAAGTGCGCCAGACCCAACTTGGAATGCGCCGAGCGCCGGGAAAAGTGTGTGGGACCCAACTGGGAGTGCGCCGAGCGCCGGCAAAAGTGTGTGGGACCCGACTGGGAGTGCGCCGAGAAAAGCGTGTGGGACCAAAATAGGAGTGCGCCGAGCGCTGGGAAAAGTGCGCTGGACCCAACTGGGAGTGCGCCGAGAAAAGTGTGTTGGACCCAACTGGGAGTGCGCCGAGCGCCGAGAAAAGTGTGTGGGACCCAACTGCGAGTGCGCCGCGCGCCAAGAAAAGCGTGTGGGACCCAAATGTGAGTGCGCCCAGCGCCGGAAAAAGTGCGCTGGACCCAACTGGGAGTGCGCCGAGAAAAGTGTGTTGGACCCAACTGTGAGTGCGCCGAGCGCCGGTAAAAGTGTGTGGGACCCAACTGGGAGTGCGCCGAGCGCCGGCAAAAGTGTGTGGGACCCGACTGGGAGTGCGCCGAGAAAAGCGTGTGGGACCAAAATAGGAGTGCGCCGAGCGCTGGGAAAAGTGCGCTGGACCCAACTGGGAGTGCGCCGAGGAAAGTGTGTTGGACCCAACTG
The DNA here is from genome assembly GCA_029168955.1 of Aplectana chamaeleonis. NCBI lineage: Eukaryota > Metazoa > Nematoda > Chromadorea > Rhabditida > Cosmocercidae > Aplectana > Aplectana chamaeleonis. The sequence continues at coordinate 582,925 of JAPDOI010000017.1, forward strand.
GGAGTGCGCCGAGCGCCGAGAAAAGTGTGTGGGACCCAACTGCGAGTGCGCCGCGCGCCAAGAAAAGCGTGTGGGACCCAAATATGAGTGCGCCCAGCGCCGGAAAAAGTGCGCTGGACCCAACTGGGAGTGCGCCGAGAAAAGTGTGTTGGACCCAACTGTGCGTGCGCCGAGCGCCGGGAAAAGTGCGCCAGACCCAACTTGGAATGCGCCGAGCGCCGGGAAAAGTGTGTGGGACCCAACTGGGAGTGCGCCGAGCGCCGGCAAAAGTGTGTGGGACCCGACTGGGAGTGCGCCGAGAAAAGCGTGTGGGACCAAAATAGAGGTGCGCCGAGCGCTTGGGAAAAGTGCGCTGGACCCAACTGGGAGTGCGCCGAGAAAAGTGTGTTGGACCCAACTGGGAGTGCGCCGAGCGCCGAGAAAGCGTGTGGACCCAACTGCGAGTGCGCCGAGCGCCAAGAAAGTGTGTGGGACCCAATGTGAGTGCGCCCAGCGCCGGAAAAAGTGCGCTGGACCCAACTGGGAATGCACCGAGCGTCGAGAAAAGTGTGTTGGACTCAACTGTGAGTGCGCCGAGCGCCGGTAAAAGTGTGTTGGACCCAACTGAAGTGCGCCGAGCGCCGGCAAAGTATGTGGAACCCGACTGGGAGTGCGCCGAGAAAAGCGTGTGGGACCAAAATAGGAGTGCGCCGAGCGCTGGGAAAAGTGCGCTGACCCAACTGGGAGTGCGCCGAGAAAAGAGTGTTGGACCCAACTGGGAGTGCGCCGAGCGCCGAGAAAAGGGTGTGGGACCCAAGTGCGAGTGCGCCGCGCGCCGAGAAAAGCGTGTGGGACCAAAATAGGAGTGCGCCGAGCGCTGGGAAAAGTGCGCTGGACCCAACTGGGAGTGCGCCGAGAAAAGTGTGTTGGACCCAACTGTGAGTGCGCCGAGCGCCGGTAAAAGTGTGTGGGACCCAACTCGGAGTGCGCCGAGCGGCGAGAAAAGTGTGTTGGACCCAACTGTGAGTGTGCCGAGCGGCGGAAAAAGTGCGCTGGACCCAACTGGGAGTGCGCCGAGCGCCGAGAAAGGGTGTTGGACCCAACTGGAAATGCGCCGATCGCCGGGAAAAGTGTGTTACACCCAACTGGGTGTGCGCCGAGCGCCGAGAAAAGTGTGCGGGACCCGAATTTGAATGCACCGAGCGTCGAGAAAAGTATGTGGAACCCAACTGGAAGTGCGCCGAGAAAAGCGTGTGGGACCCAAATGTGAGTGCGCCGAGCGCTTAGAAAGTGCGCTGGACCCAACTGAGAGTGCGCCGAGAATAGTGTGTTGGACCCAACTGTGAGTGCGGAGAGGGCCGAGAAAAGCGTGTGGGACCCAAAAGTGAGCGCGCCGAGCGCCGGCAAAAGTGTGTGGGACCCAACTGAGAGTGCGCAGAGCGCCGAGAAAAGCGTGTGGGACCCAAAAGTGAGCGCGCCGAGCGCCGGGAAAAGTGTGTGGGACCCAACTGAGAGTGCGCCGAGCGCTTAGAAAAGTGTGTTGGGACCCAACTGGGAGTGCGCCGAGCGCCGAGAAAAGTGTGTGGGACCCAACTGCGAAGTGCGCCGCGCGCCAAGAAAAGCGTGTGGGACCCAAAATAGAGTGCGCCGAGCGCCGGGAAAAGTGCGCTGGACCCAACTGGGAGTGCGCCGAGAAAAGTGTGTGGAACCCAAATGTGAGTGCGCCGAGCGCAGGGAAAAGTGTGTGGGACCCAAATGAGAGTGCGCAGAGCGCCGAGAAATGCGTGTTGGACCCAAATGTGAGTGCGCCCAGCGCCGGAAAAAGTGCGCTGGACCCAACTGGGAGTGCGCCGAGAGAAAAGTGTGTTGGACCCAACTGTGAGTGCGCCGAGCGCCGGGAAAAGCGTGTGGGACCCAATAAGAGTGCGCCGAGCGCCGAGCAAAAGTGTGCCAGAGTGGACCCAACTGGGAGTGCGCCGAGAGAAAGCGTGTGGGACCCAAATAGAGTGCGCCGAGCGCTGGGAAAAGTGCGCTGACCCAACTGGGAGTGCGCCGAGCGCCGGTAAAAGTGTGTTGACCCAAATAGGAGTGCGCCGAGCGCCGAGAAAAGTGTGTGGGACCCAACTGCGAGTGTGCCGAGCGCCGAGAAAAGTGTGTTGGACCCAACTGTGAGTGCGCCGAGCGGCGAGAAAAGTGTGCTGACCCAACTGTGAGTGCCGAGCGCCGAGAAAAGTGTGAACCCAACTGGAAATGCGCCGATCGCCGGGAAAAGTGTTACACCCAACTGGGAGTGCGCCGAGCGCCGAGAAAAGTGTGTGGGACCCGAACTGGGAATGCACCGAGCGTCGAGAAAAGTATGTGGAACCCAACTGGAAGTGCGCCGAGAAAAAGCGTGTGGGACCCAAATGTGAGGCGCCGAGCGCTTAGAAAAGTGCGCTGGACCCAACTGGAGAGTGCGCCGAGAATAGTGTGTTGGACCCAACTGTGAGTGCGCCGAGCGCCGAGAAAAGCGTGTGGGACCCAATAAGAGTGCGCTGAGCGCCGGAAAAAGTGTATGGAACCCAAATGGGAGTGCGCTGAGCGCCGGGAAAAGTGCACGGGACCCAAATGTGAGTGCGCCGAGCGCCGGGAAAAGTGTGCTGTACCCAAATGGGAGTGCGCCGAGCGTCCAGAAAAGTGTGTTGGACCCAACTGGGAGTGCACCGGGCGCTGAGAAAAGTGTGTTGGTCCCAAATGGGAGTGCGCCGAGCGCCGGGAAAAGTGTGTTGGACCCAACTGGAAGTGCGCCGAGCGCCGGGAAAGTGTGTGGGACCCAACTGGGAGTGCGCCGAGCGCCGAGAAAAGTGTGTGGGACCCAACTGTGAGTGCACCGAGCGCCGAGAAAAGTGCGCCGGACCCAACTGAAATGCGCCGAGCGCCGGGAAAAGTGCGTGGAACCCAACTGGGAGTGCGCCGAGAAAAGCGTGTGGGGCCCAAATGTGAGGGCGCCGAGCGCTTAGAAAATGCGCTGGACCCAACTGGGAGTGCGCCGAGGAAAGTGTGTTGGACCCAACTGGGAGTGCGCCGAGCGCCGAGAAAAGTGTGTGGGACCCAACTGCGAGTGCGCCGCGCGCCAAGAAAAGCGTGTGGGACCCAAATGTGAGTGCGCCCAGCGCCGGAAAAAGTGCGCTGGACCCAACTGGGAGTGCGCCGGGAAAAGTGCGCCAGACCTAACTTGGAATGCGCCGAGCGCCGGGAAAAGTGTGTGGGACCCAACTGGGAGTGCGCCGAGAAAGGTGTGTTAGACCCAACTGTGAGTGCGCCGAGCGCCGGTAAAAGTGTGTGGGACTCAACTGTGGAGCGCTGGGAAAAGTGCGGGACCGAGCGCCGAGAAAAGCGTGTGGGACCAAAATAGGAGTGCGCCGAGCGCTGGGAAAAGTGCGCTGGACCCAACTGGGAGTGCGCCGAGAAAAGTGTGTTGGACCCAACTGTGAGTGCGCCGAGCGCCGGTAAAAGTGTGTGGGACCCAACTGGGAGTGCGCCGAGCGGCGAGAAATGTATGTTGGGCCCAACTGTGAGTGTGCCGAGCGCCGGGAAAAGTGCGCCGGAACCAACTGGGAGTGCGCCGAGCGCCGAGAAAAGGGTGTTGGACCCAACTGGAAATGCGCCGATCGCCGGGAAAAGTGTGTTACACCCAACTGGGTGTGCGCCGAGCGCCGAGAAAAGTGTGTGGGACCCGAATTTGAATGCACCGAGCGTCGAGAAAAGTATGTGGAACCCAACTGGAAGTGCGCCGAGAAGAGCGTGTGGGACCCAAATGTGAGGGCGCCGAGCGCTTAGAAAATGCGCTGGACCCAACTGAGAGTGCGCCGAGAATAGTGTGTTGGACCCAATTGTGAGTGCGCCGAGCGCCGAGAAAAGCGTGTGGGACCCAAATAAGAGTGCGCCGAGCGCCGGGAAAAGTGTGTGGGACCCAACTGGGAGTGCGCCGAGCGCCGAGAAAAGTGTGTGGGACCCGAATGTGAATGCACCGAGCGTCGAGAAAAGTATGTGGAACCCAACTGGAAGTGCGCCGAGAAAAGCGTGTGGGACCCAAATGTGAATGCACCGAGCGTCGAGAAAAGTATGTGGAACCCAACTAGAAGTGCGCCGAGAAAAGCGTGTGGGACCCAAATGTGAGTGCGCCGAGCGCTGGGAAAAGTGCGCTGGACCCAACTGGGAGTGCGCCGAGAATAGTGTGTTGGACCCAACTGGGAGTGCGCCGAGCGCCGAGAAAAGTGTGTGGGACCCAACTGCGAGTGCGCCGCGCGCCAAGAAAAGCGTGTGGGACCAAAATAGGAGTGCGCCGAGCGCTGGGAAAAGTGCGCTGGACCCAACTGGGAGTGCGCCGAGAAAAGTGAGTTGGACCCAACTGTGAGTGCGCCGAGCGCCGGTAAAAGTGTGTGGGACCCAGCTGGGAGTGCGCCGAGCGGCGAGAAAAGGGTATTGGACCCAACTGGAAATGCGCCGATCGCCGGGAAAAGTGTGTTACACCCAACTGGGTGTGCGCCGAGCGCCGAGAAAAGTGTGTGGGACCCGAATTTGAATGCACCGAGCGTCGAGAAAAGTATGTGGAACCCAACTGGAAGTGCGCCGAGAAGAGCGTGTGGGACCCAAATGTGAGGGCGCCGAGCGCTTAGAAAATGCGCTGGACCCAACTGAGAGTGCGCCGATAATAGTGTGTTGGACCCAATTGTGAGTGCGCCGAGCGCCGAGAGAAAAGCGTGTGGGACCCAAATAAGAGTGCGCCGAGCGCCAGGAAAAGTGTGGGACCCAACTGGGAGTGCGCCGAGCGTCGAGAAAAGTGTGGGCCCCAAATGTGAATGCACCGACCGCCGAGAAAAGCATGTGGAACCCAACGGGAAGTACGCCGAGAAAAGCGTGTGGGACCCAAATGTGAATGCACCGAGCGCCGAGAAAAGTATGTGGAACCCAACTGGAAGTGCGCCGAGAAAAGCGTGTGGGACCCAAATGTGAGTGCGCCGAGCGCTGGGAAAAGTGCGCTGGACCCAACTGGGAGTGCGCCGAGAATAGTGTGTTGGACCCAACTGGGAGTGCGCCGAGCGCCGAGAAAGTGTGTGGGACCCAACTGCGAGTGCGCCGCGCGCCAAGAAAAGCGTGTGGGACCCAAATGTGAGTGCGCCCAGCGCCGGAAAAGCGTGCTGGGACCCAACTGGGAGTGCGCCGAGCGCCGGGAAAAAGTGTGCTGGACTCAACTGGGAGTGCGCCGAGCGGCAGAAAAGTGTGTTGGACCCAACTGTGAGTGCGCCGAGCGCCGGTAAAAGTGTGTGGGACCCAACTGGGAGTGCGCCGAGCGCCGAGAAAAGTGTGTGGGACCCAACTCCGAGTGCGCCGCCCGCCAAGAAAAGCGTGTGGGACCCAAATGTGAGTGCGCCGAGCGCCGAGAAAAGTGTGTTGGACCCAACTGGGAGTGCGCCGAGAAAAGCGTGTGGGACCCAAATGTGAGTGCGCCGAGCGCCGGGAGAAGTGAGTGGACCCTACTGGGAATGCGTCGAGCGCCGGGAAAAGTGTGTTGGACCCAACTGGGAGTGCGCCGAGAAAAGCGTGTGGGACCCAAACGTGAGTGCGCCGAGGGCTGGGAAAAGTGCGCTGGACCCAACTGGGAGTGCGCCGAGAAAAGTGTGTTGGACCCAACTGGGAGTGCGCCGAGCGCCGAGAAAAGTGTGTGGGACCCAACTGCGAGTGCGCCGCGCGCCAAGAAAAGCGTGTGGGACCCAAATGTGAGTGCGCCCAGCGCCGGAAAAAGTGCGCTGGACCCAACTGGGAGTGCGCCGAGAAAAGTGTGTTGGACCCAACTGGGAGTGCGCCGAGCGCCGGCAAAAGTGTGTGGGACCCAACTGGGAGTGCGCCGAGAGCCGAGAAAAGTGTGTGGGACCCGACTGGGAGTGCGCCGAGAAAAGCGTGTGGGACCAAAATAGGAGTGCGCCGAGCGCTGGGAAAAGTGCGCTGGACCCAACTGGGAGTGCGCCGAGGAAAGTGTGTTGGACCCAACTGGGAGTGCGCCGAGCGCCGAGAAAAGTGTGTGGGACCCAACTGCGAGTGCGCCGCGCGCCAAGAAAAGCGTGTGGGACCCAAATATGAGTGCGCCCAGCGCCGGAAAAAGTGCGCTGGACCCAACTGGGAGTGCGCCGAGAAAAGTGTGTTGGACCCAACTGTGAGTGCGCCGAGCGCCGGTAAAAGTGTGTGGGACCCAACTGGGAGTGCGCCGAGCGGCGAGAAAAGTGTGTTGGACCCAACTGTGAGTGTGCCGAGCGCCGGGAAAAGTGCGCCTGAACCAACTGGGAGTGCGCCGAGCGCCGAGAAAAGGGTGTTGGACCCAACTGGAAATGCGCCGATCGCCGGGAAAAGTGTGTTACACCCAACTGGGTGTGCGCCGAGCGCCGAGAAAAGTGTGTGGGACCCGAATTTGAATGCACCGAGCGTCGAGAAAAGTATGTGGAACCCAACTGGAAGTGCGCCGAGAAGAGCGTGTGGGACCCAAATGTGAGGGCGCCGAGCGCTTAGAAAAGTGCGCTGGGCCCAACTGAGAGGGCGCCGAGAATAGGGAGTTGGGCCCAACTGTGAGTGCGCCGAGCGCCGAGAAAAGCGTGTGGGACCCAATAAGAGTGCGCCGAGCGCCGGAAAAGTGTGGGACCCAACTGGGAGTGCCGAGCGTCGAGAAAAGTGTGTGGGGCCCGAATGTGAATGCACCGAGCGTCGAGAAAAGTATGTGGAACCCAACTGGGAGTGCGCCGAGAAAAGCGTGTGGGACCCAAATAAGAGTGCGCCGAGCGCTGGGAAAAGTGCGCTGGACCCAACTGGGAGTGCGCCGAGAAAAGTGTGTTGGACCCAACTGAGTGCGCCGAGCGCCGAGAAAAGCGTGTGGGACCCAATAGGAGTGCGCCGAGCGCAGAGAAAAGCGTGTGGACCCAACTGGGAGTGCGCCGAGCTCCGAGAAAAGTGTGTTGGACCCAACTGGGAGTGCGCCGAGGAAAGTGTGTTGGACCCAACTGGGAGTGCGCCGAAAAAAGCGTGTGGGACCCAAATGTGAGTGCGCCGAGGGCCGGGAAAAGTGCGCTGGACCCAACTGGGAGTGCGTCGAGCGCCGAGAAAAGCGTGTGGGACCCAACTGGAAATGCGCCGATCGCCGGGAAAAGTGTGTTACACCCAACTGGGTGTGCGCCGAGCGCCGAGAAAAGTGTGTGGGACCCGAATTTGAATGCTCCGAGCGTCGAGAAAAGTATGTGGAACCCAACTGGAAGTGCGCCGAGACAAGCGTGTGGGACCCAAATGTGATGGCGCCGAGCGCTTAGAAAAGTGCGCTGGGCCCAACTGAGAGTGCGCCGAGAATAGTGTGTTGGAGCGAACTGTGAGTGCGCCGAGGAAAGCGGGGGGGAGCCAAATAAGAGTGCGCCGAGCGCTGGGAAAAGTGTGCTGGACCCAACTGGGAGTGCGAGCGTCGAAAAGTGTGTGGGACCCGAATCGTGAATGCACCGAGCGTCGAGAAAAGTATGTGAACCCAGCTGGAGGTGCGCCGAGAAAAGCGTGTGGGAGCCAAATAAGAGTGCGCCGAGCGCCGGGAAAAGTGTGTTGGACCCAACTGGGAGTGCGCCGAGAAAAGCGTGTGGGACCCAAATAAGAGTGCGCCGAGCGCTGGGAAAAGTGCGCTGGACCCAACTGGGAGTGCGCCGAGAAAAGTGTGTTGGACCCAACTGGGAGTGCGCCGAGCGCCGAGAAAGTGTGTGGGACCCAACTGCGAGTGCGCCGCGCGCCAAGAAAAGCGTGTGGGACCCAAATGTGAGTGCGCCCAGCGCCGGAAAAAGTGCGCTGGACCCAACTGGGAGTGCGCCGAGAAAAGTGTGTGTTAGACCCAACTGGAAATGCGCCGATCGCCGGGAAAGTGTGTTACCCAACTGGGTGTGCGCCGAGCGCCGAGAAAAGTGTGCGGGACCCGAATTTGAATGCACCGAGCGTCGAGAAAAGTATGTGGAACCCAACTGGAAGTGCGCCGAGACAAGCGTGTGGGACCCAAATGTGAGGGCGCCGAGCGCCCAGAAAAGTGCGCTGGACCCAACTGAGAGTGCGCCGAGAATAGTGTGTGTTGGACCCAACTGTGAGTGCGCCGAGCGCCGAGAAAAGCGTGTGGGACCCAAATAAGAGTGCGCCGAGCGCCGGGAAAAGGGTGTGGGACCCAACTGAGAGTGCGCCGAGCGCCTGAGAAAAGCGTGTGGGACCCAAATAAGAGTGCGCCGAGCGCCGGAAAAAGTGCGCTGGACCCAACTGGGAGTGCGCAGCGAGAAAAGCGTGTTGGACCCAAATGTGAGTGCGCCGAGCGCCGGAAAAAGTGCGCTGGACCCAACTGGAGTGCCGAGAAAGTGTGTTGGGACCCAACTGGGAGTGCGCCGAGCGCCGAGAAAGGCGTGTGGGACCCAAATAAGAGTGCGCCGAGCGCCGGAAAAATGTGCGCCAGACCCAACTGGGAATGCGCCGAGCGCCGGGAAAAGTGTGTGGGACCCAACTGGAGTGCGCCGAGCGCCGGTAAAGGTGTGTTGGACCCAACTGGGAGTGCGCCGAGCGGCGAGAAAAGTGTGTTGGACCCAACTGTGAGTGCGCCGAGCGCCGGTAAAAGCGTGTGGGACCAAAATAGGAGTGCGCCGAGCGCTGGGAAAAGTGCGCTGGATCCAACTGGGAGTGCGCCGAGAAAAGTGTGTTTGACCCAACTGGGAGTGCGCCGAGCGGCGAGAAAAGTGTGTTGGACCCAACTGTGAGTGTGCCGAGCGCCGGGAAAAGTGCGCCAGAACCAACTGGAAATGCGCCGATCGCCGGGAAAAGTGTGTTACACCCAACTGGGTGTGCGCCGAGCACCGAGAAAAGTGTGCGGGACCCGAATTTGAATGCACCGAGCGTCGAGAAAAGTATGTGGAACCCAACTGGAAGTGCGCCGAGACAAGCGTGTGGGACCCAAATGTGAGGGCGCCGAGCGCTTAGAAAAGTGCGCTGGACCCAACTGAGAGTGCGCCGAGAATAGTGTGTTGGACCCAACTGTGAGTGCGCCGAGCGCCGAGAAGCGTGTGGGACCCAAATAAGAGTGCGCCGAGCGCCAGGAAAAGTGTGTGGGACCCAACTGGGAGTGCGCAGCGCGCCAAGAAAAGCGTGTGGGACCCAAATGTGAGTGCGCCGAGCGCCGGAAAAAGTGCGCTGGACCCAACTGGGAGTGCGCCGAGAAAAGTGTGTTGGACCCAACTGTGAGTGCGCCGAGCGGCGAGAAAAGTGTGTTGGGCCCAACTGTGAGTGTGCCGAGCGCCGAAAAGTGCGCCAGACCCAAACTTGGAGTGCGCCGAGCGCCGAAAAAGTGTGTGGACCCAACTGGGAGTGCGCCGAGAAAGTGTGTTGGACCCAACTGGGAGTGCGCCAAGCGGCGAGAAAAGTGTGTGGGACCCAACTGTGAGTGCGCCGAGCGCCGGTAAAAGCGTGTGGGACCCAAATAGGAATTGCGCCGAGCGCTGGGAAAGTGCGCTGGACCCAACTGGGAGTGCGCCGAGCGCCGGAAAGTGTGTTGGACCCAACTGGGAGTGCGCCGAGCGGCGAAAAGTGTGTTGGACCCAACTGTGAGTGTGCCGAGCGCCGGAAAAGTGTGTTGGACCCAACTGGAAATGCGCCGATCGCCGGGAAAAGTGTGTTACCCAACTGGGTGTGCGCCGAGCGCCGAGAAAAGTGTGCGGGACCCGAATTTGAATGCACCGAGCGTCGAGAAAAGTATGTGGAACCCAACTGGAAGTGCGCCGAGACAAGCGTGTGGGACCCAAATGTGAGGGCGCCAAGCGCTTAGAAAAGTGCGCTGGACCCAACTGAGAGTGCGCCGAGAATAGTGTGTTGGACCCAACTGTGAGTGCGCCGAGAAAGCGTGTGGGACCCAAATGAGAGTGCGCCGAGCGCCGGGAAAGTGTGTGGGACCCAACTGCGAGTGCGCCGAGCGCGCCAAGAAAAGCGTGTGGGACCCAAATGTGAGTGCGCCCAGCGCCGGAAAAAGTGCGTGGGACCCAACTGGGAGTGCGCCGAGAGAAAAGTGTGTTGGACCCAACTGGGAGTGCGCCGAGCGCCGAGAAAAGCGTGTGGGACCCAAATAAGAGTGCGCCGAGCGGCGAGAAAAGTGTGTTGGGCCCAGCTGTGAGTGCGCCGCGCGCCAAGAAAAGCGTGTGGGACCCAAATGTGAGTGCGCCCAGCGCCGGAAAAAGTGCGCTGGACCCAACTGGGAGTGCGCCGAGAAAAGTGTGTTGGACCCAACTGGGAGTGCGCCGAGCGCCGAGAAAGTGTGTGGGACCCAACTGCGAGTGCGCCGAGAAAAGTGTGTTGGACCCAACTGGGAGTGCGCCGAGAAAAGTGTGTTGGACCCAACTGGGAGTGCGCCGAGCGCCGAGAAAGTGTGTGGGATCCAACTGGGAGTGCGCCGAGCGCCGGGAGAAGTGTATGGGACCCAAATGTGAGTGCGCCGGGAAAAGTGCGCTGGACCCAACTGGGATTGCGCCGATCGCCGGGAAAAGTGTATGGGACCCAAATGTCAGTGCGCCGAGCGCCGAGAAAAGTGTGTTACACCCAACTTGGAGTGCGCCGAGCGCCGAGAAAAGTGTGTGGGACCCAAATCTGAATGCGCCGAGCGCCGAGAAAAGTGTGTGGAACCCAACTGGGAGTGCGCCGAGCGCCGAGAAAGCGTGTGGGACCCAAATGGAAGTGCGCCGAGCGCTTAGAAAAGTGCGCTGGACCCAACTGGGAGTGCGCCGAGAAAAGTGTGTTGGACCCAACTGGAGTGCGCCGAGCGCCGAGAAAAAGTGTGTGGGACCCAACTGGAAGTGCGCCGAGCGCCGGGAAAAGTGTGTGGGACCCAACTGGGTGTGCGCCGAGCGCCGAGAAAAGTGTGCGGGACCCGAATTTGAATGCACCGAGCGTCGAGAAAAGTATGTGGAACCCAACTGGAAGTGCGCCGAGACAAGCGTGTGGGACCCAAATGTGATGGCGCCGAGCGTCGAGAAAAGTATGTGGAACCCAATTGGAAGTGCGCCGAGAAAAGCGTGTGGGACCCAAATAAGAGTGCGCCGAGCGCTGGGAAAAGTGCGCTGGACCCAACTGGGAGTGCGCCGAGAAAAGTGTGTTGGACCCAACTGGGAGTGCGCCGAGAAAAGCGTGTGGGACCCAAATAAGAGTGCGCCGAGCGCTGGGAAAAGTGCGCTGGACCCAACTGGGAGTGCGCCGAGAAAAGTGTGTTGGACCCAACTGGGAGTGCGCCGAGCGCCGAGAAAGTGTGTGGGACCCAACTGCGAGTGCGCCGCGCGCCAAGAAAAGCGTGTGGGACCCAAATGTGAGTGCGCCCAGCGCCGGAAAAAGTGCGCTGGACCCAACTGGGAGTGCGCCGAGAAAAGTGTGTTAGACCCAACTGGAAATGCGCCGATCGCCGGGAAAAGTGTGTTACACCCAACTGGGTGTGCGCCGAGCGCCGAGAAAAGTGTGCGGGACCCGAATTTGAATGCACCGAGCGTCGAGAAAAGTATGTGGAACCCAACTGGAAGTGCGCCGAGACAAGCGTGTGGGACCCAAATGTGAGGGCGCCGAGCGCTTAGAAAAGTGCGCTGGACCCAACTGAGAGTGCGCCGAGAATAGTGTGTTGGACCCAACTGTGAGTGCGCCGAGAAAAGCGTGTGGGACTCAAATAAGAGTGCGCCGAGCGCCGGGAAAAGTGTGTGGGACCCAACTGGGAGTGCGCCGAGCGCCGAGAAAAGCGTGTGGGACCCAAATAAGAGTGCGCCGAGCGCCGGAAAAGTTTGTGGGACCCAACTGCGAGTGCGCAGCGCGCCAAGAAAAGCGTGTGGGACCCAAATGTGAGTGCGCCCAGCGCCGGAAAAAGTGCGCTGGACCCAACTGGGAGTGCGCCGAGAAAAGTGTGTTGGACCCAACTGGGAGTGCGCCGAGCGCCGAGAAAGGCGTGTGGGACCCAAATAAGAGTGCGCCGAGCGCCGGGAAAAGTGCGCCAGACCTAACTTGGAATGCGCCGAGCGCCGGGAAAAGTGTGTGGGACCCAACTGGGAGTGCGCCGAGAAAGGTGTGTTGGACCCAACTGGGAGTGCGCCGAGCGGCGAGAAAAGTGTGTTGGACCCAACTGTGAGTGCGCCGAGCGCCGGTAAAAGCGTGTGGGACCAAAATAGGAGTGCGCCGAGCGCTGGGAAAAGTGCGCTGGATCCAACTGGGAGTGCGCCGAGAAAAGTGTGTTGGACCCAACTGGGAGTGCGCCGAGCGGCGAGAAAAGTGTGTTGGACCCAACTGTGAGTGTGCCGAGCGCCGGGAAAAGTGCGCCGGAACCAACTGGAAATGCGCCGATCGCCGGGAAAAGTGTGTTACACCCAACTGGGTGTGCGCCGAGCGCCGAGAAAAGTGTGCGGGACCCGAATTTGAATGCACCGAGCGTCGAGAAAAGTATGTGGAACCCAACTGGAAGTGCGCCGAGACAAGCGTGTGGGACCCAAATGTGAGGGCGCCGAGCGCTTAGAAAAGTGCGCTGGACCCAACTGAGAGTGCGCCGAGAATAGTGTGTTGGACCCAACTGTGAGTGCGCCGAGAAAAGCGTGTGGGACCCAAATAAGAGTGCGCCGAGCGCCGGGAAAAGTGTGTGGGACCCAACTGCGAGTGCGCCGCGCGCCAAGAAAAGCGTGTGGGACCCAAATGTGAGTGCGCCCAGCGCCGGAAAAAGTGCGCTGGACCCATCTGGGAGTGCGCCGAGAAAAGTGTGTTGGACCCAACTCAATGAACAATTGGGTGGACCGACCTGCGGGCGAAAAAATCGCGTTTCGTACCGACCATTGCGTGTCACTATCGTACTGACCGCGATGCGAAAAATGCGTTTCAAGTACCAAACGACGCGCATTTGCCGTACTCGACCACGCTAAACGAAATAGTGCACGCGGTCGATACGCCTGTGCAAATGCGTACCTTTAACCGCTCGCGGAATTCCGCCATAGCGACGTACTGACCGCGCGCGATTCAATCTTTGCGCGCGGTCAGCGTACGGAATATGACTTTTCGCTGCGGTCGGTACGTGAGCACACGCAGTCCGGTACGCAAGTGGTGTTCGTGTTCGGTACTGGCAACTTTCCGCGTTCCAGCACGCACGAAAACTGGTCGGTGAGGTCAGTTCTTTAACCAGTTTGCGCGGTCAGTACGCAATTTCATCAGCGTTCAGTACGCCAATCGTCCGCGTTCAGTACGCAAAACAAAGGGATCGGTGAAATCGATTTGTCAGTCGTGTGCGGTCGGTACCGCAGAAGTGTTCTCGGTTCAGTACGCAAGTCGTCCGCGTTTTAGTACGCAAACAAGAGCTGATCGGTGCAGATCGATTTGTCAGTCTGTGCGGTCGGTACGCAAGTGTTTCGCATTCAGCACGCAATCGCCCGCGATCAGTACGCAAGCAAATTACTCTGGTTGAGATCGGTTTTGTCGGTCTGCGCCTGATTAATCGGTACGCAAGTGATCGCGTTCAGTACCCAATCGACCGCGTTTGCTAGCACGCGCAAGCAGACGCTGGTGCGTGGTGAGTCGGTTTGTCAGTCTGCACGGTCATCAGTACGCAGGTGTGCCGCGCCACGTTCAGTACGCAAAATCGACCGCGTTCAGTGCCTCATTTCGCAAACAAACTGGGTGGGTGAGGTCGGTTTGTCAGTCTGCGCGGTGGGAACCACCAAGTGTTTGCGTTCAAGTAAAGCAATCGCCCGCATTCAGTACGCAAACAAACTGGTCAGGTGAAATGCAATTTTTTTCAGTCATTAGTGCGGTTGGTACGCAAGTGTTCAGCGTTCAAAGTACGCAATAGCGTGCGTACTGGTACGCAAGCAAATTACTCGTTGAGATCGGGTTTTGCAATCACGGTCTGCGCGGTCGGAACGCACGTGTGCGGGATCGAGTACGCAATCGCCCGCGTTCTGTGCGCAGTGTGAACTCGTCAGAATTGTATATAAGCAAGGTGGCACGTGCTGCATTAACAATCTAACAACGAAATCCTGAGCTTTTTTGCGCATTTAGTCTACCGCTTCATCGGGAGGTAGGGAACCTTCGCTTGAGAAGTTTTGACTGTTTTTTGTTGTTCTGGTAGAGAGTCTGATGGGTTGGTCTTCGTGACAACTGTGTCCTCAAAACTAGAGAATCCGACGGGAACCACTGATATGGGGCAATTTTTTTGGCTTCTATAACAGGTTGCCTAGATCACAACTTTGTTCACACACGTCTGTGACTTCATCTTATCTCTAAGCCTATAACTCCGTTTTCTTCAAAACAATCAGTGCTCATGAAAAAGTCCTGTTACTCGAGAAAGGAAAAACTACATGCACAGGCGTACTGGATCCTACTGATGGCCGGTTTTAGAGTTTTCTTCTGTGTTTTTCTCCTAGGCTCTTGCTAACTTTCGTCATAACGAAAGGGTCAAGCCTAGACATAGAGTTCGCGCAATCATTCAAGTCTGATGAAATGGACGGGGCTGCGACGGTAGATCACCCCGCGCGAATCGAAACCCCATTCTGCTCATTGAGGCCGCCAACCCCGCACGGCCAGCCGCCTGGTCCATGCGTCAGGACTAAAATGAAAACGGATACCATGCACATGTGTATGTGGGACCCTGAAAGGCAGTATGTTCACGATAAATTTCACTTCCTTTTTCTCCACGGCCCACGGATGGTCTGGTGCCCTATATAGCAAGGCATTCTTAAAGAGGACACGAAAGACGAGTTTTTGAGCATGCAAAAATAGGCCCCCGTTGTTTACGATGATTTTTGAGCGTGGGAGGAATTCGACCGTTGAGAGGTCAGTGATACCTATCAGAATCTGCAATGAAGCGATCAGCTCACTTATCAGCATTTCCTTTGACTTGATCATTCCTTTAATCTGAGTCTTGTCTGGGAGCACCAAAACGCTTGTTTGCAACTCCTTTTTGTCCGCTCCTGGCTCGTTTTCTACCGTTCTTTCTGGACACTGCAGGAACACCTAGGACTCCATTCGCCTATCATTTCATACTTAGGAAAGTCAACGAGGATGATCATCGTTAACGCCTGTCTTTAAGCAATCCCATTTTGATCACGAGCAACTAAGCAGGAATTCAAAATCATCCATCAAATATCCAGGATGCCTTATTGAATCCCCTGGAGATAATGTTTGGGCGAGAAAACACAACAATGTACCATTCCTTCTGTGAGTTGCGTGGTATTTATAGAAGACCCTATCAGTTTACCTGTAGAGGCCATGTGCAGAGGCAGGAAAGCAGCTTCTCCATACAAAGTTACAACTGAATTTCCTCCATACATACTTCTGATTTACAATCATAGCATATAATCGCGCGGTCGAGTTGGAATATTATTCAATACCAGCTTTGAGGTTGTATCATGTGCATCGCATGATTTTTTGGGCTATGAGAAAAATCTACTTCGGATTTTGCCATATGCCCATATGCTACGTATAGTGTGGGTATACTACTATATATTGGATCCTAAATCAAAAAAATCAGGATACTCGGATTTCGGATAACTCAAAAAATCAAAGGTCGCGGATATCCGACTCGAACGGATAGGATTCAAAATAGCAACATCGGATAATCCGATTCATTTGGTTTGGGAGCCGAAACGGATATTCGGATCCTTCGGATCATTCCGAAAAGTACGTTTTTTTTTCGGTGATTCGGATTTTGGATCACTCAGATTTTTAGACCTTTTTTCAGGTGAATCGGATTTTTGATATCATGAAAATTTCGGTTCTTATTCGGATGGATATCCGAAAATGAGTGAGTCTGGATCCGATGTGTATGGTATCTACTAACAAGGGAAGTATACAAAGCGTAGGTCGGATCTGCCAAAACGACTAGTGATCACTCAGTATCTCTTGTGGCTCAATAGTGAAACTGCGCAGTATCCCTTCCCGAGCTCCAGGTTCCAAGGAATTACAAGCATGAAAAAGCTCATTTTTTGTGATTTTTGTACCTTCCAAAAGCGCTTGTGAGTCTCCACAGAAAATTCAGAAACGGACCTCATAAAATATAGTTCAGCGCCCAAAACTACTCCCCCTGAGCAAAGTTTGGGTGAAAGGCACATTTCCATACTTTGTCCCAGACTGACAGCGTACGGATTTTCAGGTTGGGCGTTTATTTCTACGCTCGTAACTGGAGGGCTCTAGAAAGGATCTAGAAAAATTGATCCAGATTAGACTGAAAATTCCTCCCTGGGAGGTTTTCTACAGAATCTGTGTTTAATTAGTCGATTTTCCAATGTTTTCAGCGCTAATTTCGTTTGAATTCTTCCCAACCTGATGAGAAATTTCTAGGAAAAACGCCGCTTTCGAGATTACCGGTGTTCTACGATAGATATGTCTCGAAAATCATTTTCTGAGGGTTACTTGGAGTGCTAAATAGCACGACTCTGAAGTCCCCGTTTATCGATCTTTTGCAGATTACCGTCAGATTACGGTGGGTATACGGTAGTTTGGTAAAGAAATCTCAGATTTTACTCAAAATTTGTATACGAAGGGTTATTTGGTGTGTGGAGAATACTGGAATTCAACGATCCGTTTATCGATTTTTCAAAATACTAGGGTGGCTTCTTGACCCCTAAATGACATGTTACCTACCGTAACCTACAGTAATCCCTCAAAATTCCGACAAATGGACCTTCTGAGATTAATAGCATATTCGCCATCCTAGATTACCACTACATACAACTTTTGAGCTAAATCCGGAGAAAAATTTCTTCGAAACTTTTAAGAAAAATATGCCTGATGGGTAGGTACCCTTGCCTTTTCGCTCAGATTTAAAAAATGCCTCATAACTCTTCTTCGGTAGTGAGTTCTAAGCTTCTGCGGCTCGCGGCAGGATACTGCGTATTTTACTATTGAGCCAGAAGAGATACTAACCATACTTGTCGTTTTCGCAGCATGGATCCGACCTACGCTTTTCTATACTTACCTTGGTAAGAGAGAGTTTTTGGAGAAATGAAGTTTGAAGTGGTACGCACAGATTCAGGTAACGCAAAATTAACTATACTTTGTGTGAATCAGAGGTCGCGATCTGGCGTAACAGTGGTGTAAATTGCTCAGAAGTTGGTACGATACAAACATGCTGATGTGAAGCAAGAAACCTTACTAACCGGATTACGTCCAATTAGCGTGATGTGCCGGCAGGACCTGAGAGTTATTTCGGTTTCATGGTGGTCATCTGGTTCTTTTCAGCAGTGGACAAACTCTCAGCTTACCGTTGAGCATGTGCATTAACCGGCAACGTGTAATTGATAATCTGATTATGCTGACAAGCTTAACACGTGGGAGGGCTACACTGCTCACAACCACTCTGTGTGATTTGGAGGAGATGTTTGGATTCAGCACTGACCAGAATTGAACTCACTACCGAGATCTTTGTCACATGAGACCTCTAGGACCTTCTTGATCACCTCGTCATCAGGTACGCTAATGGCCACCTTATCGACTCTCCCCCTCCTCCGACTCCCGGCGTGCCCGGAAAGTTAATTTACAACTGCCAGTTTTATTCAAATCGCCGGAATATCTCTTTACATAATCCCTTCCTTCCTTTCCCTCTCTTTTTCTATCTCCTCCGTTCTTCTTTCGCTTTCTGACACCTCTAACAACTTTTCTTTCTCCTCTTATTCATCTTTGTGTTGTTGTGATACTTTTTCTTGCTTTATCCTTCTATTTATTTATTTATTTACTAATTTATTATATTTCTTTCCCTCTTTTTTGATCTCTTTGTTTTACTGAAGATTCTCACTCTTTGTCTCAATCTCGACCGTCTTGCTGTCCTTAATACTACCATTTTTCATCATCCTATTTTTCTTGGTCTAGTTGTGGTTTTAGGTGGTTTAGTAATGATATTCGACATTTGATATTTTGGAGTTTTTCAAAACATAATGAAAAATACTGTTCGCGAGAACTCGTGAAAAAATTTTCTTTGTGAAAGGAGCTTATCTTTGGTGGGAAGAAATCCGAATATGTTTTCAACAAAACAGACACTAAAAAACCTCGTTTAAGCAGCTTCAACGGCTGGCTTATTTCATTGAAAAAAGTTGTAGAATCACAATCATTAGTACATTCGATCTCACGAGGGTTTGGAGAATAAATCACACAAGTAGTCACCTCACAGTACCATGAATTGAATCCCGAATAGGGGAACTAGGAAGAAGGCAAAGGAAGGAAATGCAAGAACAGATATCGATGGTGGGAGAATACAAGGAATCCATCACAAGCTGAGAAATTATTGTAAAATGCCTCTCAATACGAAAGTTTTTGAGACTTGACAGCGGGTGGTATGCACTCACATGCAGCAAGTATAGATTGCTCCCATAAAATGACGCGCATTAATGCTCAAAGAAACCGTCCTTGATTAAAAGACTCACGAGTTTCCATCATGAAGATGTATATTTGGCCAACACTGGACCAAAATGACTGAAACGAAAAAACGTGCAAGCAAGGTAAAGCCATCTAATGCGGCAGGCCTGCGACAGCCAAATATCGTTTTCTTATAGACATAAACTTGATTTTGAGCTAAACACGCGATAGGCTAAAAACAGCTAGCTTAGCGACCAGTCACTGTCTGAATCAGCTATCCAAAACCATGATTTGTCTTGTTGACCCGCAGTATAGCATTGAATCTTTTCGAAAGTGTTGGGGTGCTGCATAATTATGAAACTTTTTCTAAAACACTTTCATTCAACAAAAACAAAAATAACATCTAATAAAAACATGTTTAAATCATCATTCGAGAGCATAGTCACCATATAAACACTTCAGGAACTGCTTCCCATTCGCTTGGCATTCGGCTGATTCTACAGGGTGCTCCAAAATTATTGGCGTACGAACTGGCTTTGATAAAAAAAATCAAAAAAAATGAAAAAATCAAATTCTTGCTATTTTGATTTTTTGGATTTCCTCGAGTCTCAGCTCTGTATTTCTCACCACAGTTCCGTTGATATTGATTTCTAATTTAGTATGATCGATGCGAATCCGAAGTTCGGCGCCATCATCGCAACGCAAAATTAACACACACGACGAGACACATCGCCAATCAGCTCAGACTTACCCTGAATGCTAACAGTCGTCTTCGTCAGCTTAGTCCGATCTCTGACTTAGCTTGTAAAAGCATTGAGATTAGTGCTAGCATACCTAAGGTTGTCAAAAGGGTGAGTGCCCGAGTCAACCGCAATTCGAGACTGTCGATGAAGTGGATAGCTAGAGAAAGGAATCTGTGGTTGGGATTCATCTGAAAAGTCGTCAGGAAGGAGCTGAATCTGTGTTCACACCATTTAGAGCAGACCCATCACGTGTCCGTCGACAAGAAGCTGAATGGAGACCGAAAGTTCAGGAAGCTCATGCACCGTTGCACAGGAGTCACGCATTGCGTCATAGCGCTTTTAGATGGAACAAATCATCAATCTGAAGTTAATAAAGAAATGCGAAATCGACAGGATAGCAGCTGGAAAAACGAATGAGGTCTTACTGTGAGAAGATGTCACTGGTTGGACTGCTCATACGACTTCTGTGATAGTTTTGGGAGGCATCGCAAGCGAAAGTGGAACACCGCCGTTTTCGTGGTTTCTGACATGAAAATCAACAAGGACGTTAGCAGGACAACGAGTCTAGAGATTGTTTTGAACTGCTATATAATCCTTCGATGCGGCAGCAGACTCTGCTGCCTCACACTAGGCCGTGGATAAGCACACAAAGTGTAAAGCAATTCAAGAGTGATGTCGAAATGTGCTACCCTGAGTCAAATGCGCACGAAGAATTGCAGTCCTGCTCGTCGGACCGGCATCTACTAAACTTTCTAGTGTGAACCCTGATGAAGTCTGATATCTGCGATTCTTGACAAGCAAAATTGGCCCACTGAAATCTGTTTTGAGGGAAGCCTTGGATGAAATGAATGACGACTACCTCCGTGACTGCTGCAACGTCTTTCTAAGACTTCTTTGAGCCGATATTCGAACAGATGGCGGATATTTCCAGATCTAACCACTGTTCTGTGTTAACGCTAGTATAAGTAAATGTATCCATTTTGATTATTCTCATAATCCAGCGTAGGGTTCGAGAAACACGCCAATATCTGCGCGCCAATAATTATGGAACACCCTGTACGTGTGAAGAAGTCACGATTCTTGATGCAATCAACGCTATGACATCAGCCACCAAGCCATCGAAGTCGTCGTAGACTTTGTTTGTGCTTCTGCCAATGTGTACGCCGGATCTGGGAGCAGATCATATACCTTATTGGCGATGGATTCGACCACACGGCGCTCAACTTGTGGACGCGCGTCAGGATGGTGTTTGTTGGTTTCGGTGGCGGCAATCGGTGGAAATTCAAAAGCGTTCAGCTCTCTTGTTGTCAGAGAGCCTGTCTGGCGCCCATCAAGCCAATTTCCATACCTTTTAAGATTCTTCAGGCGTCGAACGATGGTTTATTGACTGATATTAAAGTCTTCAGCCAGCGTTCGCGTTGTCAGGCTTTCGTCCTATTCCACGGCTGTCTGAAGTGCTTGATCATCAAAATCCGATGGCCAACCTCTTCATTCTTTATCCTCCAAACTAGTGTCACCTGATTTAAAGCAAATGAAACACTTCCGTACTGCGCTATCAGTAATTGTTCTTCCCAAAAAGTTCGTTGAGATCGCGAAATGGCTGGGCTGCGGTGCATCATTTCTCGTAATGGTAGAGCATAATATGGCGAATATGAGTGTTGTTTTTTTTCGAGACGCATTTTTTAAACTGAATATTGAGGATTATTTCTATATAAATATTGAGGACGAAACGCCAGATTTCATTGAAGAGAAACGCTTTGTTAAAACCGTTCCAAAATTATGCATCAACCCAATAGATTTTATTGGTTAAAGGCAGCATACACGCTCGTAAACTTGTTGGAGATAACTACGAAATTTGAATGGTATGGCCCAGATTACAACGCCTACTCAGTTTTGAGCGTCAGCAACGAACCACAATGCCGCTACACGAGTGAGAACTTGGCCCAGCCCTGTATTTCTCCGCCCCACGTATTTGCGTCCTCCTCCAAACAGGGGTGCTGGGCCATTCCCACCGTCAACGACGTTTGTGAGTGCTACAATAAGTACAATAAATAAGTCACATACATCGACGACGGTGGGAACAGCACAGTACCACTGTTTTGAGGAGTACGGCAAATAGAGGAGGCGGAGAAGTACACGGCGGGACCAACTTCGCACTCGTGTAGCGGCCCTTAGGTCGTTTTTGACGCTTCAAAGTGCATAGGAGTTGTAATCGGGCATACCGTTCTATTTTCGATGTTATCTCAACCACATTTACGAGCGTGTATGCTCCTTTATAAAAAGCTCGTAATTCGCGGTTGAAAAGCCAGCCGTGCATCTGGGTAATAATGCGTTCCGAAGCAGTGTCATTTTGTTGGAAAGAATATATGCCTGACGCGCATGCATGCGTACTGACAGCTGTCGAATTTTTAGAAAAAGTTTTGGAATGAGCGAGCGATAAAATCGGGCATACCACGTGTGAATGAGTACTAACCGTGGCCAATCCTATGTGCGACATTTATGCCGAACGCGGACTTATACCGTACCTACCGCGAGGCAATGCGTTACGAGCGCGAGTGGATGCGTACCGACCGCTTTCAGGATTTGAAAAGACTTCGCACTGACCGCGTGGCAATGCGTACTGACAAGCGTGGCGAGACGTACCGACCACGCGGCGGTGCATACTAACCGCGTTGCGTTGCGTACCGACCGCCGTGGCAGTTGGCATCGACCGCGTGTTTTTGCGTACAAACCGCGAGGCAATGCGTACTGATCGCGTGGCAATGTGTACTGATGGCGAGTCATTGCGTACCAAACGCGTGGCAGTATGTATCGACCGCGTGGCAGTACGTACCAACCACGCGGCAAGACGTACCGACCGCGCGGCAATGCGTACTAACCGCGTTGCGTTGCGTACCGACTGGCGCGAAAATACGCATCGAACGCGCGGCAAGACGTACCGACCGCGCGGGCGATGCGTACTGACCGCGTCACAATGCGTTTACATTGCTGTTAGTATCCGAAAAGCGTTCGTACTGACCGCGTGGCAATGCCTACCGACCGCGTGGCGATGCGTGCTGATCGCGTGGCAGTGCGTACCGAGGGCGCGACAATGCGTACCGACCGCTTGGCAAGATCGTACCGACCGCGCGGCTATACGTACTAACCGCGTGGTATTCCGTACGGACCGCATGACAGTGCGTATCGACCGCGCTAATTCGCGTGCCGACCGCGTGCAAATTGCGTTCCAAACGTCGCCCATCCCGCTGTCGGTACGCAACTTGTCCGCCGTCGGTCCACCCCATTGTCTGAGAACTGGGAGTGCGCCGAGCGCCGAGAAAGGCGTGTGGGACCCAAATAAGAGTGCGCCGAGCGCCGGGAAAAGTGCGCCAGACCCAACTGGGAATGCGCCGAGCGCCGGGAAAAGTGTGTGGGACCCAACTGGGAGTGCGCCGAGAAAGGTGTGTTGGACCCAACTGGGAGTGAGCTGAGCGGCGAGAAAAGTGTGTTGGACCCAACTGTGAGTGCGCCGAGCGCCGGTAAAAGTGTGTGGGACCCAAATGTGAGTGCGCCGAGCGCTGGGAAAAGTGCGCTGGACCCAACTGGGAGTGCGCCGAGAAAAGTGTGTTGGACCCAACTGAGAGTGCGCCGGGAAAAGTGTGTTGGACCCAACTGGGAGTGCGCCGAGCGCCGGGAAAAGTGCGCCGGAACCAACTGGAAATGCGCCGATCGCCGGGAAAAGTGTGTTACACCCAACTGGGTGTGCGCCGAGCGCCGAGAAAAGTGTGCGGGACCCGAATTTGAATGCACCGAGCGTCGAGAAAAGTATGTGGAACCCAACTGGAAGTGCGCCGAGACAAGCGTGTGGGACCCAAATGTGAGGGCGCCGAGCGCTTAGAAAAGTGCGCTGGACCCAACTGAGAGTGCGCCGAGAATAGTGTGTTGGACCCAACTGTGAGTGCGCCGAGAAAAGCGTGTGGGACCCAAATAAGAGTGCGCCGAGCGCCGGGAAAAGTGTGTGGGACCCAACTGCGAGTGCGCAGCGCGCCAAGAAAAGCGTGTGGGACCCAAATGTGAGTGCGCCCAGCGCCGGAAAAAGTGCGCTGGACCCAACTGGGAGTGCGCCGAGAAAAGTGTGTTGGACCCAACTGGGAGTGCGCCGAGCGCCGA
Organism: Aplectana chamaeleonis; assembly: GCA_029168955.1. NCBI lineage: Eukaryota > Metazoa > Nematoda > Chromadorea > Rhabditida > Cosmocercidae > Aplectana > Aplectana chamaeleonis. Next base: position 606,165 of record JAPDOI010000017.1, read on the forward strand.
GAAAGGCGTGTGGGACCCAAATAAGAGTGCGCCGAGCGCCGGGAAAAGTGCGCCAGACCTAACTTGGAATGCGCCGAGCGCCGGGAAAAGTGTGTGGGACCCAACTGGGAGTGCGCCGAGAAAGGTGTGTTAGACCCAACTGTGAGTGCGCCGAGCGCCGGTAAAAGTGTGTGGGACTCAACTGGGAGTGCGCCGAGCGGCGAGAAAACTGTGTTGGGCCCAACTGTGAGTGTGCCGAGCGCCGGGAAAAGTGCGCCGGAACCAACTGGAAATGCGCCGATCGCCGGGAAAAGTATGTGGAACCCAACTGGAAGTGCGCCGAGACAAGCGTGTGGGACCCAAATGTGAGGGCGCCGAGCGCTTAGAAAAGTGCGCTGGACCCAACTGGGAGTGCGCCGAGAATAGTGTGTGGGACCCATATGTGAGTAGGCCGAGCGCCGGGAAAAGTGTGTTGGACCCAACTGGGAGTGCGCCGAGCGCCAAGAAAAGCGTGTGGGACCCAAATGTGAGTACGCCGAGCGCCGGGAAAAGTGTGTTGGACCCAACTGGAAGTGCGCCGAGCGCCGAGAAAATTGTGTTGGACCCAACTGGGAGTGCGCCGAGCGCTGGGAAAAGTGCGCTGGATCCAACTGGGAGTGCGCCGAGAAAAGTGTGTTGGACCCAACTGGGAGTGCGCCGAGCGGCGAGAAAAGTGTGTTGGACCCAACTGTGAGTGCGCCGAGCGCCGGTAAAAGCGTGTGGGACCAAAATAGGAGTGCGCCGAGCGCTGGGAAAAGTGCGCTGGACCCAACTGGGAGTGCGCCGAGAAAGGTGTGTTGGACCCAACTGTGAGTGCGCCGAGCGCCGGTAAAAGTGTGTGGGACCCAGCTGGGAGTGCGCCGAGCGGCGAGAAAAGTGTGTTGGGCCCAACTGTGAGTGTGCCGAGCGCCGGGAAAAGTGCGCCGGAACCAACTGGGAGTGCGCCGAGCGCCGAGAAAAGGGTGTTGGACCCAACTGGAAATGCGCCGATCGCCGGGAAAAGTGTGTTACACCCAACTGGGTGTGCGCCGAGCGCCGAGAAAAGTGTGTGGGACCCGAATTTGAATGCACCGAGCGTCGAGAAAAGTATGTGGAACCCAACTGGAAGTGCGCCGAGAAGAGCGTGTGGGACCCAAATGTGAGGGCGCCGAGCGCTTAGAAAAGTGCGCTGGACCCAACTGGGAGTGCGCCGAGAAAAGTGTGTGGGACCCAACTGGGAGTGCGCCGAGCGCCGAGAAAAGCGTGTGGGACTCAAATAAGAGGGCGGCGAGCTCCGGGAAAGTGTGTGGGACCCAACTGGGAGTGCGCCGAGCGCCAAGAAAAGTGTGTGGGACCCGAATGTGAATGCGCCGAGCGTCGAGAAAAGTATGTGGAATCAACTGGAAGTGCGCCGAGAAAAGCGTGTGGGACCCAAATGTGAATGCACCGAGCGTCGAGAAAAGTATGTGGAACCCAATTGGAAGTGCGCCGAGAAAAGCGTGTGGGACCAAAATAGGAGTGCGCCGAGCGCTGGGAAAAGTGCGCTGGACCCAACTGGGAGTGCGCCGAGAAAAGTGTGTTGGACCCAACTGGGAGTGCGCCGAGCGCCGAGAAAGTGTGTGGGACCCAACTGCGAGTGCGCCGCGCGCCAAGAAAAGCGTGTGGGACCCAAATGTGAGTGCGCCCAGCGCCGGAAAAAGTGCGCTGGACCCAACTGGGAGTGCGCCGAGAAAAGTGTGTTAGACCCAACTGGAAATGCGCCGATCGCCGGGAAAAGTGTGTTACACCCAACTGGGTGTGCGCCGAGCGACGAGAAAAGTGTGTGGGACCCGAATTTGAATGCACCGAGCGTCGAGAAAAGTATGTGGAACCCAACTGGAAGTGCGCCGAGAAGAGCGTGTGGGACCCAAATGTGAGGGCGCCGAGCGCTTAGAAAATGCGCTGGACCCAACTGAGAGTGCGCCGATAATAGTGTGTTGGACCCAATTGTGAGTGCGCCGAGCGCCGAGAAAAGCGTGTGGGACCCAAATAAGAGTGCGCCGAGCGCCAGGAAAAGTGTGTGGGACCCAACTGGGAGTGCGCCGAGCGCCGAGAAAAGTGTGTGGGACCCGAATGTGAATGCACCGAGCGTCGAGAAAAGTATGTGGAACCCAACTGGAAGTGCGCCGAGAAAAGCGTGTGGGACCCAAATGTGAATGCACCGAGCGTCGAGAAAAGTATGTGGAACCCAATTGGAAGTGCGCCGAGAAAAGCGTGTGGGACCAAAATAGGAGTGCGCCGAGCGCTGGGAAAAGTGCGCTGGACCCAACTGGGAGTGCGCCGAGAAAAGTGTGTTGGACCCAACTGGGAGTGCGCCGAGCGCCGAGAAAGTGTGTGGGACCCAACTGCGAGTGCGCCGCGCGCCAAGAAAAGCGTGTGGGACCCAAATGTGAGTGCGCCCAGCGCCGGAAAAAGTGCGCTGGACCCAACTGGGAGTGCGCCGAGAAAAGTGTGTTAGACCCAACTGTGAGTGCGCCGAGCGCCGGTAAAAGTGTGTGGGACTCAACTGGGAGTGCGCCGAGCGGCGAGAAAACTGTGTTGGGCCCAACTGTGAGTGTGCCGAGCGCCGGGAAAAGTGCGCCGGAACCAACTGGAAATGCGCCGATCGCCGGGAAAAGTGTGTTACACCCAACTGGGTGTGCGCCGAGCGCCGAGAAAAGTGTGCGGGACCCGAATTTGAATGCACCGAGCGTCGAGAAAAGTATGTGGAACCCAACTGGAAGTGCGCCGAGAAAAGCGTGTGGGACCCAAATGTGAGAGCGCCGAGCGCTTAGAAAAGTGCGCTGGACCCAACTGAGAGTGCGCCGAGAATAGTGTGTTGGACCCAACTGTGAGTGCGCCGAGAAAAGCGGTGGGACCCAAATAGGAGTGCGCCGAGCGCCGGGAAAAGTGCGCTGGACCCAACTGGGAGTGCGCCGAGAAAAGTGTGTTGGACCCAACTGGGAGTGCGCCGAGCGCCGAGAAAGTGTGTGGGACCCAACTGCGAGTGCGCCGCGCGCCAAGAAAAGCGTGTGGGACCCAAATGTGAGTGCGCCCAGCGCCGGAAAAAGTGCGCTGGACCCAACTGGGAGTGCGCCGAGAAAAGTGTGTTGAACCCAAATGTGATGGCGCCGAGCGCCGGTAAAAGTGTGTGGGACCCAACTGGGAGTGCGCCGATCGCCGAGAAAAGCGTGTGGGACCCTAATATGAGTGCGCCGAGCGCCGGGAAAAGTGCGCCAGACCCAACTTGGAATGCACCGAGCGCCGGGAAAAGTGTGTGGGACCCAACTGGGAGTGCGCCGAGCGCCGGTAAAAGTGTGTGGGACCCAACTGGGAGTGCGCCGATCGCCGAGAAAAGCGTGTGGGACCCAAATAAGAGTGCGCCGAGCGCCGAGAAAAGCGTGTGGGACCCAAATAAGAGTGCGCCGAGCGCCGGGAAAAGTGCGCTGGACCCAAATGGGAGTGCGCCGAGCGCCGGGAAAAGTGTGTGGGACCCAACTGGGAGTGCGCCGAGCGCCGAGAAAAGTGTGTGGGACCCAACTGGAAGTGCACCGAGCGCCGGGAAAAGTGTGTGGGACACAACTGTTAGTGCGCCAAACGCCGAGAAAAGTGTTGGACCCAACTGTGAGTGCGCCGAGCGCCGGGAAAAGTGTGTTGGACCCAACTGGGAGTGCGCCGAGCGCCGAGAAAAGTGTGTTGGACCCAACTGGAAATGCGCCGAGCGCCGGGAAAGTGTGTTACACCCAACTGGGTGTGCGCCGAGCGCCGAGAAAAGTGTGGGACCCGAATTTGAATGCACCGAGCGTCGAGAAAAGTATGTGGAACCCAACTGGAAGTGCGCCGAGAAAAGCGTGTGGGACCCAAATGTGAGTGCGCCGAGCGCTTAGAAAAGTGCGCTGGACCCACCTGGGAGTGCGCCGAGAAAAGGGTGTTGGACCCAACTGGGAGTGCGCCGAGCGCCGAGAAAAGCGTGTGGGACCCAAATAAGAGTGCGCCGAGCGCCGGGAAAAGTGTGTGGGACCCAACTGGGAGTGCGCCGAGCGCCGAGAAAAGTGTGTGGGACCCAACTGGGAGTGCGCCGAGCGCCGAGAAAAGCGTGTGGGACCCTAATATGAGTGCGCCGAGCGCCGGGAAAAGTGCGCCAGACCCAACTTGGAATGCGCCGAGCGCCGGGAAAAGTGTGTTGGACCCAACTGTGAGTGCGCCGAGCGCCGGTAAAAGTGTGTGGGACCCAACTGGGAGTGCGCCGATCGCCGAGAAAAGTGTGTTGGACCCAACTGGAAATGCGCCGAGCGCCGGAAAAGTGCGCCGGACCCAACTGGGAGTGCGCCGAGCGCCGAGAAAAGTGTGTGGGACCCAACTGGAAATGCGCCGATCGCCGGGAAAAGTGTGTTACACCCAACTGGGTGTGCGCCGAGCGCCGAGAAAAGTGTGCGGGACCCGAATTTGAATGCACCGAGCGTCGAGAAAAGTATGTGGAACCCAACTGGAAGTGCGCCGAGAAAAGCGTGTGGGCCCCAAATGTGAGGGCGCCGAGCGCTTAGAACAGTGCGCTGGACCCAACTGAGAGTGCGCCGAGAATAGTGTGTTGGCCCCACCTGTGAGTGCGCCGAGCGGCGGAAAAGTGTGTGGGACCCAAATAAGAGTGCGCCGAGCGCCGGGAAAAGTGTGTGGGACCCAACTGGGAGTGCGCCGAGCGCCGAGAAAAGCGTGTGGGACCCAAATAAGAGTGCGCCGAGCGCCGGAAAAGTTTGTGGGACCCAACTGCGAGTGCGCAGCGCGCCAAGAAAAGCGTGTGGGACCCAAATGTGAGTGCGCCCAGCGCCGGAAAAAGTGCGCTGGACCCAACTGGGAGTGCGCCGAGAAAAGTGTGTTGGACCCAACTGGGAGTGCGCCGAGCGCCGAGAAAGGCGTGTGGGACCCAAATAAGAGTGCGCCGAGCGCCGGGAAAAGTGCGCCAGACCTAACTTGGAATGCGCCGAGCGCCGGGAAAAGTGTGTGGGACCCAACTGGGAGTGCGCCGAGCGGCGAGAAAAGTGTGTTGGACCCAACTGTGAGTGCGCCGAGCGGCGAGAAAAGTGTGTTGGACCCAACTGTGAGTGCGCCGAGCGCCGGTAAAAGCGTGTGGGACCAAAATAGGAGTGCGCCGAGCGCTGGGAAAAGTGCGCTGGACCCAACTGGGAGTGCGCCGAGCGCCGGGAAAAGTGCGCCGGAACCAACTGGGAGTGCGCCGAGCGCCGGTAAAAGTGTGTGGGACCCAACTGTGAGTGCGCCGAGCGCCGGTAAAAGTGTGTGGGACCCAACTAGGAGTGCGCCGATCGCCGGGAAAAGTGTGTTACACCCAACTGGGTGTGCGCCGAGCGCCGAGAAAAGTGTGTGGGACCCGAATTTGAATGCACCGAGCGTCGAGAAAAGTATGTGGAACCCAATTGGAAGTGCGCCGAGAAAAGCGTGTGGGACTCAAGTGTGAGGGCGCCGAGCGCTTAGAAAAGTGCGCTGGGCCCAACTGGGAGTGCGCCGAGAATAGTGTGTTGGACCCAACTGGGAGTGCGCCGAGCGCCGAGAAAAGCGTGTGGGACCCAAATAAGAGTGCGCCGAGCGCCGAGAAAAGTGTGTGGGACCCAACTGCGAGTGCGCCGCGCGCCAAGAAAAGCGTGTGGGACCCAAATGTGAGTGCGCCCAGCGCCGGAAAAAGTGCGCTGGACCCAACTGGGAGTGCGCCGAGAAAAGTGTGTTGGACCCAACTGGGAGTGCGCCGAGCGCCGAGAAAGGCGTGTGGGACCCGAATAAGAGTGCGCCGAGCGCCGGGAAAAGTGCGCCAGACCTAACTTGGAATGCGCCGAGCGCCGGGAAAAGTGTGTGGGACCCAACTGGGAGTGCGCCGAGCGGCGAGAAAAGTGTGTTGGACCCAACTGTGAGTGCGCCGAGCGCAGGTAAAAGTGTGTGGGACCCAACTGTGAGTGCGCCGAGCGCCGAGAAAGCGTGTGGGACCCAAATAGAGTGCGCCGAGCGCCGGAAAAAGTGCGCTGGACCTAACTTGGAATGCGCCGAGCGCCGGGAAAAGTGTGTGGGACCCAACTGGGAGTGCGCCGAGCGGCGAGAAAAGTGTGTTGGACCCAACTGTGAGTGCGCCGAGCGCAGGTAAAAGTGTGTGGGACCCAACTGGAAATGCGCCGATCGCCGGGAAAAGTGTGTTACACCCAACTGGGTGTGCGCCGAGCGCCGAGAAAAGTGTGCGGGACCCGAATTTGAATGCACCGAGCGTCGAGAAAAGTATGTGGAACCCAACTGGAAGTGCGCCGAGAAAAGCGTGTGGGACCCAAATGTGAGGGCGCCGAGCGCCGGGAAAAGTGTGTTGGACCCAACTGTGAGTGCGCCGAGAAAAGCGTGTGGGACCCAAATAAGAGTGCGCCGAGCGCCGGGAAAAGTGTGTGGGACCCAACTGGGAGTGCGCCGAGCGCCGGGAAAGTGTGTTGGACCCAACTGCGAGTGCGCAGCTCGCCAAGAAAAGCGTGTGGGACCCAAATGTGAGTGCGCCCAGCGCCGGAAAAAGTGCGCTGGACCCAACTGGGAGTGCGCCGAGAAAAGTGTGTTGGACCCAACTGGGAGTGCGCCGAGCGCCGAGAAAGGCGTGTGGGACCCAAATAAGAGTGCGCCGAGCGCCGGGAAAAGTGCGCCAGACCTAACTTGGAATGCGCCGAGCGCCGGGAAAACTTTGTGGGACCCAACTGCGAGTGCGCCGCGCGCCAAGAAAAGCGTGTGGGACCCAAATGTGAGTGCGCCCAGCGCCGGAAAAAGTGTGTTGGACCCAACTGTGAGTGCGCCGAGCGCCGGTAAAAGCGTGTGGGACCAAAATAGGAGTGCGCCGAGCGCTGGGAAAAGTGCGCTGGACCCAACTGGGAGTGCGCCGAGAAAAGTGTGTTGGACCCAACTGGGAGTGCGCCGAGCGCCGAGAAAAGTGTGTGGGACCCAACTGCGAGTGCGCCGCGCGCCAAGAAAAGCGTGTGGGACCCAAATGTGAGTGCGCCGAGCGCTGGAAAAGTGCGCTGGACCCAACTGGGAGTGCGCCGAGAAAAGTGTGTTGGACCCAACTGTGAGTGCGCCGAGCGCCGGTAAAAGTGTGTGGGACCCAACTGGGAGTGCGCCGAGCGGCGAGAAAAGTGTGTTGGGCCCAACTGTGAGTGTGCCGAGCGCCGGGAAAAGTGCGCCGGAACCAACTGGGAGTGCGCCGAGCGCCGAGAAAAGGGTGTTGGACCCAACTGGAAATGCGCCGATCGCCGGGAAAAGTGTGTTACACCCAACTGGGTGTGCGCCGAGCGCCGAGAAAAGTGTGTGGGACCCGAATGTGAATGCACCGAGCGTCGAGAAAAGTATGTGGAACCCAACTGGACGTGCGCCGAGAAAAGCGTGTGGGACCCAAATGTGAGGGCGCCGAGCGCTTAGAAATGTGCGCTGGACCCAACTGAGAGTGCGCCGAGAATAGTGTGTTGGACCCAACTGTGAGTGCGCCGAGCGCCGAGAAAAGCGTGTGGGACCCAAATATGAGTGCGCCCAGCGCCGGAAAAAGTGTGGGACCCAACTCGGGGTGCGCCGAGCGGCGAGAAAAGTGTGTTGGACCCAACTGTGAGTGTGCCGAGCGCCGAGAAAAGTACGCTGGAACCCAACTGGAAGTGCGCCGAGAAAAGCGTGTGGGACCCAAATGTGAGTGCGCCGAGCGCCGAGAAAAGTATGTGGAACCCAACTGGAAGTGCGCCGAGAAAAGCGTGTGGGACCCAAATGTGAGTGCGCCCAGCGCCGGAAAAAGTGCGCTGGACCCAACTGGGAGTGCGCCGAGAAAAGTGTGTTGGACCCAACTGGGAGTGCGCCGAGCGCCGAGAAAAGTGTGTGGGACCCAACTGCGAGTGCGCCGCGCGCCAAGAAAAGCGTGTGGGGCCCAAATGGGAGCGCGGCGAGCGCTGGGAAAAGTGCGCTGGACCCAACTGAGAGTGCGCCGAGCGCCGAGAAAAGTGTGTGGGACCCAACTGGAAATGCGCCGATCGCCGGGAAAAGTGTGTTACACCCAACTGGGTGTGCGCCGAGCGCCGAGAAAACTGTGTGGGACCCGAATTTGTATGCACCGAGCGTCGAGAAAAGTATGTGGAACCCAACTGGAAGTGCGCCGAGAAAAGCGTGTGGGACTCAAATGTGAGGGCGCCGAGCGCTTAGAAAAGTGCGCTGGGCCCAACTGAGAGTGCGCCGAGAATAGTGTGTTGGACCCAACTCTGAGTGCGCCGAGCGCCGAAAAAAGCGTGTGGGACCCAAATAAGAGTGCGCCGAGCGCCGGGAAAAGTGTGTGGGACCCAACTGGGAGTGCGCCGAGCGCCGAGAAGTGTGTGGGACCCGAATGTGAATGCACCGAGCGTCGAGAAAAGTATGTGGAACCCAACTGGAAGTGCGCCGAGAAAAGCGTGTGGGACCCAAATGTGAGTGCGCCGAGCGCTGGGAAAAGTGCGCTGGACCCAACTGGGAGTGAGCCGAGAATAGTGTGTTGGACCCAACTGGGAGTGCGCTGAGCGCCGAGAAAGTGTGTGGGACCCAACTGCGAGTGCGCCGCGCGCCAAGAAAAGCGTGTGGGACCCAAATGTGAGTGCGCCCAGCGCCGGAAAAAGTGCGCTGGACCCAACTGGGAGTGCGCCGAGAAAAGTGTGTTGGACCCAACTGTGAGTGCGCCGAGCGCCGGTAAAAGTGTGTGGGACTCAACTGGGAGTGCGCCGAGCGGCGAGAAAAGTGTGTTGGGCCCAACTGTGAGTGTGCCGAGCGCCGGGAAAAGTGCGCCGGAACCAACTGGAAATGCGCCGATCGCCGGGAAAAGTGTGTTACACCCAACTGGGTGTGCGCCGAGCGCCGAGAAAAGTGTGCGGGACCCGAATTTGAATGCACCGAGCGTCGAGAAAAGTATGTGGAACCCAACTGGAAGTGCGCCGAGACAAGCGTGTGGGACCCAAATGTGAGGGCGCCGAGCGCTTAGAAAAGTGCGCTGGACCCAACTGAGAGTGCGCCGAGAATAGTGTGTTGGACCCAACTGTGAGTGCGCCGAGCGCCGAGAAAAGCGTGTGGGACCCAAATAAGAGTGCGCCGAGCGCCGGGAAAAGTGTGTGGGACCCAACTGGGAGTGCGCCGAGCGCCGAGAAAAGTGCGCTGAACCCAACTGGGAGTGCGCAGAGCGCCGAGAAAAGCGTGTGGGACCCAAAAGTGAGCGCGCCGAGCGCCGGGAAAAGTGTGTGGAACCAACTGGGAGTGCGCCGAGCGTCGAGAAATGTGTGTGGTACCCCGCTGGAAGTGCGCCAAGCGCCGGGAAAAGTGTGTGGGACCCAAATATGAGTGTGCCGAGCGCCGGAAAACTGTGTCGGACCCAACTGGGAGTGTGCCGAGCGCCGAGAAAAGTGTGTGGGACCCAACTGGGAGTGCGCCGATCGCCGAGAAAAGCGTGTGGGACCCAAATAAGAGGGCGCCGAGCGCCGGGGAAAGTGTGGGGGACCCAACAGGGAGTGCGCCGAGCGGCGAGAAAAGTGTGTTGGGCCCAACTGTGAGTGCGCCGAGCGCTGGAAAAAGTGCGCTGGACCCAACTGGGAGTGCGCCGAGAAAAGTGTGTTGGACCCAACTGGGAGTGCGCCGAGCGCCGAGAAGAGCGTGTGGGACCCAAATGTGCGTGCGCCGAGCGCCGGGAAAAGTGCGCCAGACCCAACTTGGAATGCGCCGAGCGCCGAGAAAAGTGTGTGGGACCCAACTGGGAGTGCGCCGAGCGCCAGGAAAAGCGTGTGGGACCCAAATAAGAGTGCGCCGAGCGCCGGAAAAGTTTGTGGGACCTAACTGCGAGTGCGCCGAGCGCCGATAAAAGTGTGTGGGACCCAACTGGGAGTGCGCCGAGCGCCGGGAAAAGTGTGTTGGACCCAACTGGGAGTGCGGCGAGCGCCGAGAAAAGTGTGTGGGACCCAACTGTGAGTGCGCCGAGCGCCGGTAAAAGTGTGTGGGACTCAACTGTGAGTGCGCGGAGCGCCGGTAAAAGCGTGTGGGACCAAAATAGGAGTGCGCCGAGCGCTGGGAAAAGTGCGCTGGACCCAACTGGGAGTGCGCCGAGCGGCGAGAAAAGTGTGTTGGGCCCAACTGTGAGTGTGCCGAGCGCCGGGAAAAGTGCGCCGGAACCAACTGGGAGTGCGCCGAGCGCCGAGAAAAGGGTGTTGGACCCAACTGGAAATGCGCCGATCGCCGGGAAAAGTGTGTTACACCCAACTGGGTGTGCGCCGAGCGCCGAGAAAAGTGTGTGGGACCCGAATTTGAATGCACCGAGCGTCGAGAAAAGTATGTGGAACCCAACTGGAAGTGCGCCGAGAAGAGCGTGTGGGACCCAACTGTGAGTGCGCCGAGCGCTTAGAAAAGTGCGCTGGACCCAACTGGAAGTGGGCCGAGAAGAGCGTGTGGGACCCAACTGGGAGTGCGCCGATCGCCGAGAAAAGCGTGTGGGACCCAAATAAGAGTGCGCCGAGCGTCGAGAAAAGCGTGTGGGACCCAAATAAGAGTGCGCCGAGCGCCGGGAAAAGTGTGTGGGACCCAAATGTGAATGCACCGAGCGCCGAGAAAAGTATGTGGAACCCAACTGGGAGTGCGCCGAGAAAAGCGTGTGGGACCCAACTGTGAGTGCGCCGAGCGCCGAGAAAAGTGTGTGGGACCCAACTGGAAGTGCGCCGAGCGCCGGAAAAGCGTGTGGGACCCAAATGTGAGTGCGCCGAGCGCCGGGAAAAGTGCGTTGGACCCAACTGGGACTGCGCCGAGAAAAGTGTGTTGGACCCAACTGGGAGTGCGCCGAGCGCCGGTAGAAAGTGTGTGGGACCCAACTGGGAGTGCGCCGAGCGCCGAGAAAAGTGTGTGGGACCCAACTGTGAGTGCGCCGAGCGCCGGAAAAGTGCGCTGGACCCAACTGGGAGTGCGCCGAGCGCCGAGAAAAGTGTGTTGGACCCAACTGGAAATGCGCCGATCGCCGGAAAAGTGTGTTACACCCAACTGGGAGTGCGCCGAGAGCCGAGAAAAGGGTGTTGGACCCGAATTTGAATGCACCGAGCGTCGAGAAAAGTATGTGGAACCCAACTGGAAGTGCGCCGAGAAAAGCGTGTGGGACCCAAATGTGAGGGCGCCGAGCGCTTAGAAAAGTGCGCTGGACCCAACTGAGAGTGCGCCGAGAATAGTGTGTTGGACCCAACTGTGAGTGCGCCGAGCGCCGAGAAAAGCGTGTGGGACCCAAATAAGAGTGCGCCGAGCGCCGGGAAAAGTGTGTGGGACCCAACTGGGAGTGCGCCGAGCGCCGAGAAAAGTGTGTGGGACCCGAATGTGAATGCACCGAGCGTCGAGAAAAGTATGTGGAACCCAACTGGAAGTGCGCCGAGAAAAGCGTGTGGGACCCAAATGTGAGTGCGCCGAGCGCTGGGAAAAGTGCGCTGGACCCAACTGGGAGTGCGCCGAGAAAAGTGTGTTGGACCCAACTGGGAGTGCGCCGAGCGCCGAGAAAGTGTGTGGGACCCAACTGCGAGTGCGCCGCGCGCCAAGAAAAGCGTGTGGGACCCAAATGTGAGTGCGCCCAGCGCCGGAAAAAGTGCGCTGGACCCAACTGGGAGTGCGCCGAGAAAAGTGTGTTGGACCCAACTGTGAGTGCGCCGAGCGCCGGTAAAAGTGTGTGGGACCCAACTGGGAGTGCGCCGAGCGGCGAGAAAAGTGTGTTGGGCCCAACTGTGAGTGTGCCGAGCGCCGGGAAAAGTGCGCCGGAACCAACTGGGAGTGCGCCGAGCGCCGAGAAAAGGGTGTTGGACCCAACTGGAAATGCGCCGATCGCCGGGAAAAGTGTGTTACACCCAACTGGGTGTGCGCCGAGCGCCGAGAAAAGTGTGCGGGACCCGAATTTGAATGCACCGAGCGTCGAGAAAAGTATGTGGAACCCAACTGGAAGTGCGCCGAGAAAAGCGTGTGGGACCCAAATGTGAGGGCGCCGAGCGCTTAGAAAAGTGCGCTGGACCCAACTGAGAGTGCGCCGAGAATAGTGTGTTGGACCCAACTGTGAGTGCGCCGAGCGCCGAGAAAAGCGTGTGGGACCCAAATAAGAGTGCGCCGAGCGCCGGGAAAAGTGTGTGGGACCCAACTGGGAGTGCGCCGAGAATAGTGTGTTGGACCCAACTGTGAGTGCGCCGAGCGCTGGGAAAAGTGCGCTGGACCCAACTGGGAGTGCGCCGAGAATAGTGTGTTGGACCCAACTGGGAGTGCGCCGAGCGCCGAGAAAAGCGTGTGGGACCCAAATGTGAGTGCGCCGAGCGCTGGGAAAAGTGCGCTGGCCCCAACTGGGAGTGCGCCGAGAAAAGTGTGTTGGACCCAACTGGGAGTGCGCCGAGCGCCGAGAAAAGCGTGTGGGACCCAAATAAGAGTGCGCCGAGCGCCGAGAAAAGCGTGTGGGACCCAAATAAGAGTGCGCCGAGCGCCGGGAAAAGTGCGCCAGACCCAACTGGGAGTGTGCCGAGCGCCGAGAAAAGTGTGTGGGACCCAACTGGGAGTGCGACGAGCGCCGGGAAAAGTGTGTGGGACCCAACTGGGAGTGCGCCGAGCGCCGAGAAAAGTGTGTGGGACCCAACTGTGAGTGTGCCGAGCGCCGAGAAAAGTGTGTGGGACCCAACTGAGAGTGCGCCGAGCGCCGAGAAAAGTGTGTGGGACCCAACTGGGAGTGCGCCGAGCGCCGGGAAAAGTGTGTGGGACCCAACTGGGAGTGCGCCGAGCGCCGAGAAAAGCGTGTGGGACCCAACTGTGAGTGCGCCGAGCGCCGAGAAAAGGGTGTTGGACCCAACTGGGAGTGCGCCGAGCGCCGAGAAAAGCGTGTGGGACCCAAATGTGAGTGCGCCGAGCGCCGGGAAAAGTGCGCTGGACCCAACTGGGAGTGCACCGAGCGCCGAGAAAAGCGTGTGAGACCCAACTGGAATTGCGCCGAGCGCCGAGAAAAGTGTGTTACACCCAACTGGGTGTGCGCCGAGCGCCGAGAAAAGTGTGTGGAACCCGAATTCGAATGCACCGAGCGTCGAGAAAAGTATGTGGAACCCAACTGGAAGTGCGCCGAGAAAAGCGTGTGGGACCCAAATGTGAGGTCGCCGAGCGCTGGGAAAAGTGCGCTGGACCCAACTGGGGGTGCGCCGAGCGCCGAAAAGTGTGTTGGGACCCAACTGGGAGTGCGCCGAGCGCCGAGAAAAGTGTGTTGGACCCAACCGGGAGTGCGCAGAGCGCTGAGAAAAGTGTGTTGCATCCGACTGGGAGTGCGCCGAGCGCCGACAAAAGCGTGTGGGACCCTAATGTGAGTATGCCGAGCGCCGGGAAAAGTGCGCCGGAACCAACTGGGAGTGCGCCGAGCGCCGAGAAAAGGGTGTTGGACCCAACTGGAAATGCGCCGATCGCCGGGAAAAGTGTGTTACACCCAACTGGGTGTGCGCCGAGCGCCGAGAAAAGTGTGCGGGACCCGAATTTGAATGCACCGAGCGTCGAGAAAAGTATGTGGAACCCAACTGGAAGTGCGCCGAGAAAAGCGTGTGGGACCCAAATGTGAGAGCGCCGAGCGCTTAGAAAAGTGCGCTGGACCCAACTGAGAGTGCGCCGAGAATAGTGTGTTGGACCCAACTGTGAGTGCGCCGAGAAAAGCGTGTGGGACCCAAATAAGAGTGCGCCGAGCGCCGGGAAAAGTGTGTGGGACCCAACTGGGAGTGCGCCGAGCGCCGAGAAAAGCGTGTGGGACCCAAATAAGAGTGCGCCGAGCGCCGGAAAAGTTTGTGGGACCCAACTGCGAGTGCGCAGCGCGCCAAGAAAAGCGTGTGGGACCCAAATGTGAGTGCGCCCAGCGCCGGAAAAAGTGCGCTGGACCCAACTGGGAGTGCGCCGAGAAAAGTGTGTTGGACCCAACTGGGAGTGCGCCGAGCGCCGAGAAAGGCGTGTGGGACCCGAATAAGAGTGCGCCGAGCGCCGGGAAAAGTGCGCCAGACCTAACTTGGAATGCGCCGAGCGCCGGGAAAAGTGTGTGGGACCCAACTGGGAGTGCGCCGAGCGGCGAGAAAAGTGTGTTGGACCCAACTGGGAGTGCACCGAGCGCCGAGAAAAGCGTGTGGGACCCAAATGTGAGTGCGCCGAGTGCCCGAAAATGTATGTGGGACCCAACTGGGAGTGCGCCGAGCGCCGGGAAAAGTGCGCTGGACCCAACTGGGAGTGCGCCGAGCGCCGAGAAAAGGGTGTTGGACCCAACTGGGAGTGCGCCGAGCGGCGAGAAAAGTGTGTTGGGCCCAACTGTGAGTGTGCCGAGCGCCGGGAAAAGTGCGCCGGAACCAACTGGAAATGCGCCGATCGCCGGGAAAAGTGTGTTACACCCAACTGGGTGTGCGCCGAGCGCCGAGAAAAGTGTGTGGGACCCGAATTTGAATGCACCGACCGTCGAGAAAAGTATGTGGAACCCAACTGGAAGTGCGCCGAGAAGAGCGTGTGGGACCCAAATGTGAGGGCGCCGAGCGCTTAGAAAAGTGCGCTGGACCCAACTGGGAGTGCGCCGAGAAAAGTGTGTTGGACCCAACTGCGAGTGCGCCGAGCGCCGAGAAAAGCGTGTGGGACCCAAATAAGAGTGCGCCGAGCGCCGGGAAAAGTGTGTGGGACCCAACTGGGAGTGCGCCGAGCGGCGAGAAAAGTGTGTTGGACCCAAATGTGAGTGCGCCCAGCGCCGGAAAAAGTGCGCTGGACCCAACTGGGAGTGCGCCGAGAAAAGTGTGTTGGACCCAACTGGGAGTGCGCCGAGCGCCGAGAAAGGCGTGTGGGACCCAAATAAGAGTGCGCCGAGCGCCGGGAAAAGTGCGCCAGACCTAACTTGGAATGCGCCGAGCGCCGGGAAAAGTGTGTGGGACCCAACTGTGAGTGCGCCGAGCGCCGGGAAAAGTGTGTGGGACCCAACTGTGAGTGCGCCGAGCGGCGAGAAAAGTGTGTTGGACCCAACTGTGAGTGCGCCGAGCGCCGGTAAAAGCGTGTGGGACCGAAATAGGAGTGCGCCGAGCGCTGGGAAAAGTGCGCTGGACACCAACTGGGAGTGCGCCGAGAAAAGTGTGTTGGACCCAACTGGGAGTGCGCCAAGCGCCGAGAAAGGGGGTGGGACCCAACTGCGAGGGCGCCGAGCGCCGAGAAAAGTGTGTTGGATCCAACTGCGAGTACGCCGAGCGCCGGAAAAAGTGCGCTGGACCCAACTGGGAGTGCGCCGAGAAAAGTGTGTTGGACCCAACTGTGAGTGCGCCGAGCGCCGGTAAAAGTGTGTGGGACCCAACTGGGAGT
This sequence comes from Aplectana chamaeleonis, assembly GCA_029168955.1. Taxonomy (NCBI): domain Eukaryota; kingdom Metazoa; phylum Nematoda; class Chromadorea; order Rhabditida; family Cosmocercidae; genus Aplectana; species Aplectana chamaeleonis. The sequence continues at coordinate 621,534 of JAPDOI010000017.1, forward strand.
GCGCCGAGTGGCGAGAAAAGTGTGTTGGGCCCAACTGTGAGTGTGCCGAGCGCCGGGAAAAGTGCGCCGGAACCAACTGGGAGTGCGCCGAGCGCCGAGAAAAGGGTGTTGGACCCAACTGGAAATGCGCCGATCGCCGGGAAAAGTGTGTTACACCCAACTGGGTGTGCGCCGAGCGCCGAGAAAAGTGTGTGGGACCCGAATTTGAATGCTCCGAGCGTCGAGAAAAGTATGTGGAACCCAACTGGAAGTGCGCCGAGAAAAGCGTGTGGGACCCAAATGTGAGTGCGCCGAGCGCTGGGAAAAGTGCGCTGGACCCAACTGGGAGTGAGCCGAGAATAGTGTGTTGGACCCAACTGGGAGTGCGCCGAGCGCCGAGAAAAGCGTGTGGGACCCAAATAAGAGTGCGCCGAGCGCCGAGAATAGTGTGTTGGACCCAACTCTGAGTGCGCCGAGCGCCGAAAAAAGCGTGTGGGACCCAAATGTGAGGGCGCCGAGCGCCGGGAAAAGTGTGTTGGACCCAACTGTGAGTGCGCCGAGAAAAGCGTGTGGGACCCAAATAAGAGTGCGCCGAGCGTCGAGAAAAGTATGTGGAACCCAACTGGAAGTGCGCCGAGAAAAGCGTGTGGGACCCAAATGTGAGTGCGCCCAGCGCCGGAAAAAGTGCGCTGGACCCAACTGGGAGTGCGCCGAGAAAAGTGTGTTGGACCCAACTGTGAGTGCGCCGAGCGCCGAGAAATGTGTGTGGGACTCAAATGGGAGTGCGCAGAGCGTCGAGAAAAGCGTGTGGGACCCAACTGTGAGTGCGCCCAGCGCCGGAAAAAGTGCGCTGGACCCAACTGGGAGTGCGCCGAGAAAAGTGTGTGGGACCCAACTGGAAATGCGCCGATCGCCGGGAAAAGTGTGTTACACCCAACTGGGTGTGCGCCGAGCGCCGAGAGAACTGTGTGGGACCCGAATTTGTATGCACCGAGCGTCGAGAAAAGTATGTGGAACCCAACTGGAAGTGCGCCGAGAAAAGCGTGTGGGACTCAAATGTGAGGGCGCCGAGCGCTTAGAAAAGTGCGCTGGGCCCAACTGAGAGTGCGCCGAGAATAGTGTGTTGGACCCAACTCTGAGTGCGCCGAGCGCCGAAAAAAGCGTGTGGGACCCAAATAAGAGTGCGCCGAGCGCCGGGAAAAGTGTGTGGGACCCAACTGGGAGTGCGCCGAGCGCCGAGAAAAGTGTGTGGGACCCGAATGTGAATGCACCGAGCGTCGAGAAAAGTATGTGGAACCCAACTGGAAGTGCGCCGAGAAAAGCGTGTGGGACCCAAATGTGAGTGCGCCGAGCGCCGAGAAAAGTGTGTTGGACCCAACTGGGAGTGCGCCGAGAAAAGCGTGTGGGACCCAAATGTGAGTGCGCCGAGGGCCGGGAAAAGTGCGCTGGACCCAACTGGGAGTGCGCCGAGCGCCGAGAAATGTGTGTTGGACCCAACTGGGAGTGCGCCGAGCGCCGAGAAAGTGTGTGGGACCCAACTGCGAGTGCGCCGCGCGCCAAGAAAAGCGTGTGGGACCCAAATGTGAGTGCGCCCAGCGCCGGAAAAAGTGCGCTGGACCCAACTGGGAGTGCGCCGAGAAAAGTGTGTTAGACCCAACTGTGAGTGCGCCGAGCGCCGGTAAAAGTGTGTGGGACTCAACTGGGAGTGCGCCCAGCGCCGGAAAAAGTGCGCTGGACCCAACTGGAAATGCGCCGATCGCCGGGAAAAGTGCGTGTTGGACCCAACTGGAAATGCGCCGATCGCCGGGAAAAGTGTGTTACACCCAACTGGGTGTGCGCCGAGCGCCGAGAAAAGTGTGCGGGACCCGAATTTGAATGCACCGAGCGTCGAGAAAAGTATGTGGAACCCAACTGGAAGTGCGCCGAGACAAGCGTGTGGGACCCAAATGTGAGTGCGCCGAGCGCTTAGAAAAGTGCGCTGGACCCAACTGAGAGTGCGCCGAGAATAGTGTGTGGGACCCAACTGGGAGTGCGCCGATCGCCGAGAAAAGCGTGTGGGACCCAAATAAGAGTGCGCCGAGCGCCGGGAAAAGTGTGTGGGACCCAACTGGGAGTGCGCCGAGCGCCGGAAAAGTTTGTGGGACCCAACTGCGAGTGCGCCGCGCGCCAAGAAAAGCGTGTGGGACCCAAATGTGAGTGCGCCCAGCGCCGGAAAAAGTGCGCTGGACCCAACTGGGAGTGCGCCGAGAAAAGTGTGTTGGACCCAACTGGGAGTGCGCCGAGCGCCGAGAAAGGCGTGTGGGACCCAAATAAGAGTGCGCCGAGCGCCGGGAAAAGTGCGCCAGACCTAACTTGGAATGCGCCGAGCGCCGGGAAAAGTGTGTGGGACCCAACTGGGAGTGCGCCGAGCGGCGAGAAAAGTGTGTTGGACCCAACTGTGAGTGCGCCGAGCGCCGGTAAAAGTGTGTGGGACCCAACTGGGAGTGCGCCGCGCGCCAAGAAAAGCGTGTGGGACCCAAATGTGAGTGCGCCCAGCGCCGGAAAAAGTGCGCTGGACCCAACTGGGAGTGCGCCGAGAAAAGTGTGTTGGACCCAACTGTGAGTGCGCCGAGCGCCGGTAAAAGTGTGTGGGACCCAACTGGGAGTGCGCCGAGCGGCGAGAAAAGTGTGTTGGGCCCAACTGTGAGTGTGCCGAGCGCCGGGAAAAGTGCGCCGGAACCAACTGGGAGTGCGCCGAGCGCCGAGAAAAGGGTGTTGGACCCAACTGGAAATGCGCCGATCGCCGGGAAAAGTGTGTTACACCCAACTGGGTGTGCGCCGAGCGCCGAGAAAAGTGTGTGGGACCCGAATTTGAATGCACCGAGCGTCGAGAAAAGTATGTGGAACCCAACTGGAAGTGCGCCGAGAAAAGCGTGTGGGACCTAAATGTGAGTGCGCCGAGCGCTTAGAAAATGCGCTGGACCCAACTGAGAGTGCGCCGAGAAAAGTGTGCTGGACCCAACTGGGAGTGCGCCGAGTGCCGAGAAAGGCGTGTGGGACCCAAATAAGAGTGCGCCGAGCGCCGGGAAAAGTGTGTGGGACCCAACTGCGAGTGCGCAGCGCGCCAAGAAAAGCGTGTGGGACCCAAATGTGAGTGCGCCCAGCGCCGGAAAAAGTGCGCTGGACCCAACTGGGAGTGCGCCGAGAAAAGTGTGTTGGACCCAACTGGGAGTGCGCCGAGCGCCGAGAAAGGCGTGTGGGACCCAAATAAGAGTGCGCCGAGCGCCGGGAAAAGTGCGCCAGACCTAACTTGGAATGCGCCGAGCGCCGGGAAAAGTGTGTGGGACCCAACTGGGAGTGCGCCGAGCGGCGAGAAAAGTGTGTTGGACCCAACTGTGAGTGCGCCGAGCGCCGGTAAAAGCGTGTGGGACCAAAATAGGAGTGCGCCGAGCGCTGGGAAAAGTGCGCTGGACCCAACTGGGAGTGCGCCGAGAAAGGTGTGTTGGACCCAACTGTGAGTGCGCCGAGCGCCGGTAAAAGTGTGTGGGACCCAGCTGGGAGTGCGCCGAGCGCCGAGAAAAGTGTGTGGGACCCAACTGTGAGTGCGCCGAGCGCCGAGAAAAGTGTGTGGGACCCAGCTGGGAGTGCGCCGAGTGGCGAGAAAAGTGTGTGGGACCCAAATGTGCGTGCGCCGAGCGCCGGGAAAAGTGTGCCAGACCCAACTGGGAGTGCGCCGAGCGCCGAGAAAAGTGTGTGGGACCCGAATGTGAATGCACCGAGCGTCGAGAAAAGTATGTGGAACCCAACTGGAAGTGCGCCGAGAAAAGCGTGTGGGACCCAAATATGAGTGCGCCCAGCGCCGGAAAAAGTGCGCTGGACCCAACTGGGAGTGCGCCGAGAAAAGTGTGTTGGACCCAACTGGGAGTGCGCCGAGCGCCGAGAAAAGCGTGTGGGACCCAAATAAGAGTGCGCCGAGCGCCGAGAATAGTGTGTTGGACCCAACTCTGAGTGCGCCGAGCGCCGAAAAAAGCGTGTGGGACCCAAATAAGAGTGCGCCCAGCGCCGGAAAAAGTGCGCTGGACCCAACTGGGAGTGCGCCGAGCGCCGAGAAGTGTGTGTTGGACCCAACTCCGGAAAAAGTGTATGGAACCCAACTGGGAGTGCGCTGAGCGCCGGGGAAAGTGCACGGGACCCAAATGAGAGTGCGCCGAGCGCCGGGAAAAGTGTGCTGTACCCAAATGGGAGTGCGCCGAGCGCCCAGAAAAGTGTGTTGGACCCAAATGGGGGTGCGCCGAGCGCCGGTAAAAGTGTGTGGGACCCAACTGGGAGTGCGCCGAGCGCCGGGAGAAGTGTGTTGTACCCAACTGTTAGTGCGCCGAGCGCCGGGAAAAGTGCGCCGGACCCAACTGGGAGTGCGCCGGTAAAAGTGTGTGGGACCCAACTAGGAGTGCGCCGATCGCCGGGAAAAGTGTGTTACACCCAACTGGGTGTGCGCCGAGCGCCGAGAAAAGTGTGTGGGACCCGAATTTGAATGCACCGAGCGTCGAGAAAAGTATGTGGAACCCAACTGGAAGTGCGCCGAGAAAAGCGTGTGGGACCCAAATGTGAGTGCGCCGAGCGCTGGGAAAAGTGCGCTGGACCCAACTGGGAGTGCGCCGAGAATAGTGTGTTGGACCCAACTGGGAGTGCGCCGAGCGCCGAGAAAAGCGTGTGGGACCCAAATAAGAGTGCGCCGAGCGCCGAGAAAAGTGTGTGGGACCCAACTGGGAGTGCGCCGAGCGCCGAGAAAAGCGTGTGGGACCCAAATGTGAGTGCGCCCAGCGCCGGAAAAAGTGCGCTGGACCCAACTGGGAGTGCGCCGAGAAAAGTGTGTTGGACCCAACTGTGAGTGCGCCGAGCGCCGGTAAAAGTGTGTGGGACCCAACTGGGAGTGCGCCGAGCGCCGAGAAAAGTGTGTGGGACCCAACTGCGAGTGCGCCGAGCGCCGGTAAAAGTGTGTGGGACCCAGCTGGGAGTGCGCCGAGTGGCGAGAAAAGTGTGTTGGGCCCAACTGTGAGTGTGCCGAGCGCCGGGAAAAGTGTGTTACACCCAACTGGGTGTGCGCCGAGCGCCGAGAAAAGTGTGTGGGACCCGAATTCGAATGCACCGAGCGTCGAGAAAAGTATGTGGAACCCAACTGGAAGTGCGCCGAGAAAAGCGTGTGGGACCCAAATGTGAGGTCGCCGAGCGCTGGGAAAAGTGCGCTGGACCCAACTGAGAGTGCGCCGAGAATAGTGTGTTGGACCCAACTGGGAGTGCGCCGAGCGCCGAGAAAGTGTGTGGGACCCAACTGCGAGTGCGCCGAGCGCCGGAAAAGTGTGTGGGACCCAACTGGGAGTGCGCCGAGCGCCGAGAAAAGCGTGTGGGACCCAAATGCGAGTGCGCCGAGCGCCGAGAAAAGTGTGTGGAACCCAACTGGAAGTGCGCCGAGAAAAGTGTGTTGGACCCAACTGGGAGTGCGCCGAGAAAAGTGTGTTGGACCCAACTTGGAATGCGCCGAGCGCCGGGAAAAGTGTGTTAGACCCAACTGGGAGTGCGCCGAGCGCCGTGAAAAGTGTGTGGGACCCAACTGGGAGTGCGCCGAGCGGCGAGAAAAGTGTGTTGGACCCAACTGTGAGTGCGCCGAGCGCAGGTAAAAGTGTGTGGGAGCCAACTGGGAGTGCGCCGAGCGCCGGAAAGCGTGTGGGACCCAAATGTGAGTGCGCCGAGCGCCGGAAAAAGTGCGCTGGACCCAACTGGGAGTGCGCCGAGCGCCGAGAATAGTGTGTTGGACCCAACTGGGAGTGCGCCGAGCGCCGAGAAAAGCGTGTGGGACCCAACTGGGAGTGCGCCGAGCGGCGAGAAAAGTGTGTTGGACCCAACTGTGAGTGCGCCGAGCGCAGGTAAAAGTGTGTGGGACCCAACTGGAAATGCGCCGATCGCCGGGAAAAGTGTGTTACACCCAACTGGGTGTGCGCCGAGCGCCGAGAAAACTGTGTGGGACCCGAATTTGTATGCACCGAGCGTCGAGAAAAGTATGTGGAACCCAACTGGAAGTGCGCCGAGAGAAAAGCGTGTGGGACCCAAATGTGAGTGCGCCGAGCGCTTAGAAAAGTGCGCTGGACCCAACTGAGAGTGCGCCGAGAAAAGTGTGTTGGACCCAACTGGGAGTGCGCCGAGCGCCGGAAAAAGTGTGTGGGACCCAACTGGGAGTGCGCCGAGCGCCGAGAAAAGTGTGTGGGACCCAACTGGGAGTGCGCCGAGCGCCGAGAAAAGTGTGTGGGACCCAACTGGGAGTGCGCCGAGCGCCGAGAAAAGTGTGTGGGACCCAACTGTGAATGCGCCGAGCGTCGAGAAAAGTATGTGGAACCCAACTGGAAGTGCGCCGAGCGCCGAGAAAAGCGTGTGGGACCCAAATGTGAGTGCGCCGAGCGCCGGGAAAAGTGCGCTGGACCCAACTGGATGCGCCGAGCGCCGAGAAAAGTGTGTTGGACCCAACTGGGAGTGCGCCGAGCGCCGAGAAAAGTGTGTGGGACCCAACTGGGAGTGCGCCGAGCGCCGAGAAAAGTGTGTGGGACCCAACTGGGAGTGCGCCGAGCGCCGAGAAAAGCGCTGGGACCCAACTGGGAGTGCGCCGAGCGCCGGAAAAAGTGCGCTGGACCCAACTGGGAGTGCGCCGTTCGCCGAGAAAAGCGTGTGGGACCCAAATAAAAGTGCGCCGAGCGCCGAGAAAAGCGTGTGGGACCCAAATAAGAGTGCGCCGAGCGCCGGGAAAAGTGCGCTGGACCCAACTGGGAGTGCGCCGAGCGCCGAAAAGTGTGTGGGACCCAACTGGGAGTGCGCCGAGCGCCGAGAAAAGTGTGTGGAACCCAACTGGAAGTGCGCCGAGCGCCGGGAAAAGCGTGCAGGACCAAATTTTGAGTGCGCCGAGCGCCGCTGAAAGTGTGTGGGACCCAATTGGGAGTGCGCCGAGCGGTGAGAAAAGTGTGTTGGGCCCAACTGTGAGTGCGCCGAGCGCCGAGAAAAGCGTGTGGGACCCAACTGGGAGTGCGCCGAGCGCCGAGATAAGTATGTGGGACCCAACTGGGAGTGCGCCGAGCGCCGAGAAAAGTGTGTGTGACCCAATTGTGAATGCACCGAGCGCCGAGAAAAGTATGTGGAACCCAACTGGAAGTGCGCCGAGAAAAGCGTGTGGGACCCAAATGTGAGTGCGCCGAGCGCCGAGAAAAGTATGTGGAACCCAACTGGAAGTGCGCCGAGAAAAGCGTGTGGGACCCAAATGGGAGTGCGTCGAGCGCAGGGAAAAGTGCGCTGGACCCAACTGGGAGTGCGCCGAACGCCGAGAAAAGTGTGTTGGACCCAACTGTGAGTGTGCCGAGCGCCGAGAAAGCGTGTGGGACCCAACTGTGAGTGTGCCGAGCGCCGAGAAAAGCGTGTGGGACCCAACTGTGAGTGCGCCGAGCGCCGGAAAAGTGCGCTGGACCCAACTGGAAGTGCGTCGAGCGACGAGAAAAGTGTGTTGGACCCAACTGTGAGTGCGCCGAGCGCCGAGAAAAGTGTGTGGGACCCAACTGGGAGTGCGCCGAGCGCCGAGAAAAGTGTGTTGGACCCAACTGGGAGTGCGCCGAGCGCCGAGAAAAGTGCGCTGGACCCAACTGGAAATGCGCCGAGCGCCGGGAAAAGTGTGTTGGACCCAACTGGGTGTGCGCCGAGCGCCGAGAAAGTGTGTGGGACCCAAATTTGAATGCACTGAGCGCCGAGAAAAGTATGTGGAACCCAACTGGAAGTGCGCCGAGAAAAGCGTGTGGGACCCAAATGTGAGTGCGCCGAGCGCTGGGAAAAGTGCGCTGGACCCAACTGGGAGTGCGCCGAGAAAAGTGTGTTGGACCCAACTGGGAGTGCGCCGAGCGCCGAGAAAAGCGTGTGGGACCCAAATAAGAGTGCGCCGAGCGCCGGGAAAAGTTTGTGGGACCCAACTGCGAGTGCGCAGCGCGCCAAGAAAAGCGTGTGGGACCCAAATGTGAGTGCGCCCAGCGCCGGAAAAAGTGCGCTGGACCCAACTGGGAGTGCGCCGAGTAAAGTGTGGTGGACCCAACTGGGAGTGCGCCGATCGCCGAGGAAAGGGTGTGGGGCCCAAATAAGAGTGCGCCGAGCGCCGGGAAAAGTGCGTGGGACCCAACTGTGAGTGCGCCGAGCGCCGGGAAAAGTGTGCTGGACCCAACTGGGAGTGCGCCAAGCGGCGAGAAAAGTGTGTTGGACCCAACTGTGAGTGCGCCGAGCGCCGGTAAAAGCGTGTGGAACCCAACTGGGAGTGCGCCGAGCGCCGGGAAAAGTGTGTGGGACCCAACTGTGAGTGCGCCGAGCGCCGGGAAAAGTGCGCCGGAACCAACTGGGAGTGCGCCGAGCGCCGAGAAAAGGGTGTTGGACCCAACTGGAAATGCGCCGATCGCCGGGAAAAGTGTGTTACACCCAACTGGGTGTGCGCCGAGCGCCGAGAAAAGTGTGCGGGACCCGAATTTGAATGCACCGAGCGTCGAGAAAAGTATGTGGAACCCAACTGGAAGTGCGCCGAGAAAAGCGTGTGGGACCCAAATGTGAGGGCGCCGAGCGCCGGGAAAAGTGTGTTGGACCCAACTGTGAGTGCGCCGGGAAAAGTGTGTTAGACCCAACTGGGAGTGCGCCGATCGCCGAGAAAAGCGTGTGGGACCCAAATAAGAGTGCGCCGAGCGCCGGGAAAAGTGTGTGGGACCCAACTGGGAGTTCGACGAGCGCCGAGAAAAGCGTGTTGGATCCAAATGTGAGTGCGCCGAGCGCCGGAAAAGTGCGCTGGACCCAACTGGGAGTGCGCCGAGCGCCGGAAAAGTGTGTTGGGACCCAACTGGGAGTGCGCCGAGCGCCGAGAAAGTGTGTGGGACCCAACTGGGAGTGCGCCGAGCGCCGAGAAAAGCGTGTGGGACCCAAATAAGAGTGCGCCGAGCGCCGGAAAAGTGCGCTGGACCCAACTGGGAGTGCGCCGAGCAGCGAGAAACGTGTGTTGGACCCAACTGGGAGTGCGCCGAGCGCCGAGAAAAGTGAGTTGGACCCAACTGGGAGTGCGCCGAGCGCCGAGAAAAGCGTGTGGGACCCAACTGTGAGTGTGCCGAGCGCCGGGAAAAGTGCGCTGGACCCAACTGTGAGTGAGCCGAGCGCCGAGAAAAGCGTGTGGGACCCAACTGGAAGTGCGCCGAGCGCCGAGAAAAGTGTGTGGGACCCAACTCGGAGTGCGCCGAGCGGCGAGAAAAGTGTGTTGGACCCAACTGTGAGTGTGCCGAGCGGCGGAAAAAGTGCGCTGGACCCAACTGGGAGTGCGCCGAGCGCCGGGAAAAGTGTGTTACACCCAACTGGGAGTGCGCCGAGCGCCGAGAAAAGTGTGTGGAACCCAACTGGAAGTGCGCCGAGCGGCGAGAGAAGTGTGTTGGACCCAACTGTGAGTGCGCCGAGCGCCGAGAAAAGCGTGTGGGACCCAAATGTGAGTGCGCCGAGCGCCGAGAAAAGTATGTGGAACCCAACTGGAAGTGCGCCGAGAAAAGCGTGTGGGACCCAAATGTGAGTGCGCCGAGCGCTGGGAAAAGTGCGCTGGACCCAACTGGGAGTGCGCCGAGGAAAGTGTGTTGGACCCAACTGGGAGTGCGCCGAGCGCCGAGAAAAGTGTGTGGGACCCAACTGCGGGTGCGCCGAGCGCCGAGAAAAGTGTGTGGGACCCAATTGCGAGTGCGCCCAGCGCCGGAAAAAGTGCGCTGGACCCAACTGGGAGTGCGCCGAGCGCCGAGAAAAGTGTGTTGGACCCAACTGGGAGTGCGCCGAGCGCCGAGAAAGTGTGTGGGACCCAAGTGGGAGTGCGCCGAGCGCCGAGAAAAGTGTGTGGAACCCAACTGGAAGTGCGCCGAGAAAAGTGTGTGGGACCCAAATGTGAATGCACCGAGCGCCGAGAAAAGTGCGCTGGACCCAACTTGGAGTGCCCCGAGCGCCGGTAAAAGTGTGTTGGGACCCAACTGGGAGTGCGCCGAGCGCCGAGAAGAGTGTGTTGGACCCAACTGTGAGTGCGCCGAGCGCCGGTGAAAGTGCGCTGGACCCAACTGGGAGTGCGCCGAGCGCCGAGAAAAGTGTGTGGGACCCAAATGTGAGTACGACGAGCGCCGGAAAAAGTGCTCTGGACCCAACTGGGAGTGCGCCGAGAAGAGTGTGTTGGACCCAACTGTGAGTGCGCAGAGCGCCGAGAAAAGTGTGGGACCCAACTGGGAGTGCGCCGAGCGCCGAGAAAAGTGTGTTGACCCAACTGTGAGTGCGCCGAGCGCCGGAAAAAGTGTGTGGGACCCAACTGGGAGTGCGCCGAGCGCCGAGAAAGGCGTGTGGGACCCAAATAAGAGTGCGCCGAGCGCCGGGAAAAGTGCGCCAGACCCAACTGGGAGTGCGCCGAGCGGCGAGAAAAGTGTGTTGGACCCAACTGTGAGTGCGCCGAGCGCCGAGAAAAGGGTGTTGGACCCAACTGGAAATGCGCCGATCGCCGGGAAAAGTGTGTTACACCCAACTGGGTGTGCGCCGAGCGCCGAGAAAAGTGTGTGGGACCCGAATTTGAATGCACCGAGCGTCGAGAAAAGTATGTGGAACCCAATTGGAAGTGCGCCGAGAAAAGCGTGTGGGACCCAAATGTGAGTGCGCCGAGCGCTGGGAAAAGTGCGCTGGACCCAACTGGGAGTGCGCCGAGAAAAGTGTGTTGGACCCAAATAAGAGTGCGCCGAGCGCCGGGAAAAGTGTGTGGGACCCAACTGGGAGTGCGTCGAGCGCCGAGAAAAGCGTGTGGGACCCAAATGTGAGTGCGCCGAGCGCCGGGAAAAGTGCGCTGGACCCAACTGGAAGTGCGCCGAGCGACGAGAAAAGTGTGTTGGACCCAACTGTGAGTGCGCCGAGCGCCGGGTAAGGTGTGTTGTACCCAACTGGGAGTGCGCCGAGCGCCGAGAAAGTGCGTGGGACCCAAATGTGAGTGCGCCGTGCGCCCGGAAAAGTGTGTTGGACCCAACTGGGAATGCGCCAAGCGTCGAGAAAAGTGTGTTGGACCCAACTGGGAGTGCGCCGAGCGCCGAGAAAAGTGAATGGGACCCAACTGAGAGAGCGCCGAGCGCCGAAAAAAGTGTGTGGGACCCAACTGGGAGTGCGCCGAGCGCCGAGAAAAGTGTGTGGGACCCAACTGGGAGTGCGCCGAGCGCCGAGAAAAGTGTGTGGGACCCAACTGGGAGTGCGTCGAGCGCCGACAAAAGCGTGTGGGACCCAAATGTGGGTGCGCAGAGCGCCGGGAAAAGTGCGCTGGACCCAACTGGGAGTGCGCCGAGTGCCGAGAAAAGCGTGTCGGGTAAAAGTGTGTTGGACCCAACCGGGAGTGCGCCGAGCGCTGAGAAAAGTGTGTTGGATCCGACTGGGAGTGCGCCGAGCGCCGGGTAAGGTGTGTTGTACCCAACTGGGAATGCGCCGCGCGCCGAGAAAAGCGTGTGGGACCCAAATGTGAGTGCGCCGAGCGCCGGAAAAAGTGCGCTGGACCCAACTGGGAGTGCGCCGAGGAAAAGTGTGTGGGACCCAACTGTGAGTGCGCCGAGCGCCGAGAAAAGTGTGTGGGACCCAACTGGGAGTGCGCCGAGCGCCGAGAAAAGTGTGTTGGACCCAACTGTGAGTGCGCCGAGCGCCGAGAAAAGTGTGTGGGACCCAACTGGGAGTGCGCCGAGCGCCGAGAAAAGCGTGTGGGACCCAAATGTGAGTGCGCCGAGCGCCGGGAAAAGTGCGCTGGGACCCAACTGGGAGTGCGCCGAGCGCCGAGAAAAGTGTGTTGGACCCAACTGTGAGTGCGCCGAGCGCCGAGAAAAGTGTGTGGGACCCAACTTGGAGTGCGCAGAGCGCCGAGAAAAGTGTGTGGGACCCAACTGGGAGTGCGCAGAGCTCCGAGAAAAGTGTGTGGGACCCAAGTGGGAGTGCGCCGAGCGCTGAGAAAAGTGTGTGGAACCCAACTGGAAGTGCGCCGAGAAAAGTGTGTTGGACCCAACTGGGAGTGCTCCGAGCGCCGAGAAAAGTGTGTGGAACCCAACTGGAAGTGCGCCGAGAAAAGCGTGTGGGACCCAAATGTGAGTGCGCCGAGCGTTGGGAAAAGTGCGCTGGACCCAACTGGGAGTGCGCCGAGGAAAGTGTGTTGGACCCAACTGGGAGTGCGCCGAGCGCCGAGAAAAGTGTGTGGGACCCAACTGCGAGTGCGCCGCGCGCCAAGAAAAGCGTGTGGGACCCAAATGTGAGTGCGCCCAGCGCCGGAAAAAGTGCGCTGGACCCAACTGGGAGTGCGCCGAGAAAAGTGTGTTGGACCCAACTGTGAGTGCGCCGAGCGCCGGTAAAAGTGTGTGGGACCCAACTGGGAGTGCGCCGAGCGGCGAGAAAAGTGTGTTGGGCCCAACTGTGAGTGTGCCGAGCGCCGGGAAAAGTGCGCCGGAACCAACTGGGAGTGCGCCGAGCGCCGAGAAAAGGGTGTTGGACCCAACTGGAAATGCGCCGATCGCCGGGAAAAGTGTGTTACACCCAACTGGGTGTGCGCCGAGCGCCGAGAAAAGTGTGTGGGACCCGAATTTGAATGCACCGAGCGTCGAGAAAAGTATGTGGAACCCAACTGGAAGTGCGCCGAGAAAAGCGTGTGGGACCCAAATGTGAGTGCGCCGAGCGCTGGGAAAAGTGCGCTGGACCCAACTGGGAGTGCGCCGAGAATAGTGTGTTGGACCCAACTGGGAGTGCGCCGAGCGCCGAGAAAAGCGTGTGGGACCCAAATAAGAGTGCGCCGAGCGCCGGGAAAAGTTTGTGGGACCCAACTGCGAGTGCGCCGCGCGCCAAGAAAAGCGTGTGGGACCCAAATGTGAGTGCGCCCAGCGCCGGAAAAAGTGCGCTGGACCCAACTGGGAGTGCGCCGAGAAAAGTGTGTTGGACCCAACTGGGAGTGCGCCGAGCGCCGAGAAAGGCGTGTGGGACCCAAATAAGAGTGCGCCGAGCGCCGGGAAAAGTGCGCCAGACCTAACTTGGAATGCGCCGAGCGCCGGGAAAAGTGTGTGGGACCCAACTGGGAGTGCGCCGAGCGGCGAGAAAAGTGTGTTGGACCCAACTGTGAGTGCGCCGAGCGCCGGTAAAAGTGTGTGGGACCCAACTGGGAGTGCGTCGAGCGGCGAGAAAAGTGTGTTGGGCCCAACTGAGAGTGCGCCTAGAATAGTGTGTGGGACCCAAATGTGAATGCACCGAGCGCCGAGAAAAGTATGTGGAACCCAACTGGAAGTGCGCCGAGAAAAGTGTGTTGGACCCAACTGTGAGTGCGCCGAGCGCCGGTAAAAGTGTGTGGGACCCAACTGGGAGTGCGCCGATCGCCGAGAAAAGCGTGTGGGACCCAAATAAGAGTGCGCCGAGCGCCGGGAAAAGTGCGTAGGACCCAACTGGGAGTACACCGAGCGCCGAGAAAAGTGTGTTGTATCCATCTGGGAGTAGACTGAGCGCCGAGAAAAGTGTGTGGGACCCAACTGCGAGTGCGCCGAGCGCCGAGAAAAGCGTGTGGGACCCAAATGTGAGTGCGCCGAGCGCTGGGAAATGTGGGTTGGACCCAACGGGAGTGCGCCGAGCGCCGAGAAAAGTGTGTTGGACCCAACTGTGAGTGCGCCGAGCGCCGGTAAAAGTGTGTGGGACCCAACTGGGAGTGCGCCGAGCGCCGAGAAAAGTGTGTTGGACCCAACTGTGAGTGCGCCGAGCGCCGGGAAAAGTGCGCTGGACCCAACTGGGAGTGCGCCGAGCGGCGAAAAAAGTGTGTTGGACCCAACTGTGAGTGGGCCGAGCGCCGAGAAAAGCGTGTGGGACCCAACTGGAATCACGCCGAGCGCCGAGTAAAAGTGTGTTGGACCCAACTGGGAGTGCGCCGAGCGCCGGGAAAAATATGTGGGACCCAACTGGGAGTGCGCCGAGCGCCGAGAAAAGTGTGTGGACCCAACTGGGAGTGCGCCGAGAAAGTGTGTGTGGGACCCAAATGTGAGTGCGCCGAGCGCCGAGAAAAGGGTGTTGGACCCAACTGGGAGTGCGCCGAGCGGCGAGAAAAGTGTGTTGGACCCAACTGTGAGTGTGCCGAGCGCCGAGAAAGCGTGTGGGACCCAAATGTGAGTGCGCCGAGCGCCGAGAAAAGTGCGCCGGGGCCAGCTGGGAGTGCGCCGATCGCCGAGAAAAGTGTGTTGGACCCAACTGGGAGTGCGCCGAGCGCCGAGAAAAGTATGTGGGACCCAACTGGGAGTGTGCCGAGCGCCAAGAAAAGCGTGTGGGACCCAAATGTGAGTGCGCCGAGCGCCGGAAAAAGTGCGCTGGACCCAACTGGGAGTGCGCCGCGCGCCAAGAAAGGGGTGTGGGACCCAAAGGTGAGTGCGCCCAGCGCCGGAGAAAGTGTGTTAGACCCAACTGTGAGTGCGCCGAGCGCCGGGAAAAGTGTGTTACACCCAACTGGGTGTGCGCCGAGCGCCGAGAAAAGTGTGTGGGACCCAAATGTGAGTGCGCCCAGCGCCGGAAAAAGTGCGCTGGACCCAACTGGGTGTGCGCCGAGCGCCGAGAAAAGTGTGTGGGACCCGAATTTGAATGCACCGAGCGTCGAGAAAAGTATGTGGAACCCAACTGGAAGTGCGCCGAGAAGAGCGTGTGGGACCCAAATGTGAGTGCGCCGAGCGCTGGGAAAAGTGCGCTGGACCCAACTGGGAGTGCGCCGAGAAAAGTGTGTTGGACCCAACTGGGAGTGCGCCGAGCGCCGAGAAAAGCGTGTGGGACCCAAATAAGAGTGCGCCGAGCGCCGGGAAAAGTTTGTGGGACCCAACTGCGAGTGCGCCGCGCGCCAAGAAAAGCGTGTGGGTCCCAAATGTGAGTGCGCCCAGCGCCGGAAAAAGTGCGCTGGACCCAACTGGGAGTGCGCCGAGAAAAGTGTGTTGGACCCAACTGGGAGTGCGCCGAGCGCCGAGAAAGGCGTGTGGGACCCAAATAAGAGTGCGCCGAGCGCCGGAAAAGTGCGCCAGACCTAACTTGGAATGCGCCGAGCGCTAAAAAAAAGTGTGTGGGACCCAACTGGGAGTGCGCCGAGCGGCAAGAAAAGTGTGTTGGAGCCAAATGTGAGTGCGCCGAGCGCCGGTATAAGTGTGTTGGACCCAACTGGGAGTGCGCCGAGCGCCGAGAAAATGCGTTGGACCCAACTGGGAGTGCGCCGAGCGGCGAGAAAATGCGTTGTACCCAACTGGGAGTGCGCCGAGAGCCGAGAAAAGCGTGTGGGACCCAAATGTGAGTGCGCCGAGCGCCGGGAAAAGTGCGTGGGACCCAACTGGGAGTGCGCCGAGCGCCGAGAAAAGTGTGTGGAACCCAACTGGAAGTGCGCCGAGCGCCAAGAAAAGTGTGTGGAACCCAACTGGAAGTGCGCCGAGAAAAGTGTGTTGGACCCAACTTGGAATGCGCCGAGCGCCGGAAAAAGTGTGTTAGACCCAACTGGGAGCGCGCCGAGCGCCGAGAAAAGTGTGTGGGACCCAAATGAGAAGGCCGCGCGCGGCGAGGAAAGTATGTGGAGCCCAACTGGAAGTGCGCCGGGAAAAGCGTGTGGGACCCAAATGTGAGTGCGCCGAGCGCTGGGAAAAGTGCGCTGGACCCAACTGGGAGTGAGCCGAGAATAGTGTGTTGGACCCAACTGTGAGTGCGGCGAGCGCCGGTAAAAGGGTGTGGGACCCAACTGGGGGTGCGTCGAGATAAGTGCGCTGGACCCAATTGTGAGTTCGCCGAGCGCCGAGAAAAGTGTGTGGGACCCAACTGGGAGTGCGCCGAGCGCCGAGAAAAGTGCGCTGGACCCAACTGGGAGTGCGCCGAGAAAAGTGTGTTGGACCCAACTGGGAGTGCGCCGAGCGCCGAGAAAGTGTGTGGGACCCAACTGCGAGTGCGCCGCGCGCCAAGAAAAGCGTGTGGGACCCAAATGTGAGTGCGCCCAGCGCCGGAAAAAGTGCGCTGGACCCAACTGGGAGTGCGCCGAGAATAGTGTGTTGGACCCAACTGGGAGTGCGCCGAGCGCGGAGAAAAGTGTGTGGGACCCAACTGGGAGTGCGCCGAGCGCCGAGAAAAGTGTGTTGGGCCCAACTGTGAGTGCGCCGAGCGCCGGGAAAAGTGCGCCAGACCCAACTGGAAATGCGCCGAGCGCCGGGAAAAGTGTGTTGGACCCAACTGGGAGTGCGCCGAGCGCCGAGAAAAGTGTGGGACCCAACTGGGAGTGCGCCGAGCGCCGAGAAAAGTGTGTGGGACCCAACTGGGAGTGCGCCGAGCGCCGAGAAAAGCGTGTGGGACCCAACTGTGAGTGCGCCGAGCGCCGGAAAAGTGCGCTGGACCCAACTGTGAGTGCGCCGAGCGCCGAGAAAAGTGTGTTGGACCCAACTGGGAGTGCGCCGAGAAAAGTGTGTTCGATCCAACTGGGAGTGCGCCAATCGCCGGGAAAAGTTGTGGGACCCAACTGGGAGTGAGCCAAGAAAAGCGTGTGGGACCCAAATGTGAGTGCGCCGAGGGCCGGGAAAAGTGCGCTGGACCCAACTGGGATTGCGCCGAGAAAAGTGTGTTGGAGCCAACTGGTAGTGCGCCGAGAAAAACGTGTGGGACCCAAATATGAGTGCGGTGAGCGCCAGGAAAGGTGTGAGGGACCTAACTGGGAGTGCGCCGAGCGCCGGAAAAGTGTGTGGGACCCAACTGGGAGTGCGCCGAGCGCCGAGAAAAGCGGTGGGACCCAAATAGGAGTGCGCCGAGCGCTGGGAAAAGTGCGCTGGACCCAACTGGGAGTGCGCCGAGCGCCGGGAAAAGTGCGCCGGAACCAACTGGGAGTGCGCCGAGCGCCGGTAAAAGTGTGTGGGACCCAACTGCGAGTGCGCCGCGCGCCAAGAAAAGCGTGTGGGACCCAAATATGAGTGCGCCCAGCGCCGGTAAAAGTGTGTGGGACCCAACTGGGAGTGCGCCGAGCGGCGAGAAATGTATGTTGGGCCCAACTGTGAGTGTGCCGAGCGCCGGTAAAAGTGTGTGGGACCCAACTGGGAGTGCGCCGAGCGGCGAGAAAAGTGTGTTAGGCCCAACTGTGAGTGTGCCGAGCGCCGGGAAAAGTGCGCCGGAACCAACTGGGAGTGCGCCGAGCGCCGAGAAAAGGGTGTTGGACCCAACTGGAAATGCGCCGATCGCCGGGAAAAGTGTGTTACACCCAACTGGGTGTGCGCCGAGCGCCGAGAAAAGTGTGCGGGACCCGAATTTGAATGCACCGAGCGTCGAGAAAAGTATGTGGAACCCAACTGGAAGTGCGCCGAGAAAAGCGTGTGGGACCCAAATGTGAGAGCGCCGAGCGCTTAGAAAAGTGCGCTGGACCCAACTGAGAGTGCGCCGAGAATAGTGTGTTGGACCCAACTGTGAGTGCGCCGAGAAAAGCGGTGGGACCCAAATAGGAGTGCGCCGAGCGCCGGGAAAAGTGTGTGGGACCCAGCTGGGAGTGCGCCGAGCGGCGAGAAAAGTGTGTTGGGCCCAACTGTGAGTGCGCCGAGCGCTGGGAAAAGTGCGCTGGACCCAACTGGGAGTGCGCCGAGAAAAGTGTGTTGGACCCAACTGGGAGTGCGCCGAGCGCCGAGAAAGTGTGTGGGACCCAACTGCGAGTGCGCCGCGCGCCAAGAAAAGCGTGTGGGACCCAAATGTGAGTGCGCCCAGCGCCGGAAAAAGTGCGCTGGACCCAACTGGGAGTGCGCCGAGAAAAGTGTGTTGGACCCAAATGTGATGGCGCCGAGCGCTTAGAAAAGTGCGCTGGACCCAACTGGGAGTGCGCCGAGCGCCGAGAAAGGCGTGTGGGACCCAAATAAGAGTGCGCCGAGCGCCGGGAAAAGTGCGCCAGACCTAACTTGGAATGCGCCGAGCGCCGGGAAAAGTGTGTGGGACCCAACTTGGAATGCGCCGAGCGCCGGGAAAAGTGTGGGGGACCCAACTGGGAGGGCGCCGAGCGCCGAGAAAAGTGTGTGGGACCCAACTGGGAGTGCGCCGAGCGCCGAGAAAAGTGTGTGGGACCCAAACTGTGAGTGCGCCGAGCGCCGGGAAAAGTGCGCTGGACCCAACTGGGAGTGCGCCGAGCGCCGAGAAAAGTGTGTTGGACCCAACTGGGAGTGCGCCGAGCGCCGAGAAAAGTGTGTGGGACCCAACTGGGAGTGCGCCGAGCGCCGAGAAAAGTGTGTGGGACCCAACTGGAAGTGCGCCGCGCGCCAAGAGAAAAGCGTGTGGGACCCAAATGTGAGTGCGCCGAGCGCCGGAAAAAGTGCGCTGGACCCAACTGGGAGTGCGCCGAGAAAGTGTGTGTTGGACCCAACTGGAAGTGCGCCGAGCGCCGAGAAAAGTGTGTTGGACCCAACTGGGAGTGCGCCGAGCGCCGAGAAAAGTGTGTGGGACCCAAATTTGAATGCGCCGAGCGCCGAGAAAAGTGTGTGGGACCCAACTGGAAGTGCGTCGAGCGCCGAGAAAAGCGTGTGGGACCCAAATGTGAGTGCGCCGAGCGCCGGGGAAAGTGCGCTGGACCCAACTGGAAGTGCGCCGAGCGACGAGAAAAGTGTGTTGGACCCAACTGGGAGTGCGCCGAGCGCCGAGAAAAGTGTGTTAGACCCAACTGTGAGTGCGCCGAGCGCCGGTAAAAGTGTGTGGGACTCAACTGGGAGTGCGCCGAGCGGCGAGAAAACTGTGTTGGGCCCAACTGTGAGTGTGCCGAGCGCCGGGAAAAGTGTGTGGAACCCAACTGGGAGTGCGCCGAGAAGAGCGTGTGGGACCCAAATGTGAGGGCGCCGAGCGCCGAGAAGTGTGTGGACCCAACTGTGAATGCGCCGAGCGCCGAGAAAAGTGTGTGGGACCCAACTGGGAGTGCGCCGAGCGCCGAGAAAAAGTGTGTGGGACCCAAATGTGAGTGCGCCGAGGGCCGGGAAAAGTGCGCTGGACCCAACTGGGAGTGCGCCGAGCGCCGAGAAAAGTGTGTTGGACCCAACTGGGAGTGCGCCGAGCGCCGAGAAGAGTGTGTTCGACCCAACTGGAAATGCGCCGATCGCCGGGAAAAGTGTGTTACACCCAACTGGGTGTGCGCCGAGCGCCGGGAAAAGTGTGTGGGACCCAACTGGGAGTGCGCCGAGCGCCGAGAAAAGTGTGTGGGACCCAAATGTGAATGCACCGAGCGCCGGGAAAAGTGTGTGGGACCCAACTGGGAGTGCGCCGAGCGGCGAGAAAAGTGTGTTGGACCCAACTGTGAGTGCGCCGAGCGCCGGTAAAAGTGTGTGGGACCCAACTAGGAGTGCGCCGATCGCCGGGAAAAGTGTGTTACACCCAACTGGGTGTGCGCCGAGCGCCGAGAAAAGTGTGTGGGACCCAAATGTGAATGCACCGAGCGCCGAGAAAAGTATGTGGAACCCAACTGGAAGTGCGCCGAGAAAAGCGTGTGGGACCCAAATGTGAGTGCGCCGAGCGCTGGGAAAAGTGCGCTGGACCCAACTGGGAGTGCGCCGAGAAAAGTGTGTTGGACCCAACTGGGAGTGCGCCGAGCGCCGAGAAAAGCGTGTGGGACCCAAATAAGAGTGCGCCGAGCGCCGGGAAAAGTGTGTGGGACCCAACTGCGAGTGCGCCGCGCGCCAAGAAAAGCGTGTGGGACCCAAATGTGAGTGCGCCCAGCGCCGGAAAAAGTGCGCTGGACCCAACTGGGAGTGCGCCGAGAAAAGTGTGTTGGACCCAACTGGGAGTGCGCCGAGCGCCGAGAAAGGCGTGTGGGACCCAAATAAGAGTGCGCCGAGCGCCGGGAAAAGTGCGCCAGACCTAACTTGGAATGCGCCGAGCGCCGGGAAAAGTGTGTGGGACCCAACTGGGAGTGCGCCGAGCGGCGAGAAAAGTGTGTTGGACCCAACTGTGAGTGCGCCGAGCGCCGGTAAAAGTGTGTGGGACCCAACTGGGAGTGCGCCGAGCGGCGAGAAAATTGTGTTGGGCCCAACTGGAAGTGCGCCGAGCGCCGGGAAAAGTGTGGGACCCAACTGGGAGTGCGCCGAGCCCCGAGAAAAGCGTGTTGGCCCCAACTGGGAGTTCGACGAGCGCCGAGACAGGCGTGTTGGATCCAACTGGAAATGCGCCGAGCGCCGGGAAAAGTGCGCCGGAACCAACTTGGAGTGCGCCGATCGCCGGGAAAGTGTGTTACACCCAACTGGGTGTGCGCCGAGCGCCGAGAAAAGTGTGTGGGACCCGAATTTGAATGCACCGAGCGTCGAGAAAAGTATGTGGAACCCAACTGGAAGTGCGCCGAGAAAAGCGTGTGGGACCCAAATAAGAGGGCGCCGAGCGCCGGGAAAAGTGTGTGGGACCCAACTGGGAGTGCGCCGAGCGCCGAGAAAAGTGTGTGGGACCCAACTGGGAGTGCGCCGAGCGTCGGGGAAAGTGCGCTGGACCCAACTGGGAGTGCACCGAGCGCCGAGAAAAGCGTGTGGGACCCAAATGTGAGTGCGCCGAGCGCCGGAAAAAGTGTGTGGGACCCAACTGGTAGTGCGCTTAGCGCCGAGAAAAGCGTGTGGGACCCAAATGTGAGTGCGCCGAGCGCCGAAAAAAGTGTGTGGGACCCAACTGGTAGTGCGCTGAGCGCCGAGAAAAGTGTGTGGACCCAAATGTGAGTGCGCCGAGTGCTGGGAAAAGCGTGTGGGACCCAAATGTGAGTGCGCCGAGCGCCGGAAAAAAGTGTGTGGGACCCAACTGGGAGTGCGCCGAGCGCCGAGAAAAGTGTGTGGGACCCAACTGTGAGTGCGCCGAGCGCCGAAAAAAGTGTGTGGGACCCAACTGGAAGTGCGCAGAGCGCCGAGAAAAGCGTGTGGGACCCAAGTGTGAGTGCGTCGAGCGCCGGCGAAAGTGTACGGGACCCAACTGGGAGTGCGCCGAGCGCAGGGAGAAGTGTGTGGGACCCAAATAAGAGTGCGTCGAGCGCCGAGAAAAGTATGTGGGACCCAACTGGAAGTGCGCCGAGCGCCAAAAAGCGTGTGGGACCCAAATGTGAGTGCGCCGAGCGCCGGGAAAAGTGCGCTGGACCCAACTGGGAGTGCGCCGAGCGAGAAAAGTGTGTTGGACCCAACTGGGAGTGCGCCGAGCGCCGAGAAAAGCGTGCACTGGGACCCAACTGGGAGTGCGCCGATCGCCAAGAAAAGCGTGTGGGACCCAAATAAGAGTGCGCCGAGCGCCGGGAAAAGTGTGTGGGACCCAACTGGGAGTGCGCCGAGCGGCGAGAAAAGTGTGTTGGACCCAACTGTGAGTGCGCCGAGCGCCGGTAAAAGTGTGTGGGACCCAACTGGGAGTGCGCCGAGCGGCGAGAAAATTGTGTTGGGCCCAACTGTGAGTGTGCCGAGCGCCGGGAAAAGTGCGCCGGAACCAACTGGGAGTGCGCCGAGCGCCGAGAAAAGGGTGTTGGACCCAACTGGAAATGCGCCGATCGCCGGGAAAAGTGTGTTACACCCAACTGGGTGTGCGCCGAGCGCCGAGAAAAGTGTGTGGGACCCGAATTTGAATGCTCCGAGCGTCGAGAAAAGTATGTGGAACCCAACTGGAAGTGCGCCGAGAAAAGCGTGTGGGACCCAAATGTGAGTGCGTCGAGCGCTGGGAAAAGTGTGTTGGACCCAACTGGGAGTGCGCCGAGAAAAGTGTGTGGGACCCAACTGGCAGTGCGCCGAGCGCCGAGATAAGCATGTGGGACCCATATAAGAGTGCGCCGAGCGCCGGGAAAAGTTTGTGGGACCCAACTGCGAGTGCGCCGCGCGCCAAGAAAAGCGTGTGGGACCCAAATGTGAGTGCGCCGAGCGCCGAGAAAAGTGCGCTGGGCCCAACTGGGAGTGCGCCGAGTGCCCGAAAAAGTATGTGGGACCCAACTGGGAGTGCATCGAGCGCAGGGAAAAGTGCGCTGGACCCAACTGGGAGTGCGCCGAGCGCCGGTAAAAACATGTGGGACCCAACTGGGAGTGCGCCGAGCGCCGGGAAAAGTGTGTGGAACCCAACTGGAAGTGCGCCGAGAAAAGTGTGTTGGACCCAACTGGGAGTGCGCCGAGAAAAGTGTGTTGGACCCAACTTGGAATGCGCCGAGCGCCGGGAAAAGTGTGTTAGACCCAACTGGGAGTGCGCCGAGCGCCGAGAAAAGTGTGTGGGACCCAGATGTGAACGCACCGAGCGCCGAGAAAAGTATGTGGAACCCAACTGGAAGTACGCCGAGAAAAGCGTGTGGGACCCAAATGTGAGTGCGCCGAGCGCTGGGAAAAGTGCGCTGGACCCAACTGGGAGGGCGCCGAGAAAAGTGTGTTGGACCCAACTGGGAGTGCGCCGAGCGCCGAGAAAAGTGTGGGACCCAACTGGGAGTGCGCCGAGCGCCGGGAAAGTGAGTGGGACCCAACTGGGAATGCGTCGAGCGCCGGGAAAAGTGTGTGGGACCCAACTGGGAGTGCGCCGAGCGCCGAGAAAAGTGCGCTGAACCCAACTGGGAGTGCGCCGAGAATAGTGTGTTGGACCCAACTGGGAGTGCGCCGAGCGCGGAGAAAAGCGTGTGGGCCCCGAGTGTGAGTGCGCCGGGCGCGGGGAAAAGGGCGCCAGACCCAACTTGGAATGCGCCAAGCGCCGGGAAAAGTGTGTGGGACCCAACTGGGAGTGCGCCGAGCGCCGGCAAAAGTGTGTGGGACCCGACTGGGAGTGCGCCGAGCGCGGAGAAAAGTGTGTGGGACCCAACTGGGAGTGCGCCGAGCGCCAAAAGTGTGTTGGACCCAACTGAGAGTGCGCCGAGCGCCGAGAAAAGTGTGTGGGACCCAACTGGGAGTGCGCCGAGCGCCGAGAAAAGTGTGTGGGACCCAACTGGAAGTGCGCCGAGCGCCGAGAAAAGCGTGTGGTACCCAACTGAGAGCGCGCCGAGCGGCGAGAAAAGTGAGTTGGACCCAACTGGGAGTGCGCTGAGCGCCGAGAAAAGCGTGTGGGACCCAAATGTGAGTGCGCCGAGCGCCGAGAAAAGTGCGCTGGGCCCAACTGGGAGTGCGCCGAGTGCCCGAAAAAGTATGTGGGACCCAACTGGGAGTGCATCGAGCGCAGGGAAAAGTGTGTGGGACCCAACTGGAAGTGCGCCGAGCGCCGAGAAAAGTGTGTGGGACCCAACTGTGAGTGCGCCGAGCGCCGGAAAAGCGTGTGGGACCCAACTGCGAGTGCGCCGAGCGCCGAGAAAAGTGTGTGGGACCCAACTGTGAGTGCGCCGAGCGCCGGGAAAAGTGTGTGGGACCCAACTGGGAGTGCGCCGAGCGCCGAGAAAAGTGTGTGGGACCCAACTGTGAGTGCACCGAGCGCCGAGAAAAGTGTGTGGAACCCAACTGGAAGTGCGCCGAGCGCCAGAAAAGCGTGTGGGACCCAAATGTGAGTGCGCCGAGCGCCGGGAAAAGTGCGCTGGACCCAACTGGGAGTGCGCCGAGCGCCGAGAAAGTGTGTGGGACCCAACTGTGAGTGCGCCGAGCGCCGAGAAAAGTGTGTGGGACCCAACTGGGAGTGCGCCGAGCGCCGGAAAAGTGTGTGGGACCCAACTGTGAGTGCGCCGAGCGCCGAGAAAAGTGTGTTGGACCCAACTTGGAATGCGCCGAGCGCCGGAAAAAGTGTGTTAGACCCAACTGGGAGTGCGCCGAGCGCCGGGAAAAGCGTGTGGGACCCAAATGTGAGTGCGCCGAGCGCTGGGAAAAGTGCGCTGGACCCAACTGGGAGTGCGCCGAGAAAGTGTGTTGGACCCAACTGGGAGTGCGCCGAGCGCCGAGAAAGTGTGTGGACCCAAACTGCGAGTGCGCCGCGCGCCAAGAAAAGCGTGTGGGACCCAAATGTGAGTGCGCCGAGAGCCGGGAGAAGTGAGTGGGACCCAACTGGGAGTGCGCCGATCGCCGAGAAAAGCGTGTGGGACCCAAATGTGAGTGCGCCGAGCGCCGAGAAAAGTGTGTCGGACCCAACTGGAAGTGCGCCGAGCGCCGAGAAAAGTGTGTTGGACCCAACTGGGAGTGCGCCGAGCGCCGAGAAAAGTGTGTGTGGGACCCAACTGGGAGTGCGCGGAGCGCCGAGAAATGTGTGTGGGACCCAACTGGCAGTGCGCCGAGCGCCGAGACATGTGTGTGGGACCCAAATGGGAGTGCGCAGAGCGCCGAGAAAAGTGTGTGGGACCCAACTGTGAGTGCGCCGAGCGCCGAGAAAAGTGTGTGGGACCCAACTGGGAGTGCGCCGAGCGCCGAGAAAAGTGTGTGGACCCAACTGGAAGTGCGCCGAGCGCCGAGAAAAGTGTGTTGGAGCCAAATGTGAGTGCGCCGAGCGCCGGGATAAGTGTGTTGGACCCAACTAGGGGTGCGCCGAGCGCCGAGAAAAGCGTTTGGGACCCAATTGTGAGTGCGCCGAGCGCCAGGAAAGTGTGTTGGACCCAACTGGGGGTGCGCCGAAAGCCAAGAAAAGCGTGTGGGACCCAAATGTGAATGCGCCGAGCGCTGGAAAAAGTGTGTGGGACCCAACTGGGAGTGCGCCGAGCGGCGAGGAAAGTGTGTTGGACCCAACTGGGAGTGCGCCGAGCGCCGGGATAAGTGTGTTGGACCCAACTGGAAGTGCGCCGAGCGCCGAAAAGTGTGTGGGACCCAACTGGGAGTGCGCCGAGCGCCGAGAAAAGTGCGTGGGACCCAACTGTGAGTGCGCCGAGCGCCGAGAAAAGCGTGTTGGACCCAACTGGAAATGCGCCGATCGCCGGGAAAAGTGTGTTACACCCAACTGGGAGTGCGCCGAGCGCCGAGAAAGTGTGTGGGACCCAAATGTGAATGCACCGAGCGCCGAGAAAAGTATGTGGACCCCAATTGGAATTGCGCCGAGAAAAGCGTGTGGGACCCAAATGTGAGTGCGCCGAGCGCTGGGAAAAGTGCGCTGGACCCAACTGGGAGTGCGCCGAGAATAGTGTGTTGGACCCAACTGGGAGTGCGCCGAGCGCCGAGAAAAGCAGTGTGGGACCCAAATAAGAGTGCGCCGAGCGCCGGGAAAGTGTGTGGGACCCAACTGCGAGTGCGCCGAGCGCCGAGAAAAGCGTGTGGGACCCAAATGTGAGTGCGCCGAGCGCCGAGAAAAGTGCGCTGGACCCAACTGGGAGTGCGCCGAGCGCCGAGAAAAGTGTGTGGGACCCAACTGGGAGTGCGCCGAGCGCCGAGAAAGCGTGTGGGACCCAAATAAGAGTGCGCCGAGCGCCGGGAAAAGTGCGCCAGACCCAACTGGAATGCGCCGAGCGCCGAAAAGTGTGTTGGACCCAACTGGGAGTGCGCCGAGCGCCGAGAAAAGTGTGGGACCCAACTGGGAGTGCGCCGAGCGCCGAGAAAAGTGTGTGGGACCCAACTGGGAGTGCGCCGAGCGCCGGGAAAAGTGTGTGGGACCCAACTGGGAGTGCGCCGAGCGCCGAGAAAGTGTGTGGGACCCAACTGGGAGTGCGCCGAGCGCCGGAAAAAGTGTGTGGGACCCAACTGGGTGTGCGCCGAGCGCCGAGAAGAGTGTGTTCGACCCAACTGGGAGAGCGCCAAGAAAAGCGTGTGGGACCCAATTGTGAGTGAGCCGAGGGCCGGGAAAAGTGCGCTGGACCCAACTGGGAGTGCGCCGAGAAAAGTGTGTTGGACCCAACTGGGAGTGCGCCGAGCGCCGAGAAAGGCGTGTGGGACCCAACTGGGAGTGCGCCGAGCAACGAGAAAAGTGTGTTGGACCCAACTGTGAGTGCGCCGAGCGCCGGTAAAAGTGTGTGGGACCCAACTGGGAGTGCGCCGAGCGGCGAGAAAAGTGTGTTGGGCCCAACTGTGAGTGTGCCGAGGGCCGGGAAAAGTGCGCCGGAACCAACTGGGAGTGCGCCGAGCGCCGAGAAAAGGGTGTTGGACCCAACTGGAAATGCGCCGATCGCCGGGAAAAGTGTGTGGAACCCAACTGGAAGTGCGCCGAGAAAAGCGTGTGGGACCCAAATGTGAGGGCGCCGAGCGCTGGGAAAAGTGCGCTGGACCCAACTGAGAGTGCGCCGAGAATAGTGTGTGGGACCCAAATGTGAATGCACCGAGCGCCGAGAAAAGTATGTGGAACCCAACTGGAAGTGCGCCGAGAAAAGCGTGTGGGACCCAAATAAGAGTGCGCCGAGCGCCGGGAAAAGTGTGTGGGAGCCAACTAATAGGGCGCCGAGCGCCGGTGAAAGTGTGTGGGACCCAACTGGTGGTGCACCGAGAAAAGTGTGTTGGACCCAACTGGCAGTGCGCCGAGCGCCGAGATAAGCATGTGGGACCCATATAAGAGTGCGCCGAGCGCCGGGAAAAGTGTGTGGGACCCAACTGCCAGTGCGCCGCGCGCCGAGAAAAGCGTGTTGGACCAAACTTGGAGTGCACACAGCGCCGAGGAGACTGCACTGGACCCAACTGGGAGTGCGCCCAGCGCCGAGAAAAAGTGTGTTGGACCCACTGTGAGTGCGCCGAGCGCCGAGAAAAGTGTGTGGGACCCAAACTGGGAGTGCGCCGAGCGCCGAGAAAAGTGCGTTGGACCCAAATGCGAGTGTGCCGAGAGCAGGGAAAAGTGCGCTGGACCCAACTGGGAGTGCGCCGAGCGCCGAGAAAAGTGTGTGGAACCCAACTGGAAGTGCGCCGAGAAAAGTGTGTTGGACCCAACTGGGAGTGCGCCGAGCGCCGAGAAAGGCGTGTGGGACCCAAATAAGAGTGCGCCGAGCGCCGGGAAAAGTGCGCCAGACCTAACTTGGAATGCGCCGATCGCCGGGAAAAGTGTGTTACACCCAACTGGGTGTGCGCCGAGCGCCGAGAAAAGTGTGTGGGACCCGAATTTGAATGCACCGAGCGTCGAGAAAAGTATGTGGAACCCAATTGGAATTGCGCCGGGAAAAGTGTGTGGGACCCAACTGCGAGTGCGCCGCGCGCCAAGAAAAGCGTGTGGGTCCAAAATGTGAGTGCGCCCAGCGCCGGAAAAAGTGCGCTGGACCCAACTGGGAGTGCGCCGAGAAAAGTGTGTTGGACCCAACTGGGAGTGCGCCGAGCGCCGAGAAAGGCGTGTGGGACCCAACTGGGAGTGCGCCGAGCGCCGAGAAAGGCGTGTGGGACCCAACTGGGAGTGCGCCGAGCAACGAGAAAAGTGTGTTGGACCCAACTGTGAGTGCGCCGAGCGCCGGTAAAAGTGTGTGGGACCCAACTGGGAGTGCGCCGAGCGGCGAGAAAAGTGTGTTGGGCCCAACTGTGAGTGTGCCGAGGGCCGGGAAAAGTGCGCCGGAACCAACTGGGAGTGCGCCGAGCGCCGAGAAAAGGGTGTTGGACCCAACTGGAAATGCGCCGATCGCCGGGAAAAGTGTGTGGAACCCAACTGGAAGTGCGCCGAGAAAAGCGTGTGGGACCCAAATGTGAGGGCGCCGAGCGCTGGGAAAAGTGCGCTGGACCCAACTGAGAGTGCGCCGAGAATAGTGTGTGGGACCCAAATGTGAATGCACCGAGCGCCGAGAAAAGTATGTGGAACCCAACTGGAAGTGCGCCGAGAAAAGCGTGTGGGACCCAAATAAGAGTGCGCCGAGCGCCGGGAAAAGTTTGTGGGACCCAACTGCGAGTGCGCCGAGCGCCGGTAAAAGTGTGTGGGACCCAACTGGGAGTGCGCCGAGCGGCGAGAAAAGTGTGTTGGGCCCAACTGTGAGTGTGCCGAGCGCCGAGAAAAGCGTGTTGGATCCAACTGGAAATGCGCCGATCGCCGGGAAAAGTGTGTTAGACCCAACTGGGAGTGCGCCGAGCGCCGAGAAAAGTGTGTGGGACCCAAATGTGAATGCACCGAGCGCCGAGAAAAGTATGTGGAACCCAACTGGAATTGAGCCGAGAAAAGCGTGTGGGACCCAAATGTGAGTGCGCCGAGCGCTGGGAAAAGTGCGCTGGACCCAACTGGGAGTGCACCGAGAAAAGTGTGTTGGACCCAACTGGCAGTGCGCCGAGCGCCGAGATAAGCATGTGGGACCCATATAAGAGTGCGCCGAGCGCCGGGAAAAGTGTGTGGTACCCAACTGCCAGTGCGCCGCGCGCCGAGAAAAGCGTGTTGGACCAAACTTGGAGTGCACACAGCGCCGAGGAGACTGCACTGGACCCAACTGGGAGTGCGCCCAGCGCCGAGAAAAGCGTGTGGTACCCAAATAGGAGTGCGCCAAGCGCCGGAAAAAGAGTGTGGGACCCAGCTGGGAGTGCGCCGAGCGCAGAGAAAAGTGTGTGGGACCCAACTGGAAGTGCGCCGAGAAAAGTGTGTTGGACCCAACTGGGAGTGCGCCGAGCGCCGAGAAAGGCGTGTGGGACCCAAATAAGAGTGCGCCGAGCGCCGGGAAATGTGCGCCAGACCTAACTTGGAATGCGCCGATCGCCGGGAAAAGTGTGTTACACCCAACTGGGTGTGCGCCGAGCGCCGAGAAAAGTGTGTGGGACCCGAATTTGAATGCACCGAGCGTCGAGAAAAGTATGTGGAACCCAATTGGAATTGCGCCGAGAAAAGCGTGTGGGACCCAAATGTGAGTGCGCCGAGCGCTGGGAAAAGTGCGCTGGACCCAACTGGGAGTGCGCCGAGAATAGTGTGTTGGACCCAACTGTGGAACAAAAGTGCGCCGAGAAAAGTGTGTGGGACCCAAATGTGAGTGCGTCGAGCGCTGGGAAAAGTGTGTTGGACCCAACTGGGAGTGCGCCGAGCGCCGAGAAAAGCGTGTGGGACCCAAATAAGAGTGCGCCGAGCGCCGGGAAAAGTTTGTGGGACCCAACTGCGAGTGCGCCGCGCGCCAAGAAAAGCGTGTGGGACACAAATGTGAGTGCGCCGAGCGCTGGGAAAAGTGCGCTGGACCCAACTGGGAGTGCGCCGAGAAAAGTGTGTTGGACCCAACTGGGAGTGCGCCGAGCGCCGAGAAAGGCGTGTGGGACCCAAATAAGAGTGCGCCGAGCGCCGGGAAAAGTGCGCCAGACCTAACTTGGAATGCGCCGAGCGCCGGGAAAAGTGTGTGGGACCCAACTGGGAGTGCGCCGAGCAACGAGAAAAGTGTGTTGGACCCAACTGTGAGTGCGCCGAGCGCCGGTAAAAGTGTGTGGGACCCAACTGGGAGTGCGCCGAGCGGCGAGAAAAGTGTGTTGGGCCCAACTGTGAGTGTGCCGAGGGCCGGGAAAAGTGCGCCGGAACCAACTGGGAGTGCGCCGAGCGCCGAGAAAAGGGTGTTGGACCCAACTGGAAATGCGCCGATCGCCGGGAAAAGTGTGTTACACCCAACTGGGTGTGCGCCGAGCGCCGAGAAAAGTGTGTGGAACCCAACTGGAAGTGCGCCGAGAAAAGCGTGTGGGACCCAAATGTGAGGGCGCCGAGCGCTGGGAAAAGTGCGCTGGACCCAACTGAGAGTGCGCCGAGAATAGTGTGTGGGACCCAAATGTGAATGCACCGAGCGCCGAGAAAAGTATGTGGAACCCAACTGGAAGTGCGCCGAGAAAAGCGTGTGGGACCCAAATATGAGTGCGCCGAGCGCCGGGAAAAGTGCGCCAGACCCAACTTGGAATGCGCCGAGCGCCGGGAAAAGTGTGTGGGACCCAACTGGGAGTGCGCCGAGCGGCGAGAAAAGTGTGTTGGACCCAACTGTGAGTGCGCCGAGCGCCGGTAAAAGTGTGTGGGACCCAACTGGGAGTGCGCCGATCGCCGAGAAAAGCGTGTGGGACCCAAATAAGAGTGCGCCGAGCGCCGAGAAAAGTGTGTGGGACCCAAATGTGAATGCACCGAGCGCCGAGAAAAGTATGTGGAACCCAACTGGAAGTGCGCCGAGAAAAGCGTGTGGGACCCAAATGTGAGTGCGCCGAGCGCTGGGAAAAGTGCGCTGGACCCAACTGGGAGTGCGCCGAGAAAAGTGTGTTGGACCCAACTGGCAGTGCGCCGAGCGCCGAGATAAGCGTGTGGGACCCAAATAAGAGTGCGCCGAGCGCCGGGAAAAGTGTGTGGGACCCAACTGCTAGTGCGCCGCGCGCCGGGAAAAGCGTGCTGGACCAAACTTGGAGTGCACACAGCGCCGAGGAGACTGCACTGGACCCAACTGGGAGTGCGCCCAGCGCCGAGAAAAGCGTGTGGTACCCAAATAGGAGTGCGCCGAGCGCCGGAAAAAGAGTGTGGGACCCAGCTGGGAGTGCGCCGAGCGCAGAGAAAAGTTTGTGGGACCCAACTGGAAGTGCGCCGAGAAAAGTGTGTTGGACCCGACTGGGAGTGCGCCCAGCGCCGAGAAAAGCGTGTGGTACCCAAATAGGAGTGCGCCGAGCGCCGGCAAAAGAGTGTGGGACCCAACTGGGAGTGCGCCGAGCGCAGAGAAAAGTGTGTGGGACCCAACTGGAAGTGCGCCGAGAAAAGTGTGTTGGACCCGACTGGGAGTGCGCCGAGCGTCGAGAAAAGCGTGTGGGACCCAAATAGGAGTGCGCCGAGCGCTGGCAAAAGTGTGTGGGACCCGACTGGAAGTGCGCCGAGAAAAGCGTGTGGGACCCAAATGTGAGTGCGCCGAGCGCCGGGAAGAATATGTGGGACCCAACTGGGAGTGCGCCGAGCGGCGAGAAAAGTGTGTTGGACCCAACTGTGAGTGCGCCGAGCGCCGGTAAAAGTGTGTGGGACCCAACTGGGAGTGCGCCGAGCGGCGAGAAAAGTGTGTTGGGCCCAACTGTGAGTGTGCCGAGCGCCGGGAAAAGTGCGCCGGAACCAACTGGGAGTGCGCCGAGCGCCGAGAAAAGGGTGTTGGACCAAACTGGAAATGCGCCGATCGCCGGGAAAAGTGTGTTAGACCCAACTGGGAGTGCGCCGAGCGCCGAGAAAAGTGTGTGGGACCCGAATGTGAATGCACCGAGCGTCGAGAAAAGTATGTGGAACCCAACTGGAAGTGCGCCGAGTAAAGCGTGTGGGACCCAAATAAGAGTGCGCCGAGCGCCGGGAAAAGTGCGCTGGACCCAACGGGGAGTGCGCCGAGAAAAGTGTGTTGGACCCAACTGGGAGTGCGCCGAGCGTCGAGAAAAGCGTGTGGGACCCGAATAGGAGTGCGCCGAGCGCCGGCAAAAGTGTGTGGGACCCAACTGGGAGTGCGCCGAGCGCAGAGAAAAGCGTGTGGGACCAAAATAGGAGTGCGCCGAGCGCTGGGAAAAGTGTGTGGGACCCAACTGGGAGTACGCCGCGCGCCGAGAAAAACGTGTTGGACCAAACTTGGAGTGCGCCGAGAAAAGTGTGTGGAGGGTCCGATATGCTCAACCTACGCGTGGTGGATCTGTGGAGTCGACTACCAAGATCAAGGAGACTCATCAAACTGGCATCAGCAACTCCACGAGGAGTTTTTTCTGTATGGGAGTGCAAATGGCTGGCTGCTGCACTCCTCCGCATACTACTGTTACAAGCCGGCATTGAGAGGAACCCAGGGCCACGCAGCAAGACTCCACGATATCCCTGCTGTCATTGTGGATTATCGGCTCAACATGCAAGCGTCCAGTGCGGGGTTGCCTCGGCTGGAGTACACCTCAAATGTTCGGGGTTAACCAGCTATAACGACTACACTGTTGCTTATTGTTGTACTTCTTGCTCTAACTCTCCCCTAGTGTTCCTCTTCATAGTCTAGACATTTTTCAACTCAATATCGTGCCAAACTTGCTGAACTCACATTGTACATTGAACGCTTTCATCCAGATGTCATCCTCCTTCCAAGAGACAAAACTCAGCCCAACATCCTCCCTACCCCGCCTTCCCGGTTATACGTCTTACCACCTCCCTCGCACATCTCATGGTGGAGGCGTTTCTACGTTTGTAAAAACTTCTATACCTTCTCATCTTATAGCTCTCCCTAATGATAATATTGCAGAATGTTCTGGTGTTCATGTTGTATTGCTAAGTTGCCCTATAGATATTGTTAATATTTATATTCCCCAATCTCCTCATGTCCCAATTCGTTTGATCCCACACCATTTTTGCTATCTGTGCATACTGCCCTCCCATCGTCTTCTGTTGTCTTGGCTGGCGATTTTAATGCTCACTCCACATCCTGGTTCTCCTCTCTACATCCCGATGACAGAGGGGAACTGCTTGAGCTTTTTGCTGAGGATTGTGACCTTGTTGCCATTAATGAGGACGCTCCCACTCCCCCTCCGTCCACGGGCAGGCCGTCCTTTCCTGATGTCACTTTTGTATCATCTTCTCTTGCTGTTTCCTGTAACTGGTCCTGCTATAGCTATGGCCAGCGATCAAGTACCCATATGTGCTTCATCGGATTTGTCGCTCAATAGTCACCTGGCACCTTTCGTAGGCTCGCGTAGCAAATTGTACACCAACTATCGTAAGGCTAACTGGGTCACGTTTAAGGAGGTGTTACTCAGTCGGGTAGCCTATTATCCGCTTACCGGCTCCGTCCATGAGAAGGACAAGTTCATTGTTGATGCCATATGCAATGCCTCCAGAATTGCAATTCCTACAGGGCGCGTTAGAACGTTCCATCCTAACGCTCCCAGAGATGTCCTGGAGCTGATCGAATCACGGGACGAGAAACGCCGTGCTGATCTTGGAGATCTCAGCATTCAACTACTGTCTGATGAGATCACCAAAGGCTGAATGATTACAAGCGGACGCGACGGATGGAGTTCACTGAATCCTTGAATTTCTCCACTGATTTAAAGAAGACTTGGAGCATTCTTAAGCGGTTATCTGGGAAGAAATTGGCAGCGGAGCGCAACATGCTTGAGTTCCCTTCAGGGAAATTCGATTCCGGATTCAAGGCTGCATGTCGACTTGGAAAACACTTTGCTTCAGTGACGTCCCACCGTGATCGTTCCAACAGGCTCACTCTCCGGTCTATAAGGAAGCTCAGCCGACAAGATGTACCTGCCATAACTGCCTCTGAGATGTCTTCCCTCATCAAGTCCATGAAGAACTCGAGAGCCGAGGGACCCGACGGCGTGTCAGCCGTCCATCTCAAGCACATGCCGGAACAGTTCCTTGAACTACTTTGTGATCTGGTCTACTCGTCATTCAGCACAGGTGTCATTCCCGCTAGATGAAAGCAAGGAATTGTTCTACCAATCCTCAAGCCTGGCAAACCAGAAGATCAAGCAACTTCGCATCGACCCATCTCCATTTTGTCCCCTATTGCTGAGTTAGCGGAGAAATTTATCAACCCGCACCTCCAAGAAGCATTACGACATAACGTGTATCAAAATGGCTTCAAGAAGGACCACTCTACCATCACGGCACTCACGTCTATCACAGAACACATAATTGCTGGCTTCAATATGAAATCTCCAGCTGGAAGAAGTATAGTCGTGGCAGTTGACTTAACCGCTGCCTTTGATAATGTCAGTATCCCTCTGCTGTCCAAATCGATTCTGGATTCTACCATTTCTGACTGGTGCAAAAGATGGACTGATAAATTTGTCAAAAATCGTTCCATTCGTGTGAAATTTGATGGACACTTCTCGAAGTCTGTGCCCCTGAAGGCGGGCGTCCCACAAGGAGGAGTTTTATCTCCCAGCCTGTTTTCTTTGTATTTTTATGATGTGCCGAAGCCGTCACCAAACATCCACTTATGTCTATATGCGGATGACATCACTATTATTTGTACTGACCCTGTCATCGATCGAGCCACTGCTGAGATGAATAAATACCTCGTCAGTCTGGCTAAGTTCCTGGAATCGAAGCAGCTAAAGGTCTCTCCAACGAAGTCCAGCGTTACTTCGTGCACTACAGCGACAGCCGAACACAAGCTGCATCCCAAGTTTCTTTGGGAAGGAAATATGCTGCCTTATCAAAACACTCTCGACTACTCGGTGTATTCCTGGACCCGTCACTACGTTTTCATGAAAATACACTTATTCGAGCTGCTGCTGCCAGCACACGTAACAACATCCTACGTTCGCTAGCAGGCACTACATGGGGTAGCTCTAAGGAAATCCTGCGAACCACCTGCAGGGCTATGGTGCAGCCGGTGCTGGAATATGGAGCCCCAATATGGTCAAGACACCTGTCGGAAAACTCTTAGAGCAAACTTCAGCGTGCACAGAACACTGCTCTACGCGTGATCACTGGATGCCCTCGATACACACCGGTATCTCATCTACATCAATAGTGTTCGCTGCTTCCTGTAAAGCAGCATTGTGAACTCCAGTTGCAACAGTTCCATGTTGACATTATGGGAATTCCACACACCCCATTTCCCCCTACTGTCATCTGGTCCTCATTTCCGACATATACGCTAGCCACTTCATGCTGCAGTCTCTGTCTTGGATCGTCAACGTTGGGCGACGTCGGAGCTAAATCGCGTCAGACTGCTGCAAATGGAGCACACCCGATTCGTCAAAGAATATCTTTTCAGTGCTCCCCTAAATCCAATTCTTGGTGACACGCCTTCCCTGATCGATGACAGCGAAATGGACCTACCCAGACGTACACGCGTCATCCTGGCAGGTCTACGTTGTGGACACTCCTCATACTTCAAGGCCTTCGTCCATAAGATCGACTCGTCGATCCCTGACGAATGTCCCGACTGCCACAACCCAGGGCACGATTCATTTCATTTATTTTCATGTCCTGTTAGGCCGACTTCTCTAACAGTTATGGATATGTGGAACAACCCGTGCGATGCGGCTGCCTTTTTACGCCTATGTTGAGAAGCTCTGTTGTGGCCGATAAGAAGAAGAAAAGTGTGTGGAACCCAACTGGAAGTGCGTCGAGAAAAGTGTGCTGGACCCAACTGGGAGTGCGCCGAGCGCCGAGAAAAGCGTGTGGGACCCAAATAGGAGTGCGCGGAGCGCCGGCAAAAGTGTGTGGGACCCAACTGGGAGTGCGCCGAGCCCCGAGAAAAGTGCGCCAGACCCAACCGGGAATGCGCTGAGCGCCGGGAAAAGTGTGTGGGACCCAAGTGGGAGTGCGTCGAGCGCCGAGAAAAGGGTGTTGAACCCAAATGTGAGTGTGCCGAGCGCCGGAAAAAGTGCACTGGACCCAACTGGGAGTGCGCCGAGCGCGGAGAAAAGCTTATGGGACCCAAATGTGCGTGCGCCGAGCGCCGGGAAAAATATGTGGGACCCAAATGTGAATGCACCGAGCGCCGAGAAAAGCGTGTGGGACCCAAATAGGAGTGCGCCGAGCGCCGGCAAAAGTGTGTGGGACTCAACTGGGAGCTCGCCGAGCGCCGAGAAAAACGTGTTGGACCCAACTGGAAATGCGCCGATCGCCGGGAAAAGTGTGTTGGACCCAACTGGGAGTGCGCCGAGCGCCGAGAAAAGTGTGTGGGACCCAAATGTGAATGCACCGAGCGCCGAGAAAACTATGTGGAACCCAACTGGAAGTGCGCCGAGAAGAAAAGCGTTATGGACCCATATGTGAGTGCGCCGAGCGCCGGGAAGAATATGTGGAACCCAACTGGGGAGTTCGCCGAGCGCCGAGAAAAGCGTGTGGGACCCAAATAAGAGTGCGCCGAGCGCCGGGAAAAATATGTGTACCCAACTGGGAGTTCGACGAGCGGCGAGAAAAGTGTGTTGGACCCAACTGTGAGTGCGCCGAGCGCTGGTAAAAGTGTGTGGGACCCAACTGGGAGTGCGCCGAGCGGCGAGAAAAGTGTGTTGGGCCCAACTGTGAGTGTGCCGAGCGCCGGGAAAAGTGCGCCGGAACCAACTGGGAGTGCGCCGAGCGCCGAGAAAAGGGTGTTGGACCCAACTGGAAATGCGCCGATCGCCAGGAAAAGTGTGTTAGACCCAACTGGGAGTGCGCCGAGCGCCGAGAAAAGTGTGTGGGACCCAAATGTGAATGCACCGAGCGCCGAGAAAACTATGTGGAACCCAACTGGAAGTGCGCCGAGAAAAGCGTGTGGGACCCAAATGTGAGTGCGCCGAGCGCCGGGAGGAATATGTGGGACCCAACTGGGAGTGCGCCGAGAAAAGTGTGTTGGACTCAACTGGGAGTGCGCCGAGCGCCGAGAAGAGCGTGTGGGACCCAAATAAGAGTGCGCCGAGCGCCGGGAAAAGTGTGTGGGACCCAACTGCGAGTGCGCCGCTCGCCGAGAAAAGCGTGTTGGACCAATCCTGGAGTGCACACAGCGCCGTGGAGACGGCACTAGACCCAACTGGGAGTGCGCCGAGCGCCGAGAAAAGCGTGTGGGACCCAAATAAGAGTGCGCCGAGCGCTGGGAAAAGTGCGCTGGACCCAACTGGGAGTGCGCCGCGCGCCGAGAAAAGCGTGTTGGACCAAACTTGGAGTGCACACAGCGCCGAGGAGACTGCACTGGACCCAACTGGGAGTGCGCCGAGCGCCGAGAAACGCGTGTGGGACCCAGATAAGAGTTCACCGAGCGCCGAGAAAAGCGTGTTGGACCAAACTGGAAATGCGCCGATCGCCGGGAAAAGTGTGTTGGACCCAACTGGGAGTGCGCCGAGCGCCGAGAAAAGTGTGTGGGACCCAAATGTGAATGCACCGAGCGCCGAGAAAACTATGTGGAACTCAACTGGAAGTGCGCCGAGAAAAGCGTTATGGACCCAAATGTGAGTGCGCCGAGCGCCGGGAAGAATATGTGGGACCCAACTGGGAGTTCGCCGAGCGCCGAGAAAAGCGTGTGGGACTCAAATAAGAGTGCGCCGAGCGCCGGGAAAAGTGTGTGGGACCCAACTGCGAGTGCGCCGCTCGCCGAGAAAAGCGTGTTGGACCAATCCTGGAGTGCACACAGCGCCGTGGAGACGGCACTAGACCCAACTGGGAGTGCGCCGAGCGCCGAGAAAAGCGTGTGGGACCCAAATAGAGTGCGCCGAGCGCTGGGAAAAGTGCGCTGGACCCAACTGGGAGTGCGCCGCGCGCCGAGAAAGCGTGTTGGACCAAACTTGGGTGCACACAGCGCCGAGGAGACTGCACTGGACCCAACTGGGAGTGCGCCGAGCGCCGAGAAACGCGTGTGGGACCCAGATAAGAGTTCACCGAGCGCCGAGAAAAGCGTGTTGGACCAAACTGGAAATGCGCCGATCGCCGGGAAAGTGTGTTGGACCCAACTGGGAGTGCGCCGAGCGCCGAGAAAAGTGTGTGGGACCCAAATGTGAATGCACCGAGCGCCGAGAAAACTATGTGGAACTCAACTGGAAGTGCGCCGAGAAAAGCGTTATGGACCCAAATGTGAGTGCGCCGAGCGCCGGGAAGAATATGTGGGACCCAACTGGGAGTTCGACGAGCGCCGAGAAAAGCGTGTTGGATCCAACTGGAAATGCGCAGATCGTCGGGAAAAGTGTGTTAGACCCAACTGGGAGTGCGCCGAGCGCCGAGAAAAGTGTGTGGGACTCAAATGTGAATGCACCGAGCGCCGAGAAAACTATGTGGAACCCAACTGGAAGTGCGCCGAGAAAAGCGTGTGGGACCCAAATGTGAGTGCGCCGAGCGCTGGGAAAAGTGCGCTGGACCCAACGGGGAGTGCGCCGAGAAAAGTGTGTTGGACTCAACTGGGAGTGCGCCGAGCGCCGAGAAAAGCGTGTGGGACCCAAATAAGAGTGCGCCGAGCGCCGGGAAAAGTGTGTGGGACCCAACTGCGAGTGCGCCGCTCGCCGAGAAAAGCGTGTTGGACCAAACCTGGAGTGCACACAGCGCCGTGGAGACTGCACTGGACCCAACTGGGAGTGCGCCGAGCGCGGAGAAAAGCTTATGGGACCCAAATGTGCGTGCGCCGAGCGCCGGGAAAAATATGTGGGACCCAAATGTGAATGCTCCGAGCGCCGAGAAAAGCGTGTGGGACCCAAATAGGAGTGCGCCGAGCGCCGGCAAAAGTGTGTGGGACCCAACTGGGAGTGCGCCGAGAAAAGTGTGTGGAGGGTCCGATATGCTCAACCTACGCGTGGTGGATCTGTGGAGTCGACTACCAAGATCAAGGAGACTCATCAAACTGGCATCAGCAACTCCACGAGGAGTTTTTTCTGTATGGGAGTGCAAATGGCTGGCTGCTGCACTCCTCCGCATACTACTGTTACAAGCCGGCATTGAGAGGAACCCAGGGCCACGCAGCAAGACTCCACGATATCCCTGCTGTCATTGTGGATTATCGGCTCAACATGCAAGCGTCCAGTGCGGGGGTTGCCTCGGCTGGGTACACCTCAAATGTTCGGGGTTAACCAGCTATAACGACTACACTGTTGCTTATTGTTGTACTTCTTGCTGTAACTCTCCCCCTAGTGTTCCTCTTCATAGTCTAGACAATTTTCAACTCAATATCAATGGCCTGCGTGCCAAACTTGCTGAACTCACATTGTACATTGAACGCTTTCATCCAGATGTCATCCTCCTTCAAGAGACAAAACTTAGCCATACATCCTCCCTACCCCGCCTTCCCGGTTATACGTCTTACCACCTCCCTCGCACATCTCATGGTGGAGGCGTTTCTACGTTTGTAAAAACTTCTATACCTTCTCATCTTATAGCTCTCCCTAATGATAATATTGTAGAATGTTTTGGTGTTCATGTTGTATTGCTAGGTTGCCCTATAGATATTGTTAATATTTATATTCCCCAATCTCCTCATGTCCCAATTCGTTTGATCCCACACCATTTTTGCAATCTGTGCATACTGCCCTCCCATCGTCTTCTGTTGTCATGGCTGGCGATTTTAATGCTCACTCCACATCCTGGTTCTCCTCTCTAGATCCCGATGATAGAGGGGAACTACTTGAGCTTTTTGCTGAGGATTGTGACCTTGTTGCCATTAATGAGGACGCTCCCACTCGCCTTCCGTCCACGGGCAGGCCGTCCTTTCCTGATGTCACTTTTGTATCATCTTCTCTTGCTGTTTCCTGTAACTGGTCCACTGCTATAGCTATGGCCAGCGATCAAGTACCCATATGTGCTTCATCGGATTTGTCGCTCAATAGTCACCTGGCACCTTTCGTAGGCTCGCGTAGCAAATTGTACACCAACTATCGTAAGGCTAACTGGGTCACGTTTAAGGAGGTGTTACTCAGTCGGGTAGCCTATTATCCGCTTACCGGCTCCGTCCATGAGAAGGACAAGTTCATTGTTGATGCCATATGCAATGCCTCCAGAATTGCAATTCCTACAGGGCGCGTTAGAACGTTCCATCCTAACGCTCCCAGAGATGTCCTGGAGCTGATCGAATCACGGGACGAGAAACGCCGTGCTGATCCTGGAGATCTCAGCATTCAACTACTGTCTGATGAGATCACCAAAAGGCTGAATGATTACAAGCGGACGCGATGGATGGAGTTCACTGAATCCTTGAATTTCTCCACTGATTTAAAGAAGACTTGGAGCATTCTTAAGCGGTTATCTGGGAAGAAATTGGCAGCGGAGCGCAACATGCTTGAGTTCCCTTCAGGGAAATTCGATTCCGGATTCAAGGCTGCATGTCGACTTGGAAAACACTTTGCTTCAGTGACGTCCCACCGTGATCGTTCCAACAGGCTCACTCTCCGGTCTATAAGGAAGCTCAGCCGACAAGATGTACCTGCCATAACTGCCTCTGAGATGTCTTCCCTCATCAAGTCCATGAAGAACTCGAGAGCCGAGGGACCCGACGGCGTGTCAGCCGTCCATCTCAAGCACATGCCGGAACAGTTCCTTGAACTACTTTGTGATCTGGTCTACTCGTCATTCAGCACAGGTGTCATTCCCGCTAGATGGAAGCAAGGAATTGTTCTACCAATCCTCAAGCCTGGCAAACCAGAAGATCAAGCAACTTCGCATCGACCCATCTCCATTTTGTCCCCTATTGCTGAGTTAGCGGAGAAATTTATTAACCCGCACCTCCAAGAAGCATTACGACATAACGTGTATCAAAATGGCTTCAAGAAGGACTACTCTACCATCACGGCACTCACGTCTATCACAGAACACATAATTGCTGGCTTCAATATGAAATCTCCAGCTGGAAGAAGTACAGTCGTGGCAGTTGACTTAACCGCTGCCTTTGATAATGTCAGTATCCCTCTGCTGTCCAAATCGATTCTGGATTCTACCATTT
This sequence comes from Aplectana chamaeleonis, assembly GCA_029168955.1. Taxonomy (NCBI): domain Eukaryota; kingdom Metazoa; phylum Nematoda; class Chromadorea; order Rhabditida; family Cosmocercidae; genus Aplectana; species Aplectana chamaeleonis. The sequence goes on from JAPDOI010000017.1 coordinate 661,597, forward strand.
CTGACTGGTGCAAAAGATGGACTGATAAATTTGTCAAAAATCGTTCCATTCGTGTGAAATTTGATGGACACTTCTCGAAGTCTGTGCCCCTGAAGGCGGGCGTCCCACAAGGAGGAGTTTTATCTCCCAGCCTGTTTTCTTTGTATTTGTCTGATGTGCCGAAGCCGTCACCAAACATCCACTTATGTCTATATGCGGATGACATCACTATTATTTGTACTGACCCTGTCATCGATCGAGCCACTGCTGAGATGAATAAATACCTCGTCAGTCTGGCTAAGTTCCTGGAATCGAAGCAGCTAAAGGTCTCTCCAACGAAGTCCAGCGTTACTTCGTGCACTACAGCGACAGCCGAACACAAGCTGCATCCCAAGTTTCTTTGGGAAGGAAATATGCTGCCTTATCAAAACACTCTCAACTACTCGGTGTATTCCTGGACCCGTCACTACGTTTTCATAAAAATACACGTATTCGAGCTGCTGCTGCCAACACACGTAACAACATCCTACGTTCGCTAGCAGGCACTACATGGGGTAGCTCTAAGGAAATCCTGCGAACCACCTGCAGGGCTATGGTGCAGCCGGTGCTGGAATATGGAGCCCCAATATGGTCAAGACACCTGTCGGAAACCTCTTAGAGCAAACTTCAGCGTGCACAGAACACTGCTCTACGCGTGATCACTGGATGCCCTCGATACACACCGGTATCTCATCTACATCAATAGTGTTCGCTGCTTCCTGTAAAGCAGCATTGTGAACTCCAGTTGCAACAGTTCCATGTTGACATTGTAAGGAATTCCACACACCCCAATTTCCCCCTACTGTCATCTGGTCCCCATTTTCGACATATACGCTAGCCACTTCATGCTGCAGTCTCTGTCTTGGATCGTCAACGTTGGGCGACGTCGGAGCTAAATCGCGTCAGACTGCTGCAAATGGAGCACACCCGATTCGTCAAAGAATATCTTTTCAGTGCTCCCCTAAATCCAATTCTTGGTGACACGCCTTCCCTGATCGATGACAGCGAAATGGACCTACCCAGACGTACACGCGTCATCCTGGCAGGTCTACGTTGTGGACACTCCTCATACCTCAAGGCCTTCGTCCATAAGATCGACTCGTCGATCCCTGACGAATGTCCCGACTGCCACAACCCAGGGCACGATTCATTTCATTTATTTTCATGTCCTGTTAGGCCGACTTCTCTAACAGTTATGGTCTTTATCCCCTTATAAGAGGGCACCCAGCTTGGTGGGGGTGGGTGTCCTCGGGAGGCTAGAGATTGCCCCTCTTTTTTGGGCTTCGCTAAGCTCTGGCTGCAGCCCAGCCAAAGCATTTTCATGCAACCCCCCCACTGGCTAACACTCATGGGCCTATCTTAGCCAGTCTACTGGTCCAAAACTTTCGGGCTAAAACTTTCCAAAAAGTCCAGCGCCAGTTGGGTCCAGCGCACTTTTCCCAGCGCTCGGCGCACTCCTATTTTGGTTCCACACGCTTTTCTCGGCGCTCAGCGCACTCCCAGTTGGGTCCCACACACTTTTGCCGGCGCTCGGCGCACTCCTATTTGGGTCCCACACGCTTTTCTCGACGCTCGGCGCACTCCCAATTGGGTCCAACACACTTTTCTCGGCGCACTCCCCGTTGGGTCCAGCGCACTTTTCCCGGCGCTCGGCGCACTCTTATTTGGGTCCCACACGCTTTACTCGGCGCACTTCCAGTTGGGTTCCACATACTTTTCTCGACGCTCGGTGTATTCACATTCGGGTCCCACACACTTGTCTCGGCGCTCGGCGCACTCCCAGTTGGGTCTAACACACTTTTCCCGGCGATCGGCGCATTTCCAGTTGGGTCCAACACCCTTTTCTCGGCGCTCGGCGCACTCCCAGTTGGTTCCGGCGCACTTTTCCCGGCGCTCGGCACACTCACAGTTGGGTCCAACACACTTTTCTCGCCGCTCGGCGCACTCCCAGTTGGGTCCCACACACTTTTACCAGTGCTCGGCGCACTCACAGTTGGGTCCAACACACTTTTCTCGCCGCTCGTCGAACCCCCAGTTGGGTACACATATTTTTCCCGGCGCTCGGCGCACTCTTATTTGGGTCCCACACGCTTTTCTCGGCGCTCGGCGAACTCCCAGTTGGGTTCCACATATTCTTCCCGGCGCTCGGCGGACTCACATATGGGTTCATAACGCTTTTCTCGGCGCACTTCCTGTTGGGTTCCACATAGTTTTCTCGGCGCTCGGTGCATTCACATTTGGGTCCCACACACTTTTCTCGGCGCTCGGCGCACTCCCAGTTGGGTCCAACACACTTTTCCCGGCGATCGGCGCATTTCCAGTTGGGTCCAACACGCTTTTCTCGGCGCTCGGCGAGCTCCCAGTTGGGTCCCACATATTTTTCCCGGCGCTCGGCGCACTCTTATTTGGGTCCCACACGCTTTTCTCGGCGCTCGGCGCACTCCCAGTTGGGTCCAGTGCAGTCTCCCCGGCGCTGTGTGCACTCCAAGTTTGGTCCAACACGCTTTTCTCGGCGCTCGGCGCACTCTTATTTGGGTCCCACACGCGTTTCTCGGCGCTCGGCGCACTCCCAGTTGGGTCCAGTGCAGTCTCCTCGGCGCTGTGTGCACTCCAAGTTTGGTCCAACACGCTTTTCTCGGCGCGCGGCGTATTCCCAGTTGGGTCCAGCGCACTTTTCCCAGCGCTCGGCGCACTCCTATTTTGGTCCCACACGCTTTTCTCTGCGCTCGGCGCACTCCCAGTTGGGTCCCACACACTTTTGCCGGCGCTCGGCGCACTCCTATTTGGGTCCCACACGCTTTTCTCGACGCTCGGCGCACTCCCAGTTGGGTCCCACACACTTTTCTCGGCGCTCGGCGCACTCCCAGTTGGGTCTAACACACTTTTCCCGGCGATCGGCGCATTTCCAGTTGGGTCCAACACCCTTTTCTCGGCGCTCGGCGCACTCCCAGTTGGTTCCGGCGCACTTTTCCCGGCGCTCGGCACACTCACAGTTGGGCCCAACACACTTTTCTCGCCGCTCGGCGCACTCCCAGTTGGGTCCCACACACTTTTACCAGCGCTCGGCGCACTCACAGTTGGGTCCAACACACTTTTCTCGCCGCTCGTCGAACTCCCAGTTGGGTACACATATTTTTCCCGGCGCTCGGCGCACTCTTATTTGGGTCCCACACGCTTTTCTCGGCGCTCGGCGAACTCCCAGTTGGGTTCCACATATTCTTCCCGGCGCTCGGCGCACTCACATATGGGTCCATAACGCTTTTCTCGGCGCACTTCCAGTTGGGTTCCACATAGTTTTCTCGGCGCTCGGTGCATTCACATTTGGGTCCCACACACTTTTCTCGGCGCTCGGCGCACTCCCAGTTGGGTCCAACACACTTTTCCCGGCGATCGGCGCATTTCCAGTTGGGTCCAACACGCTTTTCTCGGCGCTCGGCGAGCTCCCAGTTGGGTCCCACATATTTTTCCCGGCGCTCGGCGCACTCTTATTTGGGTCCCACACGCTTTTCTCGGCGCTCGGCGCACTCCCAGTTGGGTCCAGTGCAGTCTCCCCGGCGCTGTGTGCACTCCAAGTTTGGTCCAACACGCTTTTCTCGGCGCTCGGCGCACTCTTATTTGGGTCCCACACGCGTTTCTCGGCGCTCGGCGCACTCCCAGTTGGGTCCAGTGCAGTCTCCTCGGCGCTGTGTGCACTCCAAGTTTGGTCCAGCGCACTTTTCCCAGCGCTCGCCGCACTCCTATTTTGGTCCCACACGCTTTTCTCTGCGCTCGGCGCACTCCCAGTTGGGTCCCACACACTTTTGCCGGCGCTCGGCGCACTCCTATTTGGGTCCCACACGCTTTTCTCGACGCTCGGCGCACTCGCAGTTGGGTCCAACACACTTTTCTCGGCGCACTCCCCGTTGGGTCCAGCGCACTTTTCCCGGCGCTCGGCGCACTCTTATTTGGGTCCCACACGCTTTACTCGGCGCACTTCCAGTTGGGTTCCACATAGTTTTCTCGGCGCTCGGTGCATTCACATTTGGGTCCCACACACTTTTCTCGGCGCTCGGCGCACTCCCAGTTGGGTCTAACACACTTTTCCCGGCGATCGGCGCATTTCCAGTTGGGTCCAACACCCTTTTCTCGGCGCTCGGCGCACTCCCAGTTGGTTCCGGCGCACTTTTCCCGGCGCTCGGCACACTCACAGTTGGGCCCAACACACTTTTCTCGCCGCTCGGCGCACTCCCAGTTGGGTCCCACACACTTTTACCAGCGCTCGGCGCACTCACAGTTGGGTCCAACACACTTTTCTCGCCGCTCGTCGAACTCCCAGTTGGGTACACATATTTTTCCCGGCGCTCGGCGCACTCTTATTTGGGTCCCACACGCTTTTCTCGGCGCTCGGCGAACTCCCAGTTGGGTTCCACATATTCTTCCCGGCGCTCGGCGCACTCACATATGGGTCCATAACGCTTTTCTCGGCGCACTTCCATTTGGGTTCCACATAGTTTTCTCGGCGCTCGGTGCATTCACATTTGGGTCCCACACACTTTTCTCGGCGCTCGGCGCACTCCCAGTTGGGTCCAACACACTTTTCCCGGCGATCGGCGCATTTCCAGTTGGGTCCAACACGCTTTTCTCGGCGCTCGGCGAGCTCCCAGTTGGGTCCCACACACTTTTGCCGGCGCTCGGCGCACTCCTATTTGGGTCCCACACGCTTTTCTCGGCGCTCGGTGCATTCACATTTGGGTCCCACATATTTTTCCCGGCGCTCGGCGCACGCACATTTGGGTCCCATAAGCTTTTCTCCGCGCTCGGCGCACTCCCAGTTGGGTCCAGTGCACTTTTTCCGGCGCTCGGCACACTCACATTTGGGTTCAACACCCTTTTCTCGGCGGTCGACGCACTCCCACTTGGGTCCCACACACTTTTCCCGGCGCTCAGCGCATTCCCGGTTGGGTCTGGCGCACTTGTCCCGGGCCCCGGCGCACTCCCAGTTAGGTCCCACACACTTTTGCCGGCGCTCCGCGCACTCCTATTTGGGTCCCACACGCTTTTCTCGGCGCTCGGCGCACTCCCAGTTGGGTCCAGCACACTTTTCTCGACGCACTTCCAGTTGGGTTCCACACACTTTTCTTCTTCTTATCGGCCACAACAGAGCTTCTCAACATAGGCGTAAAAAGGCAGCCGCATCGCACGGGTTGTTCCACATATCCATAACTGTTAGAGAAGTCGGCCTAACAGGACATGAAAATAAATGAAATGAATCGTGCCCTGGGTTGTGGCAGTCGGGACATTCGTCAGGGATCGACGAGTCGATCTTATGGACGAAGGCCTTGAGGTATGAGGAGTGTCCACAACGTAGACCTGCCAGGATGACGCGTGTACGTCTGGGTAGGTCCATTTCGCTGTCATCGATCAGGGAAGGCGTGTCACCAAGAATTGGATTTAGGGGAGCACTGAAAAGATATTCTTTGACGAATCGGGTGTGCTCCATTTGCAGCAGTCTGACGCGATTTAGCTCCGACGTCGCCCAACGTTGACGATCCAAGACAGAGACTGCAGCATGAAGTGGCTAGCGTATATGTCGGAAATGGGGACCAGATGACAGTAGGGGGAAATTGGGGTGTGTGGAATTCCTTACAATGTCAACATGGAACTGTTGCAACTGGAGTTCACAATGCTGCTTTACAGGAAGCAGCGAACACTCTTGATGTAGATGAGATACCGGTGTGTATCGAGGGCATCCAGTGATCACGCGTAGAGCAGTGTTCTGTGCACGCTGAAGTTTGCTCCAAGAGGTTTCCGACAGGTGTCTTGACCATATTGGGGCTCCATATTCCAGCACTGGCTGCACCATAGCCCTGCAGGTGGTTCGCAGGATTTCCTTAGAGCTACCCCATGTAGTGCCTGCTAGCGAACGTAGGATGTTGTTACGTGTGTTGGCAGCAGCAGCTCGAATACGTGTATTTTCATGAAAACGTAGTGACGGGTCCAGGAATACACCGAGTAGTCGAGAGTGTTTTGATAAGGCAGCATATTTCCTTCCCAAAGAAACTTGGGATGCAGCTTGTGTTCGGCTGTCGCTGTAGTGCACGAAGTAACGCTGGACTTCGTTGGAGAGACCTTTAGCTGCTTCGATTCCAGGAACTTAGCCAGACTGACGAGGTATTTATTCATCTCAGCAGTGGCTCGATCGATGACAGGGTCAGTACAAATAATAGTGATGTCATCCGCATATAGACATAAGTGGATGTTTGGTGACGGCTTCGGCACATCAGACAAATACAAAGAAAACAGGCTGGGAGATAAAACTCCTCCTTGTGGGACGCCCGCCTTCAGGGGCACAGACTTCGAGAAGTGTCCATCAAATTTCACACGAATGGAACGATTTTTGACAAATTTATCAGTCCATCTTTTGCACCAGTCAGAAATGGTAGAATCCAGAATCGATTTGGACAGCAGAGGGATACTGACATTATCAAAGGCAGCGGTTAAGTCAACTGCCACGACTATACTTCTTCCAGCTGGAGATTTCATATTGAAGCCAGCAATTATGTGTTCTGTGATAGACGTGAGTGCCGTGATGGTAGAGTGGTCCTTCTTGAAACCATTTTGATACACGTTATGTCGTAATGCTTCTTGGAGGTGCGGGTTGATAAATTTCTCCGCTAACTCAGCAATAGGGGACAAAATGGAGATGGGTCGACGCGAAGTTGCTTGATCTTCTGGTTTGCCAGGCTTGAGGATTGGTAGAACAATTCCTTGCTTCCATCTAGCGGGAATAACACCTGTGCTGAATGACGAGTAGACCAGATCACAAAGTAGTTCAAGGAACTGTTCCGGCATGTGCTTGAGATGGACGGCTGACACGCCGTCGGGTCCCTCGGCTCTCGAGTTCTTCATGGACTTGATGAGGGAAGACATCTCAGAGGCAGTTATGGCAGGTACATCTTGTCGGCTGAGCTTCCTTATAGACCGGAGAGTGAGCCTGTTGGAACGATCACGGTGGGACGTCACTGAAGCAAAGTGTTTTCCAAGTCGACATGCAGCCTTGAATCCGGAATCGAATTTCCCTGAAGGGAACTCAAGCATGTTGCGCTCCACTGCCAATCTCTTCCCAGATAACCGCTTAAGAATGCTCCAAGTCTTCTTTAAATCAGTGGAGAAATTCAAGGATTCAGTGAACTCCATCCATCGCGTCCGCTTGTAATCATTCAGCCTTTTGGTGATCTCATCAGACAGTAGTTGAATGCTGAGATCTCCAAGATCAGCACGGCGTTTCTCGTCCCGTGATTCGATCAGCTCCAGGACATCTCTGGGAGCGTTAAGATGGAACGTTCTAACGCGCCCTGTAGGAATTGCAATTCTGGAGGCATTGCATATGGCATCAACAATGAACTTGTCCTTCTCATGGACGGAGCCGGTAAGCGGATAATAGGCTACCCGACTGAGTAACACCTCCTTAAACGTGACCCAGTTAGCCTTACGATAGTTGGTGTACAATTTGCTACGCGAGCCTACGAAAGGTGCCAGGTGACTATTGAGCGACAAATCCGATGAAGCACATATGGGTACTTGATCGCTGGCCATAGCTATAGCAGTGGACCAGTTACAGGAAACAGCAAGAGAAGATGATACAAAAGTGACATCAGGAAAGGACGGCCTGCCCGTGGACGGAAGGCGAGTGGGAGCGTCCTCATTAATGGCAACAAGGTCACAATCCTCAGCAAAAAGCTCAAGTAGTTCCCCTCTGTCATCGGGATCTAGAGAGGAGAACCAGGATGTGGAGTGAGCATTAAAATCGCCAGCCATGACAACAGAAGACGATGGGAGGGCAGTATGCACAGATTGCAAAAATGGTGTGGGATCAAACGAATTGGGACATGAGGAGATTGGGGAATATAAATATTAACAATATCTATAGGGCAACTTAGCAATACAACATGAACACCAAAACATTCTACAATATTATCATTAGGGAGAGCTATAAGATGAGAAGGTATAGAAGTTTTTACAAACGTAGAAACGCCTCCACCATGAGATGTGCGAGGGAGGTGGTAAGACGTATAACCGGGAAGGCGGGGTAGGGAGGATGTTGGGCTAAGTTTTGTCTCTTGAAGGAGGATGACATCTGGATGAAAGCGTTCAATGTACAATGTGAGTTCAGCAAGTTTGGCACGCAGGCCATTGATATTGAGTTGAAAAATGTCTAGACTATGAAGAGGAACACTAGGGGGAGAGTTAGAGCAAGAAGTACAACAATAAGCAACAGTGTAGTCGTTATAGCTGGTTAACCCCGAACATTTGAGGTGTACCCAGCCGAGGCAACCCCCGCACTGGACGCTTGCATGTTGAGCCGATAATCCACAATGACAGCAGGGATATCGTGGAGTCTTGCTGCGTGGCCCTGGGTTCCTCTCAATGCCGGCTTGTAACAGTAGTATGCGGAGGAGTGCAGCAGCCAGCCATTTGCACTCCCATACAGAAAAAACTCCTCGTGGAGTTGCTGATGCCAGTTTGATGAGTCTCCTTGATCTTGGTAGTCGACTCCACAGATCCACCACGCGTAGGTTGAGCATATCGGACCCTCCACACACTTTTCTCGGCGCATTCACATTTGGGTCCCACACACTTTGCCGGCGCTCGGCGCACTCCTCTTTGGGTCCCACACGCTTTTCTTGGCGCTCGGAGCTCTCACATTTGGGTCCCACATATTTTTCCCGGCGCTCGGCGCACGCACATTTGGGTCCCATAAGCTTTTCTCCGCGCTCGGCGCACTCACAGTTGGGTCCAGTGCAGTCTCCGCGGCGCTGTGTGCACTCAGGTTTGGTCCAACACGCTTTTCTCGGCGAGCGGCGCACTCGCAGTTGGGTCCCACACACTTTCCCGGCGCTCGGCGCACTCTTATTTGGGTCCACACGCTTTTCTCGGCGCTCGGCGCACTCCCAGTTGAGTCCAACACACTTTTCTCGGCGCACTCCCGTTGGGTCCAGCGCACTTTTCCCAGCGCTCGGCGCACTGCCAGTTGGGTCCAACACACTTTTCTCGGCGCACTCCCAGTTGGGTTCCACATACTTTTCTCGGCGCTCGGTGCATTCACATTTGGGTCCCACACACTTTTCTCGGCGCTCGGCGCACTCCCAGTTGGGTCTAACACACTTTTCCCGGCGATCGGCGCATTTCCAGTTGGATCCAACACGCTTTTCTCGGCGCTCGTCGAACTCCCAGTTGGGTCCCACACACTTTTCCCGGCGCTCGGCGCACTCTTATTTGGGTCCCACACGCTTTTCTCGGCGCTCGGCGAACTCCCAGTTGGGTCCCACATATTCTTCCCGGCGCTCGGCGCACTCACATTTGGGTCCATAACGCTTTTCTCGGAACCCGTGCGATGCGGCTGCCTTTTTACGCCTATGGTGAGAAGCTCTGTTGTGGCCGATAAGAAGAAGAAAAGTGTGTGGAACCCAACCGGAAGTGCGTCGAGAAAAGTGTGCTGGACCCAACTGGGAGTGCGCCGAGCGCCGAGAAAAGTGCGCCAGACCCAACCGGGAATGCGCTGAGCGCCGGGAAAAGTGTGTGGGACCCAACTGGGAGTGCGTCGAGCGCCGAGAAAAGGGTGTTGAACCCAAATGTGAGTGTGCCGAGCGCCGGAAAAAGTGCGCTGGACCCAACTGGGAATGCGCCGAGAAAAGTGTGTTGGACCCATCTGGGAGTGCGCCGAGCGCCGAGAAAAGCGTGTGGGACCCAAATAAGAGTGCGCCGAGCGCCGGGAAAAGTGCGCCAGACCCAACTGGGAATGCGCTGAGCGCCGGGAAAAGTGTGTGGGACCCTACTGGGAGTGCGTCGAGAGCCGAGAAAAGGGTGTTGGACCCAAATGTGAGTATGCCGAGCGCCGGGAAAAGTGCGCTGGACCCAACTGGGAATGCGCCGAGAAAAGTGTGTTGGACCCAACTGGGAGTGCGCCGAACGCCGAGAAAAATATGTGGGACCCAAATGTGAGTGCGCCGAGCGTCGGGAAAAGTGTGTGGGACCCAACTGGGAGTGCGCCGAGAGAAGTGTGTTGGACTCAACTGGGAATGCGCCGAGCGCCGAGAAAAGCGTGTGGGACCCAAATAAGAGTGCGCCGAGCGCCGGGAAAAGTGCGTCGGACCCAACTGGGAATGCGCCGAGCGCAGGGAAAAGTGTGTGGGACCCAACTGGGAGTTCGCCGAGCGCCGGAGTAAGTGTACGGGATCCGACTGGGAGTGCGCCGAGCGCCGTGGAAAATGTGATGGACCCAACTGTAAGTGCGCCGGCGCAGAGGAGAGTGTGTGGGATCGGACTGGGTTTCCAGGAACGATTATAACTAAGTTCTAATTTGACAATGATTCTATCATTTTATGCGTCAAAGTGCACGCCTGCAGGTACGCCGCGAAGCGGCGTGGGTTTGCACCTTGTGTTTCCATGCCGGATGCATCCAAGGACGATGGCGGTCGGATCGCTGGATGGCTGTTGTTTGGCCAGGAGTGCAGGTTTGGGGAACCGTTCTGCTCCTAATCAAATCATACGTATCGATCAAACGCGTTCAGACAGGTAATTGCAGGTAAACATGTTTTGTCACTTCGACAGGCATGTTTTAACGCTAGGAGCCGATCGGTTACCCGAAGCTCTATACCGCTATTTTTCGGCCAGCCGTTCACTCGCCATCTGACCGCTGTTGCTGTCTGAGTACTTTGGGGTCGTAAACGTTGCACTTCCACTTTACCCGCTTTTTGTCCAGAGGAAGGACGTGCTGCTAGGAGGATGGGGTCTGTGCTGCAGAGGTTTTTCGGATTTGCAGTACGAACTCACGGGCTGAAAGAAAATTAGACTCAACGGAAGAAAATACGGGGATCAGTCAATTCGAAGCGTCAGTTGCGACGGTTTGCATGCACCAAACTGCTATGCTAAGTAACTTCTTTCCATAAATAGGAATAACATTGTCTTCCTTAGCCGAGTTTTTGCTTTCGCTATTTTGTTTGGATAGAATCACTTCTCTGAGAAATTTTGCATGGCTATGGCATCGTAATGACCCACATGTGGCCGGGCCGGCCACATGTGAGCTATTGCGATGCCACATGTGGGCAATTGCGATGCCACATGTGAGTTATTTCAATATCATATGTGGGTTATGTCGATGCCACATGTAGGCTACTCCGATGGTTCGCACCACGGTCTCCGTGTGCGGGACCACCCCCCCCCCTAGCCGTGGGGACCATCCCCTCAGCTGCCAAAAATTATCCTTCTACTTCTAAGTGATCTTTCGAAGGTGACTTGAAGTCACCTTCCAGGATCGGCCTCAAAATGCCGAGTGAGCATTCGGTGAGATGATGCGCCTTTTATACCCTTCGATTTTTCACTCTGAGCGTGATACTGATACCAGAAAAAAAAACTCAATTCTCAACAAGTTCAAGATTGCAGTACCATAGCGATGCCACAGCGATGCCATAGCAATTTTATATCGTGCACCCATGATTTGCTATGCCACAGCGATGCTTTTCCGCGAAAGAGCTGCATTGCGATGCCATAGGGATGTTTTGCGAAGGAGCTGCATTTCAGTGCCATAGCTATGCAATAGCCATGCAAAAATTCTCAGAGTTGCTGCTGTAATTATGGTTGTGAGAATTTTTTTTAAGAGCAGCATGTGCTCCTGTGATAGGATGACGTGCTTCTACATTAACAAAGTGGGTGAGGCGGAAATCGCGCGCTGTGGCAGCACATGATTTGGATGAAATCCGCTGCTATATGCAGCATTATCTAACTGTTTCGCTTCGCTACGAGAGATTCATGATTTGGCATAATAATATTTGTGAGAAACTCGTTAAAAGAAGTGAAATACTTAGTGCATTTGATTTGTCATGGGATTTAACTCAGAAGAAACACTAAAAGCTCGATGAAATGATGTACCATTGGTTTGGATGTGCGCTTTCTCTGACAGAAGTTCCCTTGTAGCCCACCACATAGAGACTTGGAGCCCACCAACAGGTGCGCTCCAAGTGTATTTTCTGGGGCGATTGTGTTCTATTGTGGAGCACAGTATGGATTAAGCGGGGCGATTGGCGCGCCGTCCCTCTCGCCATCCTTTCGCTATGCTAGTTTCGCCCCACAATCGCCCCCACAAATCCTTCCTAGCCCCAGAAATCGCCCCCTTTTCACTCTCTCCGGATCGAGTCAGTTAACGAAGAGTCCAAAGAAGCAGCGTTCCCTCTGCGTCTCTGGCGCGCGTATGCAAATCATGTAAGCGGCGCAGATGCTGCCTTACCGTAATCTGAAAAAACAGAATTCTTGGTTTTTTTTTGCAGGCCTATTTCTTTTTTTGCTCTGCGCATTTGCCATGATTCTTTTGCATTATCTAGGCTTAAAATGCTCTTCATACTCATTTGTGATACATAACACTTCGAGAGACTTTGTGGAACACCTCGTTTGTATCAAACCGTGTCCTCCGAGTTGTTATCCATATCTAGCGTGTATTACGAATGTTCTAGGCGAAAATAATGCAAAATTCAGGTGCATAAAAAATCCATGAATCCTGTTCTCTGGATTACGGTAAGGCAGATACTGCGTCGCATACGTGATTTGCCTACGTTCCGCGCGCGAGACGCAGACGGAACGCTGCATCTTTGGACTCTTCATTTGCTGACTCGATCTAGAAGAGTATATCAACAGAGCGCATCTAGTGTGTTAGAAGTAGACGCCATTATCATTGTTTTTGCTCGAGTTCGATCCCTGTCCGAGGTCAATAGCACAAACTATAGAGTCAGTAAATACACCTTCAATGATAGAAGGACCATAAAGCACAACAACTTTTATTTGTGAGCAACAAGACAACGTCGTTTAGAGATTTCATATCCTGCATGGAACAATAATAATCTTACAATACAGTTTATAAACGCAGGGTAAACACAGTGTTCACGATATACCTCATTCTCGATATCTCCACGGTTTACGAAAGGTCTGGTTCCTAAAACAGAAAGGCATGCTTAAAAAGGAAGCTTTGTTTTTTGTAGTAAAATATGCCCTTCCTTGCTTTCGTTGACTTTTGAGCGTGAAGGAATTGACCACTATCAAGGATGGCAACTATCAACGTATTCAAGCCATTTAGCTCACTTATCAGTATGTACTTCCTTGACTTGATTAATTCCTGTTATCACAATCTCGAGTGTTCATTTGCTCAGGTCGAAGGGGGGCGGAAAGGGGACATGAGGCGTTTTGGTGACTTCAGAACGCCTGTTTGCAGCCGTTATTTCGCCATTCCTGGCTAGTTGTCTGCCGTTCCTTCGACCCCGGGGGCTTAGATCCCTCTGACCTATCTTTTCTGTGGAAAGTCACCGAGGTTGGTCATCGTCAACGCTGCCTTCAAACGCAAAAGGTCGTGATCTTCACTGTCCCATGGTACCTTCGAAAAGGCCTGCCTAGACCCACTACAATAAATCGTGTGACACTATTTTATCCCGTTTCCGGGACGAAAAACTCGGAAACGGAATGGAACTGCCCGAAAAACACCGGAAATACGGCAACGATTTTCCGGTGTTTTTCGAGCAGTTCCATTCCGTTTCCGAGTTCTCCGTTTGCTCCGTTTCCTATCGGAAACGGAGCAGTTCCGCGCAGCCCTGCCTATAACCATAAAAAACTGGAAAGGTATGAAAAACAAACTGAAAAGAAGGATTACACTAAAACTTTACCTGTTTTTTCGTCAATGCGATCATGTTTTATCACATTTCGCAAAAGGCAGTCCTCCGAACTAGCTATCTCGGCGCTTTGCCAGATTTGGTGCTAAAAACACTCAATAGTTAGTGTAAGTTATGTGCAGAGAGTTTATTATAGGAAAACGAAGGGAATCAAGAATAAGCAAACGAAGACGACAAAACAAAACGAATATGAAGTAATCAAATGAAGTATCAGGGAATTTTCAGACTCAAAACGCACTCGCAGCTCTTATCTTTGGTAACACCATACAAAACCTACTAATCGATTTTGGGACGATTCGTATGTTTAGTTTGGTGTTTTCGCCGATAAGATCTGATAAAATGTCTCTATCTAAAAGCTTCCTTACCAGCGGCGAAAGTGGTAATGAATCAATAACGAGGACGCTGATTGATGACGTCACACTTGACTTGAAGTGGCGCGAGTTAGTGCACATAAACGCCCCACCGGCGCGAGGAATTGCTCATTGTGTGGATTGGTCGTCGCCGGTCGCGGAACTTGACGCGCCGGCGAAAACGTCATCAAAATCGGCCACACCCTCCGGGGCTACAAGGGAGCTTTTGCCAGAGTTCTTACTAAAAATCGAGAAATTGAGTGTGGTTTCGAAAGGGCTAATCTCGCGCTCTTTGAGAGCAATCGATTGCTCACAGCTAAAGTTTGCAAGTCTGGGCACATTGAAATATTACTTTGTGGCTCTCACCCTATATTTCATTTTTGACGAATGTATGTATCTATGTCAGGGCTCAGTAAAACGCGCGTGATTTGGCCTTTCAAAACCACACTCAATTTCACGATTTTTAGTAAGAAAGCGCACATCAAAACCAATGGTACATCATTTCATCGAGCTTTTAGTGTTTCTTCTGTGTTAAATTCCATGACAAATAAATGCACTAAGTATTTCACTTCTTTTAACGAGTTTCTCACAAATATTATTATGCCAAATCATGAATCTCTCGTAGCGAAGCAAAACAGTTAGATAATTTCATTTCATTTTAACGAAGGTTTCCTTAAAAGATAGGAAGAAGAAAACAGGGCACTATCCTAGACGGGGAGGGGGCCACCCACGATTGAAGGCAAATTAAATGAACCACCGATTGGTAAAGCCCCTTTCATAGTTTGCCGGCCGAGGTCGGACGACTCGTTATCGATTTTGATAAGTCGAAATAGATAAGTTGGATAGGATAGGGTAAACAGATGGTACATATTCGATAGCAAGTCGTCCGACGTCGGTCGGGCAAGTGTGAAAGGGGATTAAAGGCAGTGTTCACGATAAATTTCACTTCCGATATTTTCCACGGTATACGGAAGGTCTGGTGCCCTATATAGCAAGGCATGCTTGAAAAGCACACGAAAGACGCGTTTTTGAGCCAAAATAGGCCTTCCCTTGTTTACGTTGATTTTCGAGCGTGGAGGAATTGACCGCTAGAAGGATGATACCTATCAGTGCAATAAAGCAGACAGCTCAATTATCAGCACTTCCTTCACTTGATCATTTCTATGATCTGAGTCTTCATTTGTTCCTTTCGAGGGGCGGATCTGGGGCACCAAAACGCTTGTTTGCAGCCGTTATTTTGCCGTTCCTGGCTCGTTTTCTATCGTTCTTTTGACACTGGGAGCCTGGATCCTTCTCGCCTATCATTTTACTGAGGAAAGTCAACGAGGAAGATCATCGTGAACACTGCCTTTAAGGAAGCATTTCTGTAGAGCTTTTATAAAAAAAATGATTGATAGCACTATCAGGCATTTTTTATCAGAGTTTTGCTTCATTTCTATCAATAAGTCTTGGGTGCCCCCCCCCGTCTAGGATAGACCCGAAAACAGGACGTTCATGGCCTTTCTGCCCATCGCGCCTGCTCGGCATTGTAGGACACGTTACTTTCCCCGGCGCCCTTCGCTCTCCCAGTTACGCCCCGTCCACAGTTCCCGGCGCTCTGTGGACCCCAGTCGGGTCTCGCCCACTTTTACCGGCCCCCTACGCACTCCCAGTTGGGTCCCGCCCAGTTTTACCGGCGCGCTGTGCACCCCTACTTGGGTCCCGTCCACCGTTCCCGGCGCTCTGTGGACTCCCAGTTGGGTCCCGTCCTTTTTTCCCGGCGCTCTACGCACTCCCAGTTGGGAACTGCCTACTTCATACAGCGCTTGGCGCACTTCAATTTGTGTTCCGCACACGGAGCATATGGTCCCTGATGGACCTGAGGCACAACGTCTCTCGAGCTCTATTGAATCTTATCACGTTATCACTCCATTTCTCTTGAAAGACCGACCAAACTTCTTATCACTAAATGCCTTCACACACACACACACACACACACACACACACAGAGTGCGAGTAGGGAGCTTCGGGGGTCGGACCTGCTCCGCGCGCGGTCGCGTTGCGGATATGCGCTGAACACGGCTCGGCAGCAATCCCTCGGCACAAAGGCTCTCGGCAGTGGACCAATCGTCAGCAATGTCAACATATGAGATGATTTCGTATAAGAAATTGAGCAGAGTATTATTTTGAGAGCAATCTACTCAAAAACCGTCAATAGCCACCAGAACGCCGATTATTTATTAAATTTTATAACTTGGATGCTTTCAAACGAGTAAAAACGAGTCACACGTGAATATAACCTGAACGTTGAGCTGTTTAATACATGCAATCTCTTGAACATGGTACAAAAACCGAATGTGAATGAAAAAAATGAGCACAAGCGTTCCAAGGCGTCACCGGAAGAACATACAATGTGAGACCATGCTTCACAAAGGTCTATGTGAACGGTGCAGCCTGCGGCTGCACCGTCACTCAGGGGAGGAAATCCCCTGCGTGGAGGCTGAATCTATCGTGTATCGGGTATTTCTGGGGGTGGAAATCAGTTAGAACCCTATGTGGACGGTGCAGCCTGCGGCTGCACCGTCGCTCAGGGGAGGAAATCCCCTGCGTGGAGGCTAAATCTATCGTGTATCGGATATTTCGGGGGTGGAAATCAGTTAGAACCCTATGTGGACGGTGCAGCCTGCGGCTGCACCGTCGCTCAGGGGAGGAAATCCCCTGTGTGGAGGCTAAATCTATAGTGTATCGGGTATTTCGGGGGGTGGAAATCAGTTAGAACCCTATGTGGACGGGCTCAGGGGAGGAAATCCCCTGCGTGGAGGCTAAATCTATCGTGTATCGGGTATTTCGGGGGTGGAAATCAGTTAGAACCCTATGTGGACGGTGCAGCCTGCGGCTGCACCGTCACTCAGAGGGAGGAAATCCCCTGCGTGGAGGCTGAATCTATCGTGTATCGGTATTTCGGGGGTGAAATCAAGAACTCTATAGTGGACGCAGTGCAGCCTGCGCCTGCACCGTCGCTCAGGGGAGGAAATCCCCTGCGTGGAGGATAAATCTCTCGTGTATCGGGTATTTCGGAGGTGGATCTCAGTTAGAACCTATGTGGACGGTGCAGCCTGCGGCTGCACCGTCGCTCAGGGGAGGGAATCCCCTGCGTGGAGGCTAAATCTCTCGTGTCTCGGGTATTTCGGGGGTGGAAATCCAGTTAGAACCCTATGTGGACGATGCGGCCTGCGGCTGCACCGTCGCTCAGTGGGAGGAAATCCCCTGAGTGGAGGCTAAATCTACCGTGTATCGGGTATTTCGGGGTGAAATCAGTTAGAACCCTATAGGGACGGTGCAGCCGCGGCTGCCGTCGCCTCAGAGAGGAAATCCTGCGTGGAGGCCAAATCTGTCGTGTATCGGGGGTATTTCGGGGTGGAAATCAGTTAGAACCCTATAGGACGGTGCAGCCTGCGGCTGCACCGTCACTCAGGGAGCAAATCCCTGCGTGGAGGCTGAATCTATCGTGTATCGGTGGTATTTCGGGAAATCGGTTAGAACTTATGTGGACGGTGCAGCCTGCGGCTGCAAGTCGCTCAGGGGAGGAAATCACCCGCGTGGAGGCTAAATCTATCGTGCATCGGGTATTTCCGGGGTGGAAATCAGTTAGAACCCTATGTGACTGGTGCAGCCTGCGGCTGCACCGTCGCTCAGGGGAGGAAATCCTGCGTGGAGGCCAAATCTATCGTGTATCGGGTATTTCGGGGTGGAAATCAGTTAGAACCCTATGTGGACGGTGCAGCCTGCGGCTGCACCGTCGCTCAGGGAGGAAATCCCCTGCGTGGAGGCTAAATCTATCGTGTATCGGGTATTTCGGGGTGAAATCAGTTAGAACCCTATGTGGATGGTGCAGCCTGCGGCTGCTGTCAACCGTCGCTTCAGGAGGAAATCCCTGCGTGGAGGCTAAACCCTATCGTGGTATCGGGTATTTCGGGGTGGAAATCAGTTAGAATCCTATGCGGACGATGCAGCCTGCGGCCGCACTCGTCGCTCAGGGGAGGAAACTCCCTGAGTGGAGCGCTAAATCTACCGCACGTATCGGGTATTTCGGGGGTGGAAATCAGTTAGAACCCTATGTGGACGGTGCAGCCTGCAGGCTGCACCGTCGCCGGGAGGAAATCCCCTGCCGTGGAGGCTAAACTATCGTGTATCGGGTATTTCGGGGGTGAAACCAGTTAGAACCCTATGTGGATGGTGCAGCCTGCGGCTGCACCGTCGCCCTAGAGGAAATCCCTGCGTGGAGGCCAAATCTATCGCATCGGGTATTTTCGGGGTGGAAATCAGTTAGAACCCTATGTGGACGCAGTGCAGCCTGTGACGGCTTTGCACCGTCGCTCAGGGGAGGAAACTCTGCGTGGAGGCTAAATCTATCGTGTATCGGGTATTTCGGGGTGGAAATCAGTTAGAACCCTATGTGGACGGTGCAGCCTGGCTGCTCAGTCGCTCACTGAGGAAATCCCTGCGTGGAGGCTAAATCTATCGTGCATCGGGTATTTCGGGGTGAAATCAGTTAGAACCCTATGTGGACGATGCATTTGGCCTGCACCTGCTCGTCGCTCAGAGGAAACCCTGAGTGGAGGCTAAATCTACCGTGTATCGGGTATTTCGGGGGTGGAAATCAGTTAGAACTCCTATGTGGACGGTGCAGCCTGGCGGTGCACCGTCGCTCAGAGAGGAAATCTGCGTGGAGGCTAAATCTGTCGTGTATCGGGTATTTCGGGGTGGAAATCAGTTAGAACCCTATGTGGACGGTGCAGCCTGCGGCCGCACCGTCACCTCGAGGAAATCCCCTGCGTGGAGGCTGAATCTATCGTGCATCGGGTATTTCGGGGTGGAAATCAGTTAGAACCCTATGTGGATTTGGTGCAGCTCCTGCACGTCGCTGCAGGGGAGGAAATCTCGTGGAGGCTAAATCTATCGTGTATCGGGTATTTCGGGGTGGAAATCAGTTAGAACTCCTATGGACGGTGCAGCCTGCGGCTGCACCGTCGCTCAGGGAGGAAATCCCTGCGTGGAGGCAACTATCGTGCATCGGGTATTTCGGGGTGGAAATCAGTTAGAGCCCTATGCGGACGGTGCAGCCAACGGCTGCACCCTCGCTCAGGGGAGGAAATCCCCTGCGTGGAGGCTAAATCTTTCGTGTATCGGGTATTTCGGAGGTGGATCTCAGTTAGAACCCTATGCGGACGGTGCAGCCAACGGCTGCACCGTCGCTCAGGGGAGGAAATCTCTGCGTGGAGGCTAAATCTATCGCGTATCAGGGTATTTCGGGGTGGAAATCAGTTAGAACCCTATGTGGACGATGCAGCCTGCGGCCGCAACCGTCGCTCAGGGAGGAAATCCCTGGAGTGGAGGCTAAATCTACCGTACTCGGGTATTTCGGGGTGGAAATCGGTTAGAACTCTATAGATTGACGGTGCAGCCTGCGGCTGCACCGTCGCTCAGGGAGGAAATCCCTGCGTGGAGGCTAAATCTATCGTGCATCCGGGTATTTCGGGGTGGAAATCAGTTAGAACCCTATGTGGATGGTGCGGCCTGCGGCTGCACCGTCGCTCAGGAGGAAACTCGCGTGGAGGCTAAATCTATCGTGCATCGGGTATTTCGGGTGGAAATCAGTTAGAACCCTGATGTGGACGGTGCAGCCTGCGGCTGCACCGTCGCTCAGGGGAGGAAACCCTGCGTGAGGCTAAATCTATCGTGTATCCGGGTATTTCGGGGGTGGAAATCGGTTAGAACCCTATGTGGACGGTTTGAGCCAAATGCGGCTGCACCGTCGCTCAGGGAGGAAATCCCTGCGTGGAGGCTCTAAATCTATCGTGCACGTGGGTATTTCGGGGTGGAAATCAGTTAGAACCCTGAGGATGGTGCAGCCTGCGGCCGCACCGTCGCTCAGGGGAGGAAATCCTATGCGTGGAGGCTAAATCTATCGTGTATCGGGTATTTCGGGGTGGAAATCAGTTAGAACCCTAGGACGATGCAGCCTGCGACAGGTCGCACCGTCGCTCAGGAGGAAATCCCTGAGTGGAGGCTAAATCTACCGTGTATCGGGTAAGATTTCGGGGTGGAAATCAGTTAGAACCTATGTGGACGGTGCAGCCTGCGGCCGTAACCGCTGCTCAGGGAGGAAATCTGCGTGGAGGCTAAATCTATCGTGTATCGGGTATTTCGGGGTGGAAATCAGTTAGAACCCTATAGATGGTGCAGCCTGCGGCTGCACCGTCGCTCAGGGGAGGAAATCCCCTGCGTGGGCTAAATCTATCGTGTATCGGGTATTTCGGGGTGGAAATCAGTTAGAACCCTATGTGGACGGTGCAGCCTGCGGTCGCAACGTCGTTCGCTCCAGGGAGGAAATCCCTGCGTGGAGGCTAAATCCCATCGTGTATCGGGTATTTCGGGGGTGGAAATCGGTTAGAACTCCTATGTGGACGGTGCAGCCTGCGGCTGCACCGTCGCTCAGAGGAAATCCCCCTGCGTGGAAGCTAAATCTATCGTGTATCGGGTATTCTGGGGTGGAAATCAGTTAGAACCCTTTAGGACGGTGCAGCCTGCGGCTGCACCGTCGCTCAGGGAGGAAATCTCCTGCGTGGAGGCTAAATCTATCGTGTATCGGGTATTTCGGGGGTGGAAATCAGTTAGAACCCTATGTGGATGGTGCAGCCTGCGGCCGCACCGTCGCTCAGGGAGGAAATCCCTGCGTGGAGGCTAAATCTATCGTGTATCGGGTATTTCGGGGTGGAAATCAGTTAGAACCCTATGTGGACGATGCAGCCTGCGGCTGCACCGTCGCTCAGGGAGGAAACTCTGAGTGGAGGCTAAATCTACCGTGTATCGGGTATTTCGAGGGTGGAAATCAGTTAGAACCCTATGTGGACGGTGCGCCTGCGGCTGCACCGTCGCTCAGGGGAGGAAATCCCTGCGTGGAGGCTAAATCTATCGTGTATCGGGTATTTCGGGGTGGAAATCAGTTAGAACCCTATATGGATGGTGCAGCCTGCGGCTGCACCGTCGCTCAGGGAGGAAATCCTGCGTGGAGGCTAAATCTATCGTGTATCGGGTATTTCGGGTGGAAATCAGTTAGGGAACCCAGAGTGACGATGCAGCCTGCGGCCTGACCGTCGCCTCAGGAGAAATCCCTGAGTGGAGGCTAAATCTACCGTGTATCGGGTATTTCGGGGTGGAAATCAGTTAGAACCCTATGTGGGACGGTGCAGCCTGCGGCTGCACCGTCGCTCGAGGAGAAATCCCCTGCGTGGAGGCTAAATCTATCGTGTTTCATTTTCATGTCTGAAACGTGAGTGGCTGTCACCAACTAGCTTTGCACCCAAAGAAATCGCAGGAAAGATGCCACCAATACTTGAATCATCCGCGGCCCAAAAATAGCGAGAAAATAGAAAAACGGCGTAATATTGGCGCGTCACGCCGTGAATGAACACAACACGTGCAGCTTAACGAACATGCCATTTTAAACGCTAATGTTAATCTCCTTTTTAATTTTTTTGTTTTGTTTGTTTGTCATTGTTTCAATGTAACTAGTTGTATTACCATTAGCACTTGTTTATTCCTCATTCGTTTCGCGAATGAGAGATGCGATGGGGCTGAAATGATCGTGATTAGCTGAGCCGCGCCGCGACCGCGCGCGGAGCAGGTCCAAACCCCCGAAGCTCCATACCAAAAGTATTCCACACACACACACACACACACACACACACACACACACACACACACACACACACACACACACACACACACACACACACACACACACACACACACACACACACACACACACACACACACACACACACACACGCACATACACACACACACACACACACACACACACACACACACACACACACACACACACACACACATTTTGAAATTCGCAATTTTTTTGATATCTCGAGACCCACTGCGGGAATTTTTATGAAATTTGGGTAATGTTGAGAACCCTTACTGCTCTATCTTTTGTGAAAGTACCTTGTTTCAAAATTTCTCCCCAGCCAAGATTCTGGAATAAGGGGTGTGCGCAGAAGCAATCCTTTTCCAAATCAGGTGCGCGCTTCGCGCGCACCACAATTTTGCGATGAAATCTTTCCACTTGAAGTGGTGTGGTGCAGTCAAATGAAAGTTGCACATCTATCATTCATATCGTAATTTCACGAAGCTTCGCCGCTGTCATAATATCTTCTTTCACAGGTACAGGGCGGTTGTTTTTGACAAAACACATATGGTTAGGCTCTGGTACACCCCTAGTGACCTGTTGATTTCGATTATCACCAGCAGCGGAGCGGTGGGCCTCGGCGGAATATAACTAGTGATAAGGAGGTTTTGACGAAAGAGCCACCGCTCCGCGCTGTGATAACCGAAAACACGAGTTTACTTGGAAGGAAACAGAGTCTAGCTCCGCGGCTTGTTTCCTTTCATTTCAATTGAGCTCCTGTTTTCTATTTCACAGCAAGGAGCGATCGTTGAACGCAGAACGCGCCGATTCCGAAATCCGCGCCCTTTCCGTATGTTTCGCGTAATGGACTGAAGCCCAGCCCGCTTTCAAAAAGTACTGCGGGCTGGTTACTGAGGCCCGCATACATTAAACGCTTCGATTCCAGATTCCTGCACGCTTTCTGTGTCGTTTTGCGTGGAAAAACCAAAGCCCACAGTTCAGATGAGGTCGCGGCATATACGCAGCAGGAGACGATTATAAATCGCGAACGGCACAAAATTCTCACGGTAAACACAATTGATGATACTCAATTGATAAAGGGAAGGGTATAAAAGAAATGAAGAGCGGTGTGTTACATTCACACACCGTCTTACTCTTGAGGTAAGAGGCTGAAGGTCTAAACAGACTAGGGAGTAGGGAACTAGACGCAGAATACCCTGCGGTACCGATTGTCACACAGCCATAAACTGCTTTTCAACTTTCATAAGAGAGTTTTAGTTGGTCAGTCTGAAATAGAAATGCAACTGATATCATCATTTCATGCCGTTGTGGCAATTGGTACCGCTTGGTTTGTGGAGTTTACTGAGTAGGGAAGCAGCCTCACTGGTGATTAAGATATCACGATTTCGGGCCCTAACCATGGAAAACTCTGGAAAGAAATCTTCTAGACTTACGTGAGAATTTTGTGCCGTTCACGATAAAATCAGTCTCCGAGTTTTCACCGGAAATCGAGAGGTCCGAGTCCAACTTCACCAGAAATGTTGAAAAATCGGCTTCGAGCAAGTACAGAAGAGCCCTACACGGCCCTAATCCTGAGTGTTCCGCTCACGCAACGCCCACTTCTTTCAACCGGCTCCGACCCGTAAATAAATGAAAAACCCGTTTTGAGGAAACAGCATATATTCAGGGGGCTATAGTCCACTCCACTTAACTATGTAAACTTGCCTCATTTGATGATCGATTACCTTCTCAAACTGAAATTTTGAGTTGGACAACTTTATTGTTGGCCGTGGTGGGAGTGGGCGTTGAGTGAGCGGAACACTCACATTAGGGTCGTATAGAGCTCGTTCGTGCTCGTTCTTTGCCGTTTTTTCAACGTTTCTGGTTAAATAGGTCTCGAACCTCTTGATTTCCGGTGAGAACTCGTCTACTGATTTTATCGTGGACACTAGAGTGTTGCCCGAATATTCGTTTATTCGAATAATATTCGAATATTCGAATATTCGAATAATTCGAATATTCGAATATTCAAAGAAGTGGATTATTCGGGTTATTCGAATAATCGAATATTCAAAGAAGTGGAATATTCGTTTATTCGAATATTCGAATATTCAAAGAAGTGGAATTTTCGGTTTATTCGAGTATTCAGCACGAATAATTTGAACATTCGACAAAATCGCACTCCATTTTGCCCTGATTTTACATTTCAAACATCTTAGCGTAGTGACTACTAATTTCTCTTAATTCTTCGGTACCTCATAAATATAAAGTTACTGTGCTTATCTGGGTTAGATTCCATTCCGCAATTGCGCCTCGACGCGCTTTGCGGCCGCACGCGCTCGAGTCAATCGAGTTTCCAGCTCCAAAGCCGACACGATGTGGATTTTTTTATGCAGTTTTCTTCAATTTTGTTTAGTTTCCAGTTTCTAAAACCCACCTAGAGTCAACAGATCCGCAGCTGCGGCGCTGGAAACTCTTCCGACTCGAAAGCGCGCGGCCGCAAAGCGTGTCGAGACGCAATTGCGGACCGGAGTTTGACCCAGATAAGCACAGTATAGCAGGCATTTCCAATATATTAAATCGCTCGTAGGATTTTGTCAAAACGCTAGAAATGCCCATTTCACCTTTAGTTATAGAGAGAAGTCTAAATCTTGAGCGGCTCATAAGTATAGCAACACTTAAGCAACATGGAAATTTCTCACGATTATGGCCAGAATGAGCCATTTTCATGTGTATTTTCATAAAACTGGTTCGAGGTGATGCTATTTGTCTACTTTTCCGGTGAACTTCACCTGAATTCTGACGCGAAATCCCAAGTTCTCTCCTTCCATAATGCTGAACGTAGAATTCGATGGTTTCCAGCCACTTAGCACGACCAGCTGGATGTATGTAGTCTCAAGTTCGTGCCAGATCCTGAGCCACTCAACGTCTGTTGTCGCCCAGACGTCTGATGGAACTGGGAAGCAAAATATTACACGGCGAGTTCCCAGTGACATGGTGTCGGTCTCAACGACTAACTACGAATTGTCGCTGAGTTTTTTCGAATTGTCGCTGAGATTCCGGAGTAGGGCACGGCTAAGCAGCACTAGGAAGTTCGCCATCGCATAAACCGCGCATAACTCAACTGAACTCAACTAAGCTAAACCAAACTAGACCGAAGCAGACCACAAATTTGGCGGCAATTTAGCGGGTATTTTGCGGCTATTTCACGGCGAGCATTATTTGGCGACTATTTCGCAGCCAGCATTATTTGGCGGCTATTTCGCGACTATTACTCGGGAAAAAGGCATTTTGCGTCTCTTTCGCTGCTATTTATCGGCCAAAACTCAGAGTACACGCTCGTAAACGTGGCTGAGATAACCACGGAAATATAATGGTATGGCTCAGAACGCAACGCCTACGCATTTTGAAGCGTCAAAAACGACCCACAATGACGTTCTACGTGTGAGAAGTTGGCCCCGCCCCCGTATCTGCCCGCCCCTGCATTTGCGTCCTCCTCCAAAAAAGGGGTTCTGGGCCATTCCCACCATCGGCGACGCTCGTGGGTGGTACAATGAGTACAATAAGTGAGCCATACACATCGACGATGGTGGGAATGGCCCAGCACCCCTGTTTGGGGGAGGACGCAAATACGGGGGCGGGCTGATACAGGTGCGGGGCCGACTCCTCAGTCGTGTAGCGTCACTTGTGGTCGTTGTTGACGCTTCAGAATGCGTAGGCGTTGTATTCTGAGCCATGCCATTCAACTTCCGTAGTTAGTATCTCACGTTTACGAGCGTGTATGCTGAACTTAAGTGATAAGAGTGCAGCCGGTTCAATTACCCAAGTATGCAGTACATTGGCCCCGCCCAGCATCTGGAAGCCCTGCCCATCCGGTGGCGGCCTCAGTGGAGGTTGGGCGACCGCGATGCGTGTCGGTGTGCTGACCGCGATGCGTATCGATGCGCCGAGCGCGACGCGGGTCGGTGTGCTGACCGCGATGCGTATCGATGCGCCGAGCGCGACGCGGGTCGGGGCAAAGTAGTTCCTAAGCCACATAAAAGTCTTGCTGGATGTGAACCGCTGCTAAATAGGCCGCTAAACGTGACAGGTCAAGTGTGAACAGACTGACAACAGGCGGACGTCGCTGGGCAACGGGCAGTTGTCAGGCTTACAATGCGAGCGATTTGAGTTGTCAAGAGGGTGCAGTTTATGAGATGACAACTTCTCAACCTGTTGTCGACGCCCCAGTTTGCCCGAGTGGATTGGATGGGATAGTACGCAATAGTGTTCCCCAAATATTCGTTTATTCGAATAATATTCGAATATTCGAATATTCAAGAAGTGGATTATTCGGGTTATTCGAATAAACGAATATTCAAAGAAGTGAAATTTTCGTTTATTCGAATAATCGAATATTCGAAGAAGTGAAATATTCGAATTATTCGTTTATTCGAATATTCAAAAAAAAATTATTCGTTCGAACACTCTAGTGGACACTGCCTTTAATGCTAAAAGAACTTCGCGGTGCCGAGGTGTTCGCCGAAGGTTGGGAGTTCGCAGTAGGTTTTCGGCAGATTCGCCGTAGGCACGAGGTTCGCGATAGGTCCGCGGCTCGTTTGCGGCGAGTTTCTCGGAGACCCTCGTGTAGAGCTGGAAGTACAAGCTGTTTTCAGCGCTGACCCGCGACGCGACCTCGCGCGTATCAGGATGGTCCCCAGAGCTCTGTACTCGCACTCGGCGTTTGCGACCAGTTATCAATCCCTTTTCAGAGATACTGCGATTCTTGGACGTCCCCATGCAGCACGAATTTTCGCCAGCGCCAAATGATGACGCCGCTGACCTCACGATGTTATCGTTCGAAGCTGCTAGCGTTTTCATCCTCAGACTCATTTTCACTTTGACATTTTCTACAAAACATCAACATCTCGTTTTCAAATTTTATGCAGTGGTTACGGTTTGGGCTACCGACATGAACTCATATTCAAGCAATCAGACAATCTTAATATATTCAGATCAATCGGAAGTTAAAGATATACCTTGCTAGCGTAAGGGGCAGAATGCAAATAGCAGTGAATAAACTTGTGCCCTTCTGTACAACTTCATGTCTTTGGACGAATGGATAGTCGTAAGTCTTCCCAACTGTAGTTACAGTGACTGAAGCTTTAGTTGTCGTTCTGCGAGCCGTCGTCGATTTCTTATACGTGGTGGTTGTAGACGGAACTACAGTCGCAGTCGAAGTATTTGGAAATGAACTCACACCTGTAGACGACACATTCGCTAATGGATCTGCGCTTCGATTCGACGGAGGTCTAGTTATATCGTCATCAAAATCTTCATCTTTATGAGTTGATGAATCAAATTTATACTCGCTCTCAGTTGTACTGCTATGAGTGGTTGGCCAGGGTGTCCCTCTGGTTCGCGAGCCAGGAATCGTTTTCGTCAAATCCGTTTTGGTGAGGCTAGACGACGTGGTATGTGTTGAGTTCCGACCGCCTCCATTTGGTGACGCATTCTTCTGGATTGGAGTGTCGGATACCTTGCGTGCATGCGAAGAAGAAACACCTTGTTCAACGGCAGATGAACCGCAGAGAGCCAGAATGACTGAAATGATAGATCGTCAGGTGATGACATCAAGTACAGGCACATGTGCAAAATGCCCATCTGAGGAAGTCCATACCGATCTCGACAAAAATGGCTTTCATTGAGAGACTCTTTCAATGGAGCAGGTGACAGTTAGATTGGGTGTAGGTGGGGTACATACTCACTCGAGGACGCCTAAATACGGAAGAAGCTAATCTTATCATAACAAATGTACTGACGGGATTGTGATAACGGATCAGGATACATTCACCTACATGTCTGAAAGCAGGGTTGGCAGTAGAACGACTGTCGAGTTTTCCTCATGAAAGTGTGAATTCGCCCGCCACTCTGGGAGGAATCGTCTAGATTCTACTAAGAATTTGCCGGAACCTGCCGTCTAGGTGCCGGATAGGAGCCAAAGCGACAGATTCCCGGCAGAGTCACAGCAGACTCAAGACGTTGGCCGCATTTTGCAAAGATCTCAATGCCTCGACAAGTCGAAAATGCGGTAATGTCGGGATTCTGAGAGAAATCTGCCCTGATTTTTACCACTAAATATCAGGATTCTAACCATGAACCCATTCCAATCCATTGCTTTTTATCCTCCGCTTTATTGACTGAGCCATGTGCACTGCTGCACTGTGGCGCCCACGGCTGTGTTGACTGTCTCGGTCAACTGGCGTCATTTTTGCGGTGACTCTCCGGTATTTCCGCGAAAAATTCACGGCTGCCCTTTTCAGGTAGTTTCGCGGTGAATTTACGTCAAGAGGTGCTCTCTCGGAATAGACGACCCACCTGAATAAATTGGATTTTCGTGGTATTTTATACATACTCTTTGCTCAGAGAGTCGGAGGGTCTTATTCGGCCACGATAGGCTTTCTATTCGGGTACCTAGTCGAGTTCAAAGGAAATTTAGCAGCAGCACGTGGCCTGTTTGATAGAACTACGTGGCGCAGAGAGAAAAAAAACCTTGCTGCACCCCCATTTCCCACGCGGCAGCACGTGACCTGTTCGATAGCACTGCGTGGCGCAGTGAGGCAAAACTTTTGCCGCGCCCTATTTCCCACGCTAAAGCACTTGGCCTGTTCGATAGGAGCACGTGGCCCAGACATGCAAAACCTTCTCCGAACCACCGTTTCCCACGCAGCAGCACGTGGCCTGTTCCATAGGAGAATGTGGCGCTGGGGGCGGGCTCCCACACCTTCGATGGGTGCGGGTCTCCCCCCAACAAGGATACGGTCCAAGTCACGGACCGCGGTGGGAGATCACCCCCACAGCAGTCCGCGTCAGGGACATCACTCTCGCCACGGTCGACTGCGAGGGAGACCCCTTAGAGGTTCAAAAATCGTCCAGAAAACAACTCGTAGTCACCTTCCAGGAGCGGCCCGAAAGGCGCACGGCGCTCTCTTCGGGATTCGGCCCCTTATATACGTGCTGTGCGGCTGACATGCGCCGGGTCAGTTTTGAAGCGATCGATCAGCGTGTTCAATCATGGGCATTGTGGCTCGTTCGTCGTCCAAACTCATCGTACTCGAATTAAAAGCGTATCGTGGCCGAGTGAAACGGCTATGATTGGCAGCACGTGCTTCTCACTTGGACGACGATTAGGCCACGTGGCGCAAGGAAATTACGTGGCCATATCGTCGTCCAACCGCTTTGTAGTCGAGTCGAAAGCCTATCGTGGCCGAATAGAACCCCCCGACTCCCTGAGTAGGAAACCTACTATCATGGCTTGCAATGATGACCTCATCCTCTTCACTCCGCCCCTGCTTTCGCTAGTGGGTTGAGCTCCCACACTTTATTCATCTCTCTATTGCCGCAGTAAACGGTATAACATCTGTCGCCTTGCGCTCGTCAACTAATCCAGTGAATCGCCAGATAGAAGATTCGGGCTATTCTCCAGTGTCTTTGATTCGTCAATTTCTCGAATGACCAGCAGCGGGTGCCGAACTCATATTTACATTTCGGCGTGTCCTGAACAAATTTACAGACGACTAGCAACGGGTTCCGGAACCTTGCTTATTCTCCGAGGGCTTGTTGATCGAATTCACGGCTCACACGTGATCCACCCAGTCGTGAGCCGTGATTTCGTTCAATAAGCCCTCTCCGAGGCTTCCTGCACAATTCCCCGGGTAACCTCTACCAGCCCTGTTCACTATACGAGGTGTCCTACTTTGTTTCCCAGATGTTCCACCCGACGTCTCTGGACTGATGCACTTTCTATGTGATGTCTTGCAGGCGTTTTCTGAGGTCCTGTACAACATCCATGATGCCTGCACATCCTTCCAGCATAGCGTCTCTGTATTCGTGCTCACCGTCCCAGGTGTCGTACACCCTCTTCCCTATGCCGAGCACATTCCCTACAAAGTTTTGTGTACTTCTCCATATGTCCTGCACAAATTGGGTCATGCCTGGCACAGTTCCCCTGATTAACTGCGCACTCAATCAAAGGAGAGCACGCTCTTCAAAATGTCCTGTCGCGCAATTATGATCTCAGGTAAAACTAGTTGTCCAGAGTCGGACAAATAGTTGTCGAGAATCGTTCGACAATCGAGAAGTTGTCTAGAAAGTTGAAAGAAGTTGTCGAGAATTCCGAGATTCGCAGTATTTGTCGAGAATTGCGGCCGATTTGTACAGGATTTCAGAGAAAGTCGCCGAGAACTCGGACAGATTTCTCGACGACTCCTTCCGAAATTGAGAATATCTTTCGAATATGTCGAAAATTTCCCAAGAATTCAGGACATCACTTTAGAACCCTCTTTACACCATATTCTTTAAAGGTTGCGGCTGCTGTTTTTGTTCTTTCTTTTCGTGTGGGTCCTCTAAGGTTTTTTCTTTTTTTCCCATTCTTCTAGCTGGTTATCAATTATAATATATTTCACCGATTTCTTGAATATCAAACTCGTTTTTTTATTGAATTTTCATCTTCTCAAAATAGCGGAAATACCAAAACATGAGATTTTCAAGTTAAAGAATTTTGAAAGTTTTCGAGCTTTAAAGTAATGACCCTTTTTTTCGATGATCGGTGTTTAAAATATATTATTCAAGAAGTTACCCAAGAAGTATCAGAACAACGTTTAAAATTAAGATTGTTTATTCGAATGAATCTCGAATGATTTAGTTCTGACCGAAATTTGCAACTCTAAACCTTGAATGGCTGTTTATCATTATATTGATGTACAATATGTGGACTTCCGGTGGGTCCACACCTGCAGCCAGCGGTTTGGCTTCTTGCGTGTGGACCCGCCGGAATCCCACATTTTGGAAACTATAGGTCACAAGAGTAGGATATTTGAGTCCAGCGCGGTCGATTTACTCTTCACACAAACTGTCACCGCCTAAGATGGAGGCTAAACACCTCCACCTAAAGTATAATGGCTCACACCTTTCTCAGGTATGGTCCCGCCGGAAGTCGACAATTTTGAAAACTTGGAGCCACGAGAGTAGGATATCTGAGTCCAGCGTGGTCAATTCACTCACTACTCAAACTTTCACCGGCTTAGAGTAATTCCGAAGACCACTACACTGATAGCGCACTGGTGCTGGGCAAGGCTAATAGCGACCCATGTTGAACGATTTGTAGACCCACAGCATATACGATGCACAGTCTGCCTCTCCCGAACGTCGATGAAGCGAACCAAGTTGGGAATTCGGAGAACAGAGTGGTATGCAACCAGATCCGTAGGCTTCGCGGACCGTTGTTATCAACGGTTGAGCAGGAGCCCCAATTTTGTAAGTACATACAGTTGTGCATGTGTATTATTGTAAGTCAAATGTCGAGAGTCGAGAAAGGAGTTGTCGGGAATTGGTCGAGAAGTTTTCGAGAATTGGGCGAAAAGTTGTCGAGAATTCTCTAGAGTCTGCGAAAGCTGTCCTGCATTCGTACGCCTGCAGGACAACTTTTCGTCTAATTCTCGACAACTAGTTTTACCTGAGATAACACTCTTGACTGAGAATTGTTGAACACTGACTAGGCGCTGTTACATACGCACTGCGACGATTTGGAACACCATGTTCTCGCTGCCATAGGTCTGTGACGGTACATAAATGCCCCGTGCTTGAATTTCCCTAAATGCCTCCGGGGATTCAAGAAAAAGAGCATTTACATTACATCACGAGACCAAGGAATTTTCAGGACTTGCAGAGAAAAATCCCTCGGACTCGGCTCAGAGATTCAAACTAGGTAGTTATTTAGAGCGTTGAACGCGAATCTGGGGTCTTTTTGTCGCCATACTGGTGGTTACTGTAGGTTACGGTGGGCATAACTGGCGTTATTGACCTTACTATCTCGAAAATCAAAAAAATGGACTTTAAAATTGTGTTAGGCAGCTCAAATAACACCCACCGAGAAATTTTAAGTCGAGTCCGAGACCACGACCGAGCTACCGTATACCCACCTTTACATACCGTAATCCAAAGAAAATCGATGGACCGATCACAGATTTGTTTTGGGCATCCCAAATAATCACTATGTAGGAGTTTTAGGATGACTCCATCGAAGCAATCTCAAAATCGTCGAAAGTCGCGTTAGAGCAGCTAAATTACCTCCAATTTGAAGCTTCAGGCGAAATCAAATCAGGCGGAATTTTCTAAATATTGATTAATGGGCCTCTAATTCGTGGGAAGCACCCAGAACAACATCGTAGAAAACAGTTTGAGCCGGAACAATTTTTTTTCGAACATCCTGAAAACTGTCATTCGTATACCACTTTTCTTTTCGCAAAGCTGTGAAAAAACCTACTTTTGGGAATGTTTTGTAAATCCCGAGGCATTCAGGGAATTTGGAACGCGCACTGTGTCCCATACCTAAAACTATCAAAACATGGTTTTATGTCAGCCCCGGCAAAGGTGAAGTAAGCCCTAGTGAGATGAGCACCAACAGTGAAGAATGAAAAGCGTGACGGCTCAAGGCGTACGGCTCACGGCTCACTACAAACACCATAGTAGTTTCTCAAAGGCAGCATACACGCTCGTAAACGTTGTTGACATAATTACGAAATAGAATGGCATGGCTCAGAACACAACGCCTATGCACTTTGAAGCGTCAAAGACGATCCACAATGTCTCTTTTGGAGCGAGAAGTTGGTCCCGCACTTGTATTTCTCCGCCCCTGTATTTGCCTTCCTCCTTCGAAACAGGGGTGCTGAGCCATTCCCACCGTCGTCGATGCATGTGGCTTATTTATTGTACTTACTGTACCACCAAAAAGCGATGCTGACAGCGATAATGATCCAGCACCCATGTATTGGAGGAGTACGGCAAATACCGGGACGGAAAAATACAGGGGCGGGGCCAACTTTTCACTAGTGTAGCGGCTTTGTGGATCGTTTTTACGCTTCAAAATGCGTAGGCATTGTAATCGGAGCCACAACATTCTATTTCCGTAGTTATCTCAGAAACGTTTACGAACGTGTATGCTGCTTTTAAGCTTCCGGGGTGATAACCTCACTGTGCGTGTACCGTTTCCATCTAAATTCGGTAGCTGGGTGTAGCCCCCGGCTCTCATCAGATCTGTATAAGGAAATTTGAGAACAACTGTTTTGAAGAGTTTCTAAATATACTTTATGCATATCAAATCGATCACAAGGTGAAACCAATTCACTAGATAAGATTCGTCTCTCATTGAGTCGAGGGTTGATATCCGTGCATTTCTTGTTGGATTTTGTTCTCTTCTTCCATGTCTGACTCCTTTGATGTCCCCTTTTCACCATCTTCCCTGGATTTGGACTGTTTTGATGCAGCACTTTCTTTGCTTTTCACTGGTTGTGGGGCACCATTCAGAGCGTCTTCTCTTTTCAGATCGAATTGCTGAAGCGGTTGTTGCCCACGAATAATAGGGTAGCCTGGAGGAGGTCCTTTCGGGTTATAACCAGGTTGAGGAGGTTGTCGCGGAGGAATATGGTTTCCTGGGAAAGATCCTGTCGGGTTGTAGCCTTGTGGGAGAGGTTGTCCGCTAGGAGGGGGGTAGCCTGGTGGCGGTCCGCCCGGGTTGCAGCCTTGTGGAAGAGGTTGTGCGCTAGGAGGGGGGTAGCCTGTAGGAGCTCCGCCCGGGTTGTACCCATATGAAGGGCCTGTGTTCTGTATCTGGGGTTGCTGAAATTG